>CAJQUW010014151.1:0-297960 GCA_907163375.1 Prostheceraeus crozeri | reverse complement strand
ATGATTTCCCGTTAAGACAATGTATTTATTCTAAAGCCTTTTGAAGGAGATTTTTGACGAGAGTAAGGTTGTTGACCAAATACAAATATACCAGATATTTCGATTATACATAGACAGCCAAGGGTGATTTTATGAATCCCCCCTCAAAAACCAAGCATTTTATGTAGTCCAATATAAGCTTATTTCCCGTTGGGACCTAATCTTTATGGTGCAATCGGACAAAAACACGACTGTAAATCCAAGAATATCTATTTGATAGAAATACATCAAATGCACTGCAGACATTTGACCGAAGTTATGTGGTTATGCTTACCACAAACTGGTGAGGTACAGTCAGCACACAATAATTTTGTGAGATTAGCTGCTCTTGTCGGTTTACCCGCTTCTTTACACCGAAAGCATCTTTGCGAAACTTGAGACGCTCCTTGATTCGATGCAACGTCGCGAGGGTTCGGTTGACCTGTTATTCCGCACAGAAGTTTCACTGTTTCTGTTTGAAGACCGGTGTGATGCTCGAGACGATTTATCATATTCTGCATAGCAAGCTCTTCTGCCAATTTGAGCAGCATTTGTCTTCGTCTGTTCTTTATTGGAGTTGCATGCCATTCCCATGGATGATGCCAGTTGAACAGAGTGTTACAATTAATACCAGACACGTCCAACATGTTATGAAAGTATACCATGGGCCAGCGACGAAAAGGATTGCGACAGGTGTACTTCTTAGCCATTTCATCCACAGAATCCACTCCACCTTTTGTGCCGTTGTAGAACAACTGGAGATCACTCTTCATTTTAGGAGTATCATCATTGATGAGTGGTGCATGGTGGACACGATGACGACATGCCTTTTCTTCTTGGCTTGGTATGACTGTAGCCTAATCATTTAGTTGTTACCTCCATATAAGAACAAAGATGAATGAACTGGTCTTTCTTTGTGGAGAACTTTGGGAATCATGCGCCTGTTGCCTTGCAATGTACCAACATATGTAGTTCGTTGCGCCATGAGAGAAGTTACCAAGTCTTTTGAGCTGAATTAACGATCCCCGGTGATATTTCTTCCCTCACCAAGGAACGGTCGAGTCAGATGGATAACAAGGTTCTTTGACATATTCATTTCCTTATGTCGAGCTGCAGCTTCTGAATCTTCAGGTCGCTTTGTTGATGGATCGCCGTTTAGAAAGTATCTGTGATTTGAATCACAACACCAGCGAATCAATTCCCCATATTTACCCGGCTTTCTGGGGTTGTAAATTCTATGTGGGGATCTGCAACGCGAAGAAACGAGCTGTTCATCCACTGTGATACTGCTGCTGGGAATAAATGCTTTTTCAATTGTTCATTCCACAATGACCAAACTTCGCGAATAGCTGCGAATGTATCAGTTCTTTGACGTTCTTGGACGAGTGGTTGGATCATCGAAACGAAGGCATCGATTCCAAATGCGGAATAGATTACGACTAATCACCGTTCGATAGAAAGTCGAATAATTTTGACTGAAGAGTTCGTCCGCTGGAATTCCTTGATCGCCATTTGCACCACGATAATATAGAACAGCAACATACGAGCGTATACACGAAATGATGATTCAGTTAGTATGATTGGTATGCTAAGAGAATCAGCTTTCATTTGAGAGTAACGTATGATAGCTTGTGTTATTTCCGGGGTCCAAAATAGTTTCCAAGTCTCCAATAACGTTTCCTTCTTCGAATCACATGTGGTCCAACTCTCAAGCGAAACACATTGGCTGCACCTCGCCGTCTTTCAATTGGTGGGTCACGGTGGATCATTTCCCCATTTTTGTCATGATAATTATTTCTTCCAAGATCTTGCATATGAGTTCGTTGAGAAAGTATTGGAGGAGCCTCGTCATCCGAGTCGGAACTTTCACTTGATGACACATGACCACCAGACCTTGCAGGAATATCAGCAATATCTGTAATCTCGTCTTCTTCAGATTCACTGGTACTTTCATTGTCGATGGAGAACAAAGAACGGGTTGCACTCGCAGCTGCTGCTCTTGTCGGCCGCGAAGATGCCATGATAATGACGAAGAATGAAAGTGCAAGAAAGCAGCAGTGGTATCGCTGACTGAGAGTCACAATAGCCAATGAAAATAGTTCGGAATGCGATCACTTGTCACTAAATCGGTATGTACAGCCAAAACGCGTGCACTTTCCGTGTAGACAAGAATGTCACAGTCAGACAGCAGCAGCAAGCGAGGGACGAGCACAATTCACGAAGCGCAGGCGGGGGCCACACACATTCACACATTCAGCGAGCGACGGGCGAGCAGAGTTGACTGCGCGCTACAGGTGCACTTATTGATTGCCCTCTACTTCAGCAAAATCTACTGGAGAAGGAAAGATGTTGTTTAGGCCAGTTCTGTGTATTATTGTACAACATACCCATACAATAAAAGTCACGAAATATAGGACCGCACTGATGCATATAGCAAAAAAATATATGTGGATATATTAAGGTGACTCTCAGAATCACCCTTGGCTGTCCGAGGGTTAACGCCTGATTTTCTATATTAATGATATTGTGCGTAATTGAAATGGTCTGGGCAGCAATGTAGGAATAGCATATGAGATTTCAAGGTAAGTAATGTACAAATCAGAGGCCGTATTCACGAAACAAGTTCAGGTTATGTAGCTTTAGCTATGTAACTGTAGTTGATGTTAAGAGGTTAGCTGCAGCTCATCGAACTTAAACCACAAATAGGTATTCATGAATGAAGCTAAAACTCGGGTTCGAATAGCTGCAGCTACAGAGCACGCGTGCGAAACAAACACACGATTTTTCCATTATCGATCAATGGGCACTTTTCGGGTTTCCCCTCCCCACATTTTTCTTGAATGAAAACATGCAAGCCGGTAATCAAAAAAGTTAAGCTGCGTCAGGGACTAGTGGTGGATCAGCGTCAACGATTACGCTGACGACCACAGAGCAGAAGATAGCCGACTTGTTTGGAGATAGCCCAACATTCAAGGGAATTCTTGACGCCAGAGAATCATCAATAGGACCAAGAGAAGCATTCAAAGGTAAGTCAACTTTTGCCCTATTCTGAGCCTAGCAATCATCGATATACACTGTATTTTAAATATTTCGGATATCAGTCAAGATGTCACCGTTAACAAGGAAAACCAAGAGGATGCCGGGAGGAATCGTTCGAAATGGATTCTTCTCAAATCTCAATTCAAGCTGATCCAAAATTCCAAACTATTCGAACGACTCTTGAATCCCAACCCAAGAGGTCATTAAGTCATCAAGTGAATATGAAGCAACTTGAGGTTCTAGAAGTTCAGCTGAAAGCCGCTATAGCTACATACGAAGCCATGGTCGAGGTCAAAGCAACAGCTGTTTCGCTTCGTGCTGCCGTGCCTGACTCAAATGACAATAACGGAGTATTTTCTTTTGTGAAATTTTTAGACGATGTGAGACAATAAAAAGGCTATAATGTGTTATGGAGAAAATTGTTTTGTAATAAGGGGTTACTTGAGCACGGCATTAAGGTAATTTTCAAGATAAATATCGTAAGGCCTACATGTAAATCATTGGAAAATGTTATATGCCTACTTACGAACCATGTACATGAACCATGTCAGAGTTTCGGAAACGTTTTAGATCACGTGGTATATCTAGGCCTATAAATGGTGGCATGCAATGCTCCCAACCCCGGTTGCCAAATGGACCCGCCGCTCCCCTATATTAGAACTTCTATTGCCCAGTGTATTTTGCTACAAATAAAAATCAGCATTAGGCGTTGAGTGTTAAGCATAGACATTATTTCGAGGAACATAAACGAAATTGCGAGATATAGACCTAGCCTACATCCAGGAATCACAAGGCATGTGAATTAAACACGGTACTGCATGTATGAATTGCGAAATTGATCAAAAGTTGAAAACCGTGTTAATGAGGTGTCGGCGAACCATGAAGCCATGACTTTCGATCTCTGATGGGATTTGGTTAGGATCGCTAGTGGTCGGTAAGGATATAGGGGACTCAGCTTCAGGAACAGGATCATTATTATGTTTTGCGAAATTGTGAAGGATTGCAGTTGATCGAATGTCACGTGCAATATTTTGAATTTTACGTCGGTTTGGCGTGTTGAGCACTGCAAATCGTCTTTTCCAAACTCCGAATGCATTTTCTATTAGTACACGAGTTCGCTTGTGAGAGTAGTTGTATCTTCTTTCTGACTGATTTTCTGGACTTGATAGGGGAGTCATCAGCCATCTCTTGCAAGGATAAGCACTGTCACCAAGGATAAATCCGATGTCATTGTTAGCCTCCATATAAGTCCAAAGTTGGGAATCTTGAAGTATGAAACTATCATGAGCACTTCCAGGATGCCTTACAACCATGTTGATAAATTTCCCTTGAGAGTCACACACTGCTTGCACATTAATGCTATGATACATTTTTCGGTTGAGGTACTGCCATTCGTACTCCTTAGGCTTCAGGATAGAAATGTGCGTTCCGTCAATGCATCCCACAACGTTAGGAAAGCTGGCAATATTGTAGAATTGTTGTTTCACTGTGCGAATATCCGATGACTCGACAGGAAAGAAAATGGTCTGATCCCACAATTTATCTAACTCTGCACTAACCGATGAGATAGCTCTACAGGGTGTTTCAGAAATGCTGGGCACAACTTGATGAATCATAATTCCCATTTATGCAGCCATTCGAACGAGGTCCATTTGAATCTATTATTCTATAGAATTAGGAGTCACACTATGTCTATGCAAAAGTGAGGGACTCCGCCTCCATTTGAATTCGCTGCTAATTTGCTCAGACAATCAGCAAATATGACTGTTCACAGTTTTGCATTTTATACCGCTGTTTTAGTTGATTTTGAGCTATGGTTATGTTAGATAGGCTATGTTAAGGTTACAGGAGGATATCATGACTGTATGGGATTTTAACATAGATATACACCTCTGTATTTCCCATACAGTCATAGAGATATCCTCCTGTAACATACTTAAAGGATGCTCATCTCAGCCAATCAGAGAGAGGGACAGCTTGTTAATGGAGGGACAATATTGCTAAAATGCCAGGGACAATTTGTTAAAATGATTGTTTGTTATCTATGATCAAATGTCCTTTCTAAATTGAGAATTTAGATAGATGTCCATGGATTTCCGTTCATAGTGCTTCGTTCTTAAGAAATCTATTTCTAAGTCATAGACTTCTAATTGTCTAAATATAAACAGAAGAAGAAGAAGAAGAAAGTATTGGGAAATCAAGAGACGTCTATGTTGGAAATCAAGATATCAAAGATAGCTAAAAATTTGACCCTTTTGATAGGTACATCTGTACTAATTCTATGGATATGGTTTCTTTCATTTAGGTCACTGATCTGCATTCAAAATTCAAAATCAAAGTTTTGGACGTCATTCTAGGGTCAGACGGATAGGCATTTCTTTTAAGATAGTTTACCATCGCAAAGCAACACGGTCAAAGAAATCATGACAAAAAGACACGCCACACCTATTACAACTGAAGAGCTGAATAAGATACGGAAGACCACCATTCCTCAAAACACCATGAATCAGAACTACTGGGCAAGAAAAGTATTCGACGACTGGCTCAAGGAAAGAAATACAACAATTTTAGAAAACGGTTCAGAGGACCTTATGTTTCTATCGGACCGTTCAAGCGATGGTCATGAGAAATTGGAGTTCATCTCCAAAGTCACTTTGAACCTGGCATTGAAATTTTTCTTTCATGAAGTTAGAAAGAAGAACGGCGATGTGTACCCGGGTGAAACTCTACGACTATTACTATGCGGAATCCAAAGATACATCAGAAGCGAACGCAAGTTGGATTGGAAGGTAAGACGATTTTTATGACGCTAAAATTGGAAAAAATTAATCATAAATTTAAACTGCCATAAAGTTGGAAAAAAATATAGCTTCTATTAAATCGATATTGCGAAGTAATGCAAGTTTCTACAATGGTTTTTCTATTATTTTTATTCTCGTAGTCATTTTAGAATTAAATTATGATCAACTGACTATGAAAAATAAGATATATAGGCAAAGGAATTTGGTAGCCTATACAAGTAGATATATAAATATATGTTCCTGATTAGCTGATGTTGAACAAGTAGCATTCTAGTCTTCATATTAATAAAACTCCTACAATATTTATGTTATGCACATGCATGCAGATATTATTCACAAAATGTTGGCCTATACAAGAGGAAGGAATGATTTTAATCTTTTATACTAAACTTCTTTTTTTGTAACTGAAGTTTATCGCAAAAGTTTCCTTTATTGGTTGAAGTGAAAGTCCTTCTTTTGAGTTTGAAAGTGGAATCAATTTTTCTTAATAGCATGCAAATTTAGTTTAATTCAAATATTTGATAATGCTTTTTGATTGAAAAGATGAATTTATTTTATAAAGATTTTGCTCTATTCATAAATTTATCATGTACCGGTACTTCTCAAGGTACTTTTGCCATTTCAATTACTTGTGTAACTTTATTGTTATTTAGTTCGTGATGCTACTCTGTTTTTATGAAATAAATATAGTTACTTTTCCTTCCGAAAACTAGGAATGAGGATAGTGGAAAAAATTACTTGTTTGCAATGTCGACTTTCATTACAAACTACGAGTTAAAAAACATAGTGAACTAAAGTGCGGTAATATCATAATTAATCTATTCTAAATCAAATTAATTTGTCATTACAGGTGTTTGATGATCCTGCTTTCCTGGAAACAAGGAGTTCGTTGGACGCAGCCATGTAAGTCAATACCGCTGCTGGAGTTTCCCCAACGAAGAAGCAGGCGAAGCCGGTGCCCCTGTCCACAGAAACACGGTTATGGGAGAGACAATTTCTCGGCCGCGATAATCCTCGAAAACTCACGAGGACGTTGATTTACCTGATTGGAGTTAATTGTGGGCTTCGTGGGGGAAAGGAGCTACGTAATCTAAAATGGGGAGAAAATGCTCAATTGACCTTGACTCGAAGAGAGGGTGACGATGTGCTCGAATACAGGGAGGATATATCAAAAACGTATAAGGGAGGTCTTCATGAACATCACTTCGTGCCAAAAACAGTAACTGTATTCAAAAGTGATGATCCTTCAAAGTGCCTGGTAAATCTCTTTATCTTTTACAGTTCATTGCGTCCTGTTAACGATACGACCAATGCGTTCTTCCTCCAGCCTCATCCAAAGCCGACAGCTACCACTTGGTTTGTGAACCAACCTCTGGGACACAATTCTTTAACGGCAACCATACGAAACATGATGGAGGCTGCGGGAGAAGATGACCAATATAGTAATCAGTCATGCAGAAAAACTACGGTGACCAGAATCATGAATGCCACCGGAAATAAAGAAATGGCAAAAAAAGTGACTGGTCATCGCTCAGACTGTGTTTTGACTTACAATGATTACTCAACAAACATGCAAAAAGTAACATCAAACATACTAACCAATAGTAATGTGAATTTAGCTAACAAAAATGAACAAAATCAACCAACGGACGTGCCAGCTGCAAGTGACAAAATTGTCATCAAATGTCCAAGTGGGATCATTATTGAAGTCCCTTATAGGTGATACTAACCCCAAATCTTTGAATGCTTCAGCGTTGACAATTTGAAACATTATTGACTTTTACTTCCTTGTATGAAAAAAGATAGCGCTAGATGACTCCAACTGCGAAATTTCATTTGATATTTTAGCCAACATAAAGCATAATGTCATATCTTCATGGACTCATAGATAGTAGAGATTTAATATCTAGGAGTCCATGATAGTCCATAATGCCACCTTCATGGTCAGTTTTACTATTTTCTATGTACATGTAGTCTGGAGTCATCTGGCGCTCTCTTGCAATAGATATTTATTTGTTAAGAAGTATAAATTTTATATGAAATACAAGATATTTTCCCTCCTATCTAAAACGTGACATAGTTAAAATGAGCATCCTTTAATCATTCCATAATCAATTTCAATACTTGAATTGAATACTTGACCTCAAATCACAGTAAGTTTACAAGCATACTCAATTTCTATGATTTCAAATGTTAATACATTGTTTTCCGCATAAATTCAAACTGATATTCATTCACTGATATATCGATTTCTTCATTTTGCACTGTTAGTAAGTAAGAGTTTTAAAATACTCGCGTTATGGCTGAAGATAACAGACTTGAGCAGAAGATTAAGGCTGTACGTTTATATTCTCTTTCTCAAAATGCTGTTGAGGTTGAAAGACAACTTTTACGTCAATATGGAGAGAATGAAATCGATCGTAGAACGATTGGACGCATCAATAAACAGTTTGATAAAACTGGTAGTGTTCAACCGAAAAAGCCTACCAGTAGACCACGGTCTATCACGACCGATGAAAACAAGGCAGTGTTGGTTGAGCTGCTTGTTGACAATGGTGCCGAGCCTATGTCAAGCCGGAAATTGTCAAATGCCTGTCATCTAAGCCATTCGTCCACTTACAGACTTCTCAAGGAACTGAAGTGCAAGCCGTATATTCCACGCTTGATAAATGAATTGTCCGAAGACGACTTTGATCGCAGAGTTGAAACTTGCGACATCTTACTGGGTATGATGGATAGAGATCCCGAGTTCGCGAATAACATCTTATGGTCGGATGAAGCACAATTCAAACTTTCTCGAACAGTCAATCGACACAACTGTGTAATCTGGTCGACACAAAACCCTCAGTGCACTGTTGAAAGTAATGGTCAGGCCCCAGGCGTAATGGTATGGTGTGGCATTCGTTCGAGTGGAATAGTTGGTCCTGTATTCATCAATGGAAATCTCAACGGTGAGAAATATCTTGACTTGCTTCGTGAACATGTCTTCTCCATCAATGATGACAATATGTGGTTCATGCAAGATGGTTGTCCGGCACATTACGCCACGTCAGTCAGGAGCTCAGTCTGAATGAGGTTTTGGATTAAAAAAATATATCATCGGCGAAACCAATTTCTTTTGAGCCTAGTGACCCTCTAGGAATGGGAAATGAGCAAAAAGAAAATCTTTTAAAGTACAGATTTTTATTTACGGCCTATTTTCAAAATGGCAGCCATTTTTTCGTAAAAATCGTATATCTGATGCACTTATTAGGGCTTAAGGCATGCTACGTCACATGAATTAGCATTTTCTGATCACAGAAGAGTAATTCATGCAATAGTTAAAATCCTAGAAGGATACCATGCAGTTAAACTACTGTTTATAAGTAGTATGTCGTGTCTTGAATAGTATTTCTTAACTTCGGAATATAATGTCGATTAAAAAATGTTTTATTTGCTACTTTCGTTTGAAGGTGAATTTATCTCGATAAGACAAAGCAAAAAGTCACAAATTTGATTGAAATAAACATGTATTCATTCAGAAAACACGAACAGGACAAGCATCACAAAAATTAATTCATCAAATATGTCTGGAATTATATACATAAACAGATCGCAACAATCGATCAGAAAACTGGGGATGACTTCCAAAAATTTTGAAGTTTTTCCATGTGTCTGCAAAACTGTGATGTAGGGACTCAATGCATTGCTCACTTGGCCGAGTCCTCTTCGTGTGTGCTCACAGAATTCTGGTACATATGATAGCGTGGATCTTGGAAGTCACATTCAGAGGCAGCTGTTCATATGCCGCCTGAAACTCACTGATGTATCTCCTGAATTGTGGCTGCAGGGAAGCTCCAAAGCAAGAAGTCACAACATCATTGAAGCAACGAAAGGCCCTCACAAATTTCAAGACACTGGGATTATTTGGACACATCGCCTCAAGTAAATCGACATTGCGCAAGAGACTCTTGGCACTGTTTCCAGTGAAGCTGCCTCCGTGCATTGCCTTGCGCACTACATTGCATTTACGTAGCCACAATTCTGCACTACTCCATTCCTTCTCAAGACCAGAAAAAAGTGTAGCTGTGGGTCCAGACAGCAAATGAAGCTCTGGAGGGGGATGCTTTCAATAATGGGAGTGGAAGAATCTGATGTGTGCACTATGGACGGATGAATGACATTAGTAAATTTCATTGCATTTCGTTTGTCCCTACCGGACTCACAATATTTCCAGAACTTATCACTCAGAGAAGCCATTGTCCGCGGAGCACCTATAACTCCTACTCTGCCTTTTTCCGCAGTGCACCAGCTACATGGATGCTTGCTTCCATGTGGCTTGAGCCCTAAAAGCATGTTGCACAATTTCAAATCACATGCAATGGAAAATTGGTGCCGCCTAGCATTCAATCCTGCTTTGATCCACAACAATTTGACATTGTTGTAATTTTCCTGAACATCTGGTATTAATGCTACTATCATACAACGCTTGACACCAGAGTCTTTGAACGTGCAACTTAATCCTGAAGACAGGCAACGGCGGGATTGAGAAGTCGGACCTTGCTCATCTAATTCAAAGACTGATAGACCGATCTTGAGAAACCCCCCAATACCAATGCGAATGAGCAAATAATCTCTACTCAAGTTCCTCTTGGTCATATTTCGATCAATTAGTTCATCGACATCTTTGCAGAAAACTGCAGATCTCGAGCATCTATCGCTCACTTCATCTTTAGCAAGGCAGAGGAAATCCAATTCCTCCACAGCAAACAGGTCATCGAACTCGTGGGTGGCTCTGGATAGTTTGGACTTCAGCCCGGGTTCAATAACTGTTCGAGACTCGGTGGCATAACGAATATCCTTACTAAGCTTAGACATTTGCCTATCACTCAAACTCAAATCAGTTTGAATGTGAGAAAGATCGACAGCCGACAACTGAGTAGGCGATTTCAAAGTCATTGTATTCTTGGTCTTTCCACTTAATGTTGCAAGAGATGTTCCCACGTCGTTGATGATTCGGCTAGCAACTAGTTGTTTTGTCACTTTGCTGGGGGAGTTCAACAGATTGTCAATGTTGGATATCTTTTGACGCTTTGATAGACAAGATTCTCTTGAATGAGGACATCCTCGATAAAGTTTCGAGAAGCAAAGACCACATACCTTGAAACTCGATGCTGCTGGAATGGATTCCTTGTTCGATGGACGACCAGGAGATTTCTTCATCCTTACGGCGTCCTGTTTGTCAGCTCGAGCAACACAACAAATTCGGCAGGAACACGTCGATGATGAACGAAGGATAATCGGCCGACGAGGATCATGATCATTAGACAGGGGTAAGCTCACTTCATGTCCCGTCCGTTCCGCATTTTGGAAAGTAGCAAATAACATCCATTGCACAAGGCCTCCGGAAAGTTAGGATTTTCTCGATCGTAGCCATCAGTGACGAGGTCCTGAATACTCCAGACATCCGTAGCAGAAAGCTTCCGAGAGTCCTGCGATAGCAAACGGCGCAAACGCGTTTTCTATTTTCATTGTGACTTCTTTCAACGGCGTCTATCGCAGTTTCATCACCTGCCGCAGCCATCTTACTGGTGTACTAATGAATTTCGACACTTCACGTCTGATTTAAACTTGGATGTTGCAAAAATCAATTCATAGCTCTCAGCACCCATTCAAATACATTGCAACATGAACAACATGCTGCGTCATATGCACCATAGAAATGTGCAAGCTAATATTTGAATTTATGCGAATTTCTATTTTGTTAGAACATGGAAGGCTACTCAACCCTAAACACGAGCTTTGTGCAGTGTATTTCAATCAAATTTGTGACTTTTGCTTTGTCTTATCGAGATAAATTCATCTTCAAACGAAAAATAGCAAATAAAACATTTTTTAATCGACATTATATTCCGAAGTTAAGAAATACTATTCAAGACACGACATACTACTTATAAACAGTAGTTTAACTGCATGGTATCCTTCTGGGATTTTAACTATTGCATGAATTACTCTTCTGTGATCAGAAAATGCTAATTCATGTGACGTAGCATGCCTTAAACCCTAATAAGTGCATCAGATATACGATTTTTACGAAAAAATGGCTGCCATTTTGAAAATAGGCCGTAAATAAAAATCTGTACTTTAAAAGATTTTCTTTTTGCTCATTTCCCATTCCTAGAGGGTCACTAGGCTCAAAAAAATTGGTTTCGGCGATGATATATTTTTTTAATCCAAAACCTCATTCAGACGCACCGTGGGAGACACCTGGAGCAGCACTTTAAAGAAAGATGGATTGGTCGTCGAGGTCATGTGGAGTGGGCACCACGTTCTCCGGACCTTACACCTTGTGATTTTTTTATGGGGCTTCCTCAAAGATAGAGTTTTTGCACGTCGAACTAGGAGTCTTCCAGACTTAAGGAGCTTCATCATCGAAGAAGTTCACAACATAACTCCAGAACTGTGTCATAAAGTTTGCCAGTCCGTTTCTTCTCGATTTCGAGCGAGCATTGCCAAGGAAGGCCAACAGTTTGAACATGATCGATAACTTGTACTTTGACTATGCTCTGATTGTTTTCTTGTTAAATGTCTATTATTTGCTTATACAAGTATACCTTTATCAAAGGAAAAAGGCTTCTTCATTTCCCGATTTAGTGGTTAAAATGATAGTAGCCCTAATTATATAAGTTTACTAAGATCTGCATGCAGGTGTACATGAATACATCGGCTATATAACATGTTTACATCAATATGAAGTTTTGCGACTGTCAGGGCACTTTTACGATGGTAAATATAGATAAAGATCATGATATAAAAATTTTTATGCAAAGTGCCTAGGATTCCTGAAACACCCTGTATATATGGAAGGCTGTGATAATCCGCAGGTATCTCCAATTACCATTTGGAAACTTCCTGTTGCATAATATCGCAATGTGGCTGCAAGCTATTCGGTTGCTGAAATTGATTCACTTCTCTGAGTTACCTTTTCCAAATTCGGAGATATCTTATCCAATATGTCATTAATTAAACGTCTGCTTAGACAATCGATATCGCGATATGAAGTCAATGTCATAATAGGCATGCAAAGGATGAGTTCTTTCAGAGAACTTTTTAAAACGTCGAATAGTGGTTGGGACGATCATTTCAGCCATGACTATCTTCTTGTACCGATATTGAATGTTGATATGAAAAATTGACTACATACACGTGTAGCTGTCCTTCTTCTCCAACCAGTCTAAGTGAACCATTGATTTTCTGCAGTTAACCACTAAATTAGGTGGTTCACTATTTTCATGTAGCTTCAGCTTGGAGCTATGTAGCTACAACTACGTAACACATTTCCAGAATAATGTGGATAAGCAGCTGTAACTACATCGATGGAAGAATTGGTTGCCCTTAACCTGAGTTGCAGCTACAGGGCAACCGCTTTCGCTCGTGAATTCGGCCTCAGATGCCGCTCGACGATTTGTCCATTACTTACCGAGAAATCTCATGTGGTGTTTCCATTGTCTTCTTATAAACATCTATCCATAGACTTCCTGTAACAGAACATTCTTCTACAATTTAGAAGTCTATGATCTTAGCAGCAACTTCTATGTTATAAGCATTGAAAAATGACGGCAGGGTAATGCCACTGCTGTCTGCCGACAGCAGACAGCAATGTACAAGTTGCCATTATTCCTATATCATTGCACCATAGATTTAGAAATATAAGTAGACAATGTAGGAAGAAAGTGGGCAGTAATGCTATGAATACAAATGTAGATATGCTCTAACTGAGATTTCTAAAGCATCTTTTGCATGCATAGATGCTGTTATCATCATTATACGCAATCATTGTTGCCTTCATTTTTCCACATTGTACCATACCTAAATTACGCACAATGCGCTTCTTTTCACTTCTGTTATCATTCTCAATTCTCATAAAAAGTAGTAGGATAATATAATATATCTCTAAATATATCATCGTTAACAAGGGTCACTGAATATTAATCGCAATCGCAATATTAATTCATTGCAACATAGATTTCTGTTATCACGATCAGTCAAAATACGTTTTATTCTGCATGCGAGTTAATACGGAATATTACGAATCACGTGACGAGGATAAGAGGAGTGAAACGGGACGTAATTCATCGTATCGGTTGATTTTCAGAAAATGTCGGAGTGCACAATTCTTGAAATAGTGTCAACATATACTTCGACGCTAAGAAAATTCATTTCTTTCTCACTGATTTCTGCAGTGAATTTTACCTCCGGATGTAGTTCCCGAATAACATCAAGAAACTGATGGAGTTCCCAGAAATTCTTTTTCCAATTGAGGAAAGAGTCATTCAGGTACCACAACCACAAATTCTCTGTTAGGCTGGAAAACCAGAAGTCTGAAGAAATGTATCATCCTCAAGCTTCTTTCCAATACAACAGTTGCAGTCCAAGCAATATGAAAGATTTATCTTGTTGGAATGCAGTCCATCTTTATTATTTATAGATTTCTTTATTCGCATTACCAGCATTGTCAATATAGAAATAGATTGTTTATCTGGAGTCATAGAAATTACTCATAGAGACAACAATATAGCCTCTAGAATGGAAATTAAGCTTCATGCAATGCACAATAACGGCACATAAATCGCACGCATTTTCACTTAGATGCACCTGCCAACGTCTGTATCATTGGGTTCGAATCAGTCACATGAGTGAATCGAAGGTTTTAATTGGTTCTTCATGCCCCAACTTAGTTCCCTCGGATGTGCCGCGACCTTCAGTCAATTTCCATTCTAGCGAACTTCAGATAAACATTTTATTTCTATGGTTATGACCTTATGTCAATTCATGATCTTGGACAGAGCAAAAACGGCTTCAGTTGAAATAATCCTACGGTTGACCATGAAGTAAGTATGTTAGGTAGAGTGGCAATTTCGCATTTATTAAATCCCCAATGTGTATACATTTTCGATTTTATTAAATGAACTCGAGGGGATATAGTTGGAAATTGTTTCCAAATGTCAGATATGCAAATTTTTACAGTTCTGAAGAAATTACCACGGAATTGAATGATCATGTATTGACAGTGAGAAGCTGTAAGCTTTTGATAGGTTTATTAGCAGCAAACATGTTTCAGTAGGCAAGCTACCATCATCAGTGACAACGGTCAATAAACAAGGATGCAATATATACAGTGCGAATGAGACAAGAAAAATCAATATAGGAAAAGCGGCTGTGATTGGCTGCGGTTATTGATTGGGTACTGTGAATGAAAGAATGACTTTATGTACAATGATTCAGCAATTTTCGTGTATGGAGTGCGAATGAGAATTTTAAAATTATCTTTATTTGGGATGTGAACATGAAGAGATATTTCGGATACTGGTCGACCTTTCACGTGTTCGTTTATCCTAGTGAAAATATGGCGACGGGTTTCACCGACGTAGCATTGACTGCAATGCTCACAAGTATACTTATACATCGCACATGTGACTGATTCTAACCCAATGAGTCAGCCGTTGACAAGTGTATCTAAGTCAAAATGCGTGCGATTTTTGTGCCACCATTGTGTATTGAATGAAGCTTTACTTCCATTCCAGAGGTTTTATTGTCATCAATTTCTATGGTCATGACAGCCTTGGAGATTAAATGTTAACCGCAAGAGTATTTTCTTAAGCATGATCATATCACAGGCAGCTGCCACTGGCAGAGCAAAATCACATAATCAAAGACAATGATTTCAATTAGCTTCTTAATTCTTAATTCTTTTTTCTTAATTTCAATTCCACATCAATATTCAGATTCAAGAAATGAAACATGAATTTAGTGAATCATAAAATCATACTGGGGAAAATTGAATTAAAAAGTTGAAATTTCAACCGAGAAAGCAATATCAAATCTTGACTTTTTCATGAAGACTTCCATTATAATGCAGCTCATGAAATTCCCTTGATAATCAGCTTAATTTCCGCTTAGTTAGGATGCTTATTAGCAAATATTAATTCCCTTGATATCCAAACTTGTTTCACACTACTTATAAAGAGGACGTCATCTCAATAGTATATAAATACAGAAATAATTTGAAAAATTTTGTTTTTTAAAAAAAACTGCTGAAATATCTTTTTGGACAGCAGGAACGCAATCTCCTCAAAAAACTGAATCTTTTGATATAAAAATTTTCACAGTATACAGATACTTTTTGAGTCGGCTACTCTATGCGGTTGACTATGCTCTTTAGGTACACAGATATTTCTGTCTAAGCGGCAATCTTTCTATCCATGTGTGGTGCTGCAATTTCGAGCAAAATCAGGATTTCATTTTTTTCTTACTTGCTATGAAGCAGAAATGCTTAACAGCTATCTCGTGAATTTGCAGGTACAGTTGTGGTTCATCTGCATAATGTATTCGAATTTTTGTTACGATAACTTTGCTAGAAAAAATGCTGTTCTCGATTCGGAAGTCATTTATCTTCTACCGCAGATCGCTATTAAATAAGATTAGTTTCATTTTTTTGCTGTCATTATGCTGTTGATATGACAAATTGCAGAGCACGGGAACGTCTAACATCATTTCGATAATTCTGCTGTTGGAATGTCCGCGATGAACTGGAAGCATCAGTGATTTCTGCGGTTGAAATGTCTAGACTGTCTAATGAGCTGTCTACACAACAATTTTTTCATTGATGCCAGACATCTTAGAACTTTTTTAGGTTTTAATAAGACGATTTCTGATGCAAGTAATATCAAATTGCACAGACAAAATGACAGCAACAAAGTTTACTGATCAGAATACACTGAGGGGCTTAGGGGACTTAGGGAGAATCTGTGTGATGGAACGATGAATTTACGTTGAAATAAAATTCAAGCTTCAAAAATTGCCGGTAATTAATATCATTTATAGTACTACACGCTGACTATTTAGCCTCGTCTATTATGGAATCTTCATTCAGTGATAAATCATATATCCGTAAAAGATACTTAAATTTCGGAAAAATAAAAGCTCACATGAAAAATTGAGCAAGGTGCCCGAATCGGCTCTCTTCCAGTGTGAATAGGGAGGAGCAGTGTACGAGTACATACTGTATTTTCTCAATTTTTGGATAATCAACATAACATGAATCATAACTGCTTTGTTGCCCATAGTGTTGCTGCACATCATAAGACATAATTGTAAAATTATTGTGTCTCGAGCTCGCATTCGGTGTCATAATATAATGATCCCTCGATTGTTTACCTTTCGCATTCATCCTCATCAATTTATGTATACAATTTCTTTATTTCGTCACTAAACAAATTAAGACATTAAAATCACCAACTAGAAGCTTTATTTATACAACCTGCCATTGAATAAACCCTTGAATTAGAAAATAATCGTAGACTTATTTCCGCTGGTTAAATTGGAGAAAAAAACGGCAAGTCTGACTAACGTATAAGTTTCACATATTTCATTTCGAATTATTTTTTACCAAACTCTCAGCCTTTATCCATCTTTTCACTAACTTTGCAAGCAAACATTATCAAAGCCCCGACAATGAAAGAAATTAGATTTTTAAAACCACATTACCATGATGATACATTGCAGTTATTGTTACGGGTCTGAAATGAGCAGGTCTGCGACAAAAATAGTAATTCAGAATGTACCTCAATGTGTTGCTATTCTCATAACTTCATACAATAGATTCGGCAAACTTTTGATGTGCGACTTAACTCCTTTTGAAATTGATCAAATGGTTCGATGCGGAAGCAACTGCAACATCGATTTGAGGTCGGCTGTTGTACACTGTATAGTCAATCTTCCTTTTCGCTTTACCGCAATCGCAATTTCGCGTCTTTTAAAGATGTCTCATGCATGAGTTGTATTAGACACTGCATTTTTTATTGCAGTCATCTCTCAGTTGACATTGTTTCATAGAGTACACATACAGTGTATTCTTCATTATGTCTCACAGAAAAATTATCAATTCAATTTTAAACGACGCTTTCATCAGCAAATGGCTCGTCATTGCCGACAGAGACGTATTTTACATACCTTCTGGTGAGGCTAATTTCATGAAATTAATAGCGATTAAGCAACAACAATGCGTGGCATGGCAATTCCTCCTACACAATGGTTGCATTCTGAAAGTAGATCTGATTAGCTAATTACTCTCTCAATTACTGAATGTTACTTTCTCAAGAAAATAAGGAGGTGTAGTACCTGTGTAGTAATTGTAAATTTTTTCTTATCTCATAAACGTTCAGTAATAATTTGAAATTTCAGATGATCAGCAGCTGATTCCAATCAAAAATTGCAAACTGCATGAAAGTAGCAATACTAAGCTATCCAATTCACTTCAAGAAGCTCTGTAGATGCCACGAAACAAAGATTTTGCTAGAAAGTTTGCCGTTGCTAAAAGACAAGGTTTTACCAATCAGATGATGAACATTTTGTTGATGATCACAAAATCTCGCAGCTGACGTTGTTTATTTTTCTTGCCATGTTTCGTGTGACTTTCGAAGCTAGTAATGTGCAGTGTGAAAAATGCTCTTCATATGGCTATAGATAATTTTGACCAAATAATAAAAGTCAGCCATACAACCATCATAAGGAGGAACGTTGCAAATAATTTGATTTCTACTAGCTTATTTCAAAATACTGAATGACGGAATATTGCTCATTACAACCAATTTCACGCATCGCTAACAGCACATTGAAGAATAAGTATTTAGCTAAAACTGGTTTTCTAGAATTTGTTTAGAAAACAACATAGAAAATTTCACTGAGTAAGCTTAGTTTTGAAAAAGTTTTAAAATGATATTTCAAAACACGATCCATTTTTAAAGAACAGTTTCAACCTATCCAAGGCATTTTTTTGGCTTCTTACAATAAATATGCGCGTTAAACGAACCCTTCTGCAAAGATAGATGATCAAGGTAGGTATGGACAGACCCAAGCCTTGAAATCCATTTTTTCAAGAGCTCTATACATCAGATCTTCGAAGCACTATTGAACTAAATTATCAAAAGAAATGTCTGAGATATCATTTTATTGGGCAAAGGATCAATAAATTGCAGGAGTCAATGCCTTTATGCCACAATGTTAATGCAATCATTGCAGTAATATCGTGCGGATCTTTGCGTGTACAAGCAAATATTGAATTTATATTTTGTCTGTAGCTGATCAAGTGACGGAGATCATCATTCTGAAAAAGTAAGAAGAAATATAATCAAAACTCCCCTCTTCAATTTACATACCGATGTAATAAAGTAATGGTAGATGTTTGACAGACAGGTATTCGGTGTCCAGCGCCTTCAAGGGTCGATGTTTAACTTTCACTTTGTTACATCGCCTGTAAATTGAAAAGAGGAGTTTTGATTTTATTTTTCCTTATATTTTGTCTGCCAAACTGCTCTACCGCAATTCTTGCAAACTTCGCGAATGCGTCTCCCCATTTGAGTAACATGAATTCAAAGATACCGCTAATTTAATTCCAACAGGAATCTTTGTGCTTGATACGGGTCTCGTGAGCCTATTCATCAGTGGACTTTGCCGATTTTTGCGTGTTCCAAGCAAATGCGTTGCATAAATATTAAATTTATATTTTGTCTGCCTATGGATGTCAAACTTGATAAAGACGTCTTTCTATTTGAGCAACATGATTTGAAAGATACTGATTAGTGAATTCCAATAAGAAACTTTGTACTTAACATAGGTCTCGTGAGACTATTCATCAGTGGACGTTGCCGAACTTTGCCAAGGATACGTTTGCATCACTGTAAATCGCTCAATACCAATCACATACGAAGGATGCATACCAAGATACTTTTTTGGTATATTATTGTTTTCTCATGGTATATATTTGTATGCTTTTCGTATGTTATTTCAAATGTGGTATGCTTTACATACTAAAGCACAATGTTAAAAGAAACCATGAATCATGTTCAAAGTATGTTGATTTAAGGCCTTTTGTCATTAAAGATTACACCAATGTTACTACTGTTCCGTAAGTAGTGAGATAATGACATTCAAGAGTGATACTTTCAATACTGAATTCGATTTTAATACACGTAAGTCTAAGTCATTTCATAAATAATCAATAAGTATTCAACCATCAACAATTATGCATTATGCAAAATTTTGAAATTAAGCACAATATCAATCCGAAATAAAAACATTATTTAATATCACAAAACGTCATATTGATGTTGCTGGACAAGTAGCAACGACGACATACTCGTGGAGCATAAAATTCACAATAAATCTAACCTAATTAAATATCACTCTATCAAACAAAAAATATTCACGACTAGTAATACCGAAAAAATATTTGACAGTAGTATATAATATTTATATTTTTTTGCTATGTGACTTAAAGCTGCACATACTAAATGCATACCAGAGACATACAAATAAGGATGAATTTGCATCGGGTCTCGTACAGTATATAAAACATACCAACAACTCGTATTTCAGTGTAAAACAGCCAATTGCAGATAGAATAGCTCGCATCGCTACATACCAATCACATACGAAAGTAAGTGAGATTTCGTATGAAAAACATACCAGATCTCTGTAGACATACGAGAATCTCGTATCAGATGTTAGTTTCAAATTGTATGTGATTTTGGTATATGTTTGTATTTAATTTTCGTATCCAGCGATTTACAGTGCAGCATATTTTGAAGCATGAGATTGGCCCAATCAGTTTGAATAAACAAAATATCGCCGTCATTTTGATGGAACTGTATATTTGATTCCTGAGCGCTTTCGCGGCCTCTCTTCATGAGGAGTATGGTCGTAGTGACAATGACAGAATAGGGATGAAATCACAAATGCAAAGAATAATCAATAAAGACACAGTGAGCCATTGACATGACGTCGTGCAGGCAGAAGCGAAGCAATTACAAATAACTAAACTTACTAAAGACAGAAAGCACGTAACTTGCATTGCGAAATGAGACACAGAAAGATAAAGTGTAAATAAGATAAAAAGGGACAGAAAATCACAGCGACAAAAGAAAATCATCATGGCAAAGACAAAACATGTTTGAGTTCCTTTTGAGGACAAAGAAACGGACGGAGATGGGAAATGTTAGGAAACTCTGAGATAAGCAAAGTAAAAGAAAACGAGTTGGAGGCGAACACGTTGCCTCTAAAGGTGTCACAATTTTGAAAGATCTCATAAAAGTCTTGTGTAGATGCTAGTTGAAGACGAGTTGATAGACAAATCGTTATAAGGTCCGGAAAGTATCTCCTAACACTCGAACATGTTCTTTGATTCATCAATATCATCACAGATTCACAGAGATGGCAGAAAGGAAAATTCTAACCAACGAGACGATTACAAGTCAACCTGTGAGTCCGAAGACGTGGGCAAAGAAATGCAAAGAAGATATGGAAGAAATCAAGGTGACTTTGAAGTGTGATCAATGTGATGAAACTTATCACATATTCTGTGTTGAGTTACCTGACTTTGAACCAGTTAAATGTCTTACGAAGCTCAGTAAAAGGAAATTTCAATGTAGAGATTGTATTGAATTTTTGTATACTTCGGAACTGCAAAATGTAGCAAAACATACACATAAGAACAAAACACACTTAAAGAACACACAGAACACAGAAGTCATAGAAGAGAGAAATAAATATACACGAAAAAATTTTTTTTGTTATTTCTATTGATCTGGTAAAGAAAAACTTTGTTTTTTTAAGTTGACATTAATGAAATAATATCATAGTTTTTCCTTTTTTTGGTCTTTCTAAGCACAAATCAACGTAATTTGTCAAATACATTTTGCCGATCTGGCCTTGTCAATTGAGACAGAAATAAATCCTAATAAAACATTTTTTGGAAATCAAATGCCACATCATTTGAAATCTCTACATAGGGTTGCAAGATATCACTGTCATTATCGTTGTCTAACAAATATACACATACAAAAATATATATGAAAGCTTCTGAAAATAGAAGACGACTTCACCTTTTTCCATTCTAATTAAAAGTTCTTCCGTTCTATTTAAAACCTGTCTCATTCAATTTAAAATGTTCTAGTCAGTTTAATGCCTGTCCTTTTCAATAAAAACCTGTCCCATTCTAATTAAAACTGGTTCCATTCTGTTTAATGCATTCAGTTAAAAACGAGCTCTATTCTACTACAAAAGCAAAATGACAGAAGCAATCAATGATATCATAATATTTCATGATATACTTATGTACAACATGGAATCTGATGAATATAATAATATGGATAATAATACCTCCTAATAAGAGGATCATAAAAAAACAATAAACAATGAAACATTTTATTTTAAAAGTGTTCATCAATTCACCAATGTAACACCGTATTGTAAGTCTTGTCGGACCGGAGCGTTGACAGCCACATTCGATAAATACACTGTAAACCGTAGACCGACAATTATCCTACAAAATTACTGACAAAATCAACCGACGATTGTCACCTCCAATATCCTGCGATATCCGACGAATTTGTAGGTTCTTCGACATCGAAACAGATGCTTCGTATGCAAATTAACTAAACAAAAACTGTTGAATGTTGATTCATTTTTTCGATTAGTGATTGCTTGACTTTTGGGCAATCTGTATTATTGTGTGGCAAAACCATGATTTATTTTGACATAATTTATTTAATTACTTACATTTTTGATAAAATTTAAGCTATAATTCATTGCTATTCATTTTGTCGCTTTTTTGTCAGATATTGTAGGTGTTCAGTGGCAATCATCCTACGAGAACTAACGATGACCGACAAAATAGAGTTTGTAGGATAAATGTCTGTCAATTATCAGTCAACGGTTTACAGTGTACATCATCATATTATCGGATAAAATGAGTCATTCTTAGAAATCGAACAACAACAAAAGTTTCATCTTTAGATCGGTTTAGCGCGCCATCATCCCATGCATCACACACGCACACACTTTTTGAGTGCGCAATCCACACGTTTTTATGATGCTAAGATACCGCTCGCTCCGTGTGTTTGGTATGAATGGCAGCAGATAATATCAAGTGCTGAGCTAGTTCGTCAATTTTATTTGATAAAGCTTCTCGATGTTTACGAAGACGAAATCATGACTTCCCATGCAATGTCAACGTCAATAAGCTCCGGTGCATCTGACACAGACACTGACATGAGTGAAATGATAGAAAATCGTGGTGTTTAACCAGGTACTCTAAGAAGATATAAGAAAACTGATGGCATCGCTAAGCAACGAATACTCGATTAGCCATATCGAGTATTTAGTTGCACTGGTGACTGTCATATTGTTTTTGTAGTAGAATAGAGCTCGTTCTTAACTGAATGTTTTAAATTGAATGGAACGGGTTTTACATAGAACGGAACAACTTTTAATTAGAATGGGACAGGTTTTAAACTGGATAGAACATTTTTAAATTGAATGGGACAGGCTTTAAACTGAATAGAACATTTTTAAATTGAATAGGACAGGTTTTAAACTGAATAGAACATTTTTAAATTGAATGGGACAGGTTTTAAACTGAATAGAACATTTTTAAATTGAATGGGACAGGCTTTAAACTGAATAGAACATTTTTAAATTGAATGGGACAGGCTTTAAACTGAATAGAACATTTTTAAATTGAATGGGACAGGCTTTAAACTGAATAGAACATTTTTAAATTGAATGGAACAGGTTTTAAACTGAATAGAACATTTTTGAATAGAATGGAACGGGTTTTACATAGAGCGGAACAACTTTTAATTAGAATGGAAAAAGGTGTAGATCAACGCCAACAAGAATATCATTCAAGAGATAGCATTGGCAACAGCCACGGCGGTGACCTGGGAGAAGACAGAACCGCCAAGTGATCAAAGCTTTAACTGAGAGAGACGTGGTCATCATATACGAGATTGCTACCATACATCCTGGAATCAACGTCGCAGCAATTATTCGTTCAATCGAAGTCAATATAAAAACGATATCAATGTGAATAGACATCACCAAGATACGAAGAACAGCTGACGAGAAGATGCAACCAACACGATAAATGCGAAAGTCATGGAGTTAGAGACAACCGAAGACATAGCTTTGAAAGAGAACGAAGGGAGAGAGAAGAAGACAGATTTCAAGTCGTAAGAAGAGACAATGGAAAAGGTCCGATAGAATGCACACCAGCACGTGCCATCAGTCATCAACACAACAGATACCAGTCACCTTCAGTGCTACCTTATTTTCAACTCATCTGAAGGAGAGGACGATGACGATTCTGCTGAAATCAATATCTTTAAAATATACTTCATAAATATAAACGGCTTGAATGAAGATAAAAACAATAATTCCGATATGATCAGGGATATGAATAACGCTGACATGATCTTTTTTTCGGAAACACACTTCAAAAATGAAGACAACTTTCCTGCTGTCATTCCACCCACAAAAAAATCCTCAAAATTAGGTAGGAATATAAAAGGATTGTCAGTCTATATCAAAGATAACATGGAAAAAATAGTAGAAATAAAAAATGTAGTCAATGAAAACGGAGAAATTCTTATTACTAAAATAAAACAATGTACATCCAAGATTTGCATTATCGTATGTTACAGAAGCAACCGAGAATTTAAATACAAAGACAAAGAATTCTACCAAAACTTAAAAGAATACATGCTCCAGTACAAGATGAAAAAGGCAATAATAAGGAGATCTAATGGGAGAATTGGATTGGAAAATGACAACAAAGGTCTTGGTCTCAGTCAGAGAAAATCCGAAGATTTAACTGTTAAAAGTTATGCACAAAAAATAGTAACATTCTGTAATGAAAAAAAACTTAATCGCAATTAATGGAAGAAGATTTGAAAACCAAAACTGAGTAGGGAAATGTACACATCACTGTCTTCAAAATGACGAAGTAAAGAAATCGATGATACAGGTTTTGGACTTCATCAGTGACATGTAAAACAACTAACGTGAACTAGTGATTTCAATAGTGACAGCGGATTTCATTAGTGACACAGGGACTTCAAATGAAGACATCGAGAATTCAATTGATGACATAGATATTTTATTGAGAAATGGGTCACATCAAGAGTGACATCTGGTAATTCATCAAAGATCTTGCGAAAACAGTAATGACAGTAACATTTGAATTGGTTAATTGACATTCAAATGCAAATTCAGAGAATTTATTGAGTAAACTGACCGAGAATCATGAGTTGCATGCGGATGATTCACTCCTTAAGATAAATTTAAATGTCATGTCAAATAATACAATCAAAAAAAGAGAAAGGCCTTATTAGAAGATAATTCCGCATAAATGAACTGAGGAGAATGCTTCAAAATTTGATAAGGATACATTCAGCATGAAATGATATGCACTATCAAACAGACCAATCATGATATGAGTGCGACTGCTATACACACTGAATTGCTGGAAATAAATAATATCTCAAACCATAACAACAATAATATACCTCATTAATCGAAATATTCAGAAAGTAATGTAAACCTGCGAAAAATCTATAGAAATCAAGTCGCAAGATTCAAAAGATCGCATAGTACATTCAAAAATGTGAGCAGTTTTTCCAAAGATAGTTTTTTCAAAGTAAAAAATAATGAATTCAAACTATTCAACAACTCAAAATGTGAATTTTCTCGGGACTTAATGTGAATTTAGCTCGATGACAATTTGCAAGATTGATATTTCTCAAGTGTGCTTACTTGGTATGTTCAAAAAATGCAAACAGCTTCTCTGGAGAACTTTTTATGAAAAAAATTAAAAATGCCATTTTTCATACTACTCAAAAAATCTAAAATTTGAATTTTCTCGAAAATAGCTCGATGAATTTTTTAAAATTGACATTTCTCGACTACATGGACTAAGCATGACCAGAAACTGCAACCGGTTTATTGGAGAAATTTTTAGGTGATAATCGAATTCAAACCCACCGTGCTCTGCTTCCAGAGAAGGTAGAATCCTTTCCATTGCAACTTGCCATCTCTGTGCATGCCACATGTCTGTATATACACTTGAACTCATTGTATATACGCCTTTTTCATCTATTGAAAAAATACGTTCTGATATTCTGATATACTAATTACATAATGCATCAAATAGTTCCTTTTTAGAATCCTAGGTACCTGTAGGCAGCTTACACCCACACTTGAACAAAAAGCCTGCATAGATGCATTTAACTTATTCTACTTCAATATTTCGTTTAGGAAAGGAATATTTCACGCCTCGTGAGCACGATATTGTGGAAATTAGGAATAGGGTGAAGCCATTTCTGAACATCGCATACTGAAAATGGCTCTGCTGAGTACGGAAATTGCTTTGATGTTTGTCACGTCATGCACTTTGCTGCACATGTTTTAACACTGATCATGATGCCATCTTCAGCCGAACAAAGGAAGCAAATCATAAAATTTGCTGGACGATGTCTAATGATCAAATTTCATCAAATATCTTCAGAGGTATTTCTTGTGCGTCTTGGACACATTGGCTGAAATCTTGGCCTATACTACGCATTCTTGCCACCCCTCTTGCTTGAACAGTAAGTGATCTATAATTCTATAAACACAAATCACTGCTTCTGTGAACTTTTGACTTCACTTTTACCCGCGTTTACATACCAATTACTTTATCAAGATGTCACTCACTGTCTTCTGTCTCCTATTGCAATCTTCACATCACCTGGCATATTTCGAGTAACATTATTTTGCGCAATATTCGCACAAATTTCCACAGTTACTATATTACTTTTGACAACTGTTGTTATTATGGTGGAATCACTTGTGCAAGTAGACTTTTTTCAAGAATGGTTCAATTACAATATTTGCTACTTCCACAAAATTTAGATTGAGCGATGAGCATTTCATAAGCGATTATCCGCCATCCATGCTATGCAATGTAACATCAAATCTCTCTTCTACTGAACTTTCTTGCATCAGTTGGACATTTCGTATTATGACAAACTTTTCGACGTTTATTACCGGTAGACTCTTACAAAATGTCTACCGACTGTCTCTTTAAAACCAATATCGCTTTTTTGTGAAGAAAAGTGAAGAAGGTCAAGATGGCACTTTCGTCACTTTGAGGAGTTATAGGCCTCAATGCTGAGCTATTCCGCTATAGTGGATTATGTCGATGATTTTCTTTCTGATTCTTTCTTATTCCTGCATTGCAACCTACAGTCACAATCTGAAATTCACGAAGTACTAGTTGTCGCCAGCAGAAGCTTCTCTGTAGTTTTTGCCCCATTGGCGGCCTTCATTCCATCCCCTGCATTTTTGATATGCTGCAGTCATTGTAACACAGTATACCCGATTGCATTTGATAAGGAGGCTTTGCAATTAATTGACCTCTTCGTCCGTTATAAAGCTGCGAAATACAAAAAAATGATTACTGAGCTTCGTTTTGAATAGCAGCAAGACGATTGGCTGAAGCCTCATCTATTTTCATGCATTGATTAGATACAACAAGAAAGATTTCTTTGCCCTTTGATCCACCAGTCATTGCACACACTTGCCTACTGACTAGAAGATTTCTCTCAAAGAATCTTTATTTAGCCTCTTGAGGACGGAGGACGAGCACTGCACGTCCCTGTGATTTTCTTTCAGCTACCGAGTTAATTAAATTGAACATTGTTACAAGTGCCGAGGACGAGCACTGCTCGTCTCTCATAAAAACTCTGAAAACACGAGTTAAAAGCAAATTCATTGCTACCAAAATTGCATTAAATTACATTAAATTACATTAAATTATATTTGAAATAGTACAGATACAATTACATTAATACATCAATACATGTAAGATAATAATATATTTGCGGAAGTCTTTTACTAGTATTCGTTTACATTCTCAATAAACATAGTAAAATTAATGTAGACAAGAATGTATTAACACTACTGACAAGAATTTTTGTTGTCATTATCAAGAGTCTGAACATATCATTTGTACTTTACTGTCCTGATGTTCAATATCTGTGTTAATTCAAATAAGAGTTGATCTACACGTCATTGATATTTGGTCTGAATATAGGTTAAAGTTTTGAAATTTCAAAATCGTCATTAAACGTTTGATGCAACTATCTAGTTCAACTGCTGATATTTCACTCATTTTATTTTTCGTATTGACAATGCGACGACGTAAAATCACATCAACCCAGCTAGCAAAGGCAATAATGAGCCTGTCTACCGACGATTCCTCTGAATATGATACTTGCGAATCTTCTGAAGACGAACTCGTAGATGCAAGTCACAACAGCTCACCTGATACGGATAATTTATGGCATCAAGTTCAGCCTGATAGTGATCATTTCGACGGATTTCCATCTTTCACTGGTGTACACGGATTAAACAGTGACATCAATTTACCGGAGGACAGTGAGAACGTTAGCTTTTTCATCGATCTATTCTTCACTGACGAACTTCTTAGACACATCGTTGATTGTACCAATCTAAAAGCTGAATACGAATTGGACAAAAGTCTCGAAATCATCGGTCCTAACGGAGATTTACCCAAATCAATTGGAAAATGGAAAGTATGCACCATTGTTGAGATCAAGAAGGTTATTGGAATTCTTTTCATTATGGCAATCAATCGGAAACCAGAAATGAAACACTACTGGTCACGAGATGTTATCTACAAGTCTGAGTTCTTCCAGAAACTAGAGTGTCTATCCAGAGACCGCTTCATGCAAATCCTGAAGTTTCTTCGATTCAGTGATCCAAATGCTGTGCAACCTGACGATCCCATGTGCAGAATACGTGATTTCATTGCTATCATTAACTCTATCAACCAACATGTATACCCTCCAGATCGTCGAGTTTCTGTGGATGAAAGCCTAATGAAATGGAAAGGTCGTTCAATGTTGCGAAGGTATATCCCTACGAAAAGGGCTCGATATGGAATCTTGACAATGTGTCTTTGCGAAAGCACAAGCGGATATACTTATAAGGTTTTGGTTTGTGCTAATGCAACGGAAAATCGGCAAATAGCCAGTGATATGACTGACTCACATAATTTATCGTTCAGTGAAAAAGTTGTTGTGGAATTAATGATGGGATTACTCGACAGAGGGTACACCGTACATATTGACAATTATTTTTCATCGTTGAGATTAGCACAATTTCTGCTGAATCGATCAACATCCATGATTGGAACTCTGCGACCAAATCGAGGTGCTCCTGCTCTAATTAGAGATTTCGACGTGCCATTGAAAAATTCAGCGTTTTTTCGTAATGAAAATGTCCTTATTGTCAAAGCGGCTGACAAAAAAGCTTCGGGAAAGAAGATCATTCATTTTATAGACACAGCAAACAGTGCATCGACAAATGAAGTTTCTCGTCGTGTCAAAGGAGGTGGACTGGAAATATATTCAAAATCTGTTGCCAGTTCTTTGTTTTCTAAAGGAATGGGTGGTGTAGATAATCGAGATTCAGCGATGCATCCTTATAAACTGGAAAGAAAATCCTTCAAATGGTTTCAAAAGCTTGGATTTCATTTCATTCAAATATTAAGCTACAATGCATGGATTGTGTATTCCAAGTCAGGAGGCTCGAAGTACTATCTCTTATTTTTGAATGACTTGATAACTGAGTTTGTATTGAAAACAGGAGAAGGACGTGTGATTGGTCCAACTGGTGGACGCCAACGAATCCTGAAACCGCATAATGTTCACGCTCCGAAGCGATTGGCAGCTCGAGAAAATCGACCAAGGCCAACAAAAAAATGCAGAGTTTGCAGGAAGAAAGGAATTAGACGCGAAACTGTTTTCTACTGTCCGGACTGTAGTGGTAACCCTGCTCTATGTGCCTCTCCCTGCTTTGGTGAATGGGAGGCTCATTGCCTGATCGATGAAGACGATAATTCATGAAATGGTAGTTGTACACGTACTGAGTCCAACAGGTTATTTTCCCATGAGGTAATGTTTCGTATTGTTTTCTGTATATATTCAGAATATATACTGAATTGATATAAAATACATCTTTTTGGTTTTGATCTGAAACACGTGAAATATATTTTCATTCCTATATCGTTGAAAAGCTAGCGGTCGATAAGACATTATTTAGTATGAAATTTAATATAGAACAAGCAGTCCCAATTAGGCTAAAGTTATAATTGATAGTTACATACAACTTATATCAGTATGCGTTTGTTTAGATACCGGTATATTCAGAATAGAATAGAATATGTTTATTTCGTTATCACAATGGAAATCGTTGTCAAGCATAGTAGACAAGTCTCAATAAAGAAAAACTCTAAAATTCAAAATGTAGTACAAATGTACACATATGGATGTGCCATATAAACAAAATTAAAACTGTTCAGAATAATAATGTCAAATTTATGACATGCAATTTCTAAATAATTGATAGATTTGTAGACAGTATCATACTTTCGCATACAACATTCTGTTTAAGTTTGTCATTTAGGAATGAATATGGGACGAGCACAGCTCGTCCTCGGCACTTGGTGAAGTTTGTGAATTAAATCAACTCGGCAGTTGGTGTATTGTTAGATGGGACGAGCACAGCTCGTCCTTGGAACTTGAGAGAATGACAAAATATGTTAAGCCGTCCTCAAGAGGTTAAGTTCATTATCCAGATTAGTCCGAGTGGTACTGAGGATTTCTTCCTAAATTCGCGCACAAGCTTCTTACTATTTCTAATTTGCATATTGGTACCAAGCTGAGCATTGAAAGATCTCTGGTATGGCCGGTCTTGACTTATGGATCTGAAACATGATCACTCACGGAAGCCAATCGAAGCAGCCCAACTGTGGACGTATAGGAGACTGATACGTGTCAGTTGGAGTGACAGGCGCACGAACGAGAGTGTCCTCAGAGAGATCGGAGAACATCGATAATTGCTGGGACTGGTAATGCGCCAGAAACTCTCATATTTTTGGAACGCTTGCAGAGCAGGTGATCTTGCTAAGTGATCTGTGATCCGTGGATATCGTCCATGAAAGAAGCGACGCGGACGACCAAGGAGGCAATACTCTGACGACATCACGGAATGGATGGAGTCCACCAAGAACAAGCTACGAGAGACCGGATAGGATGGAGGACCGCTGTTTTCGCTACCGCGACTGGGAGGACTCCAACGATCGATCACGGTCATAGAGATAGGTGAGGTGAGATTGTTACCCAACAGTAAAGCGACAATTCTTAATCTATACTTCCGGTCGTCCTGCAAGTCATGGAGGGTAGGCATCTCAAAATTCCACTGTTTATGCAGATCCATGTGTTTCCGAGCTTGATGCACTTAGCAACAAAAATCATCTAACATTCATCAATGAGATTTGTCATTTTTATGATTCTTATTACACTTTCGAGGCAGACAATTAGCGTTGATGTGACGAGATGATGTTCGCTATAAAACAATCAGCAAGAATGACCTCTCACACGCAAGTGATGCGGATGGCGTCGACACTTGTCGGAATACAATGGAAGTGAGAAGTCGAATTGAAGAAGAAATAAGAATTATCTGTCTGAATCCACAGAAGTCCTGCTAAATTCACGTCTGCAGTAAAACGTGTTGTGCCTATAACAGACTCTGTGAATATCATGCGATCAGGACAGTCTGTTTGATTATCTGCAACAATTACATCGTTTGTCATGACGTTTTCATTATCTTCAACAGCAATTCGGACAAGTCGCCGGATACGAGGAATACTACATTTCAGCATAGTCTAGCAATGTTGGAGGTCTGGAATGTTTGACCCTCCTTAACTTAATAATGATAATAATGTGTTTTTATTCAAACAATAAAACAGACATTTCGAAGTGAAACAACAAGTAAAAACATAGAAAAAAGTCAAGTTCAACGCAGGTCAGCTTCATGGGTTGCGTAAGAGTATTCAGCACTTTTAAGTGGGCCGTGGATTTTCTCAGCAAATTCGGTTGTGAAGACCAGTACAAAACGGAATATACGCCGAGTGACGACGCAAAGTCCTGATTCGAGGCACAATAAATTTTTAGGAGTAATGATGCTTCTTAGGAATCTCATTTAATGCGGCGTCAAATACTTTTAGTGCGTGGTGGTACCTTCTTATGAACAGAGGCGTGAAACAGCCATATGAACACTCTGAGCCCCACACGATGCGATGGCATTTCTGGCGGATTTTTTCCAATCTTTCCGACAATGGATTGTTGAGACCAACAAAGAGAGCACTACAGTATTCCAAGCTGCTTCATGTGAAAGCTGAATGATTTTTTGAGATATCCTTTCTTACTTGCAAGACGACGTTTTACTGATGTTGGGTAAAAATCTTCAAATTGAAAATAACAGATAATTAAACCAAAAATTAAATAAAAATCAAACTTCTCTTCAACACTTCTCGCGGTGATTAAATGGCATTGTGATGAACGGACAGCTCTGAACTATTTGCCTCAGATAGGCGAAGTGAAAAATGTCCCTTTCGGTCTCTACAAGTCACGCCCCGCTGAAATTTTGTGACTTCCTTGTATGGATTGACTCCAGCGTAAGAAAAGTCAGTTATGAAAACATGCCATAAATACCGGTGATCGGAAAGTGTAGGACATTTCCTGATGAAAGGAAATATGTATGCACTTTGCTATCAAAATTCACATCATAATATGCCGCATTATAAATTGTCATTTTTTGCCTTAAATTTCGTTAGAATGTGATCAACAATTTCTGGTCAGTAATATAGGGGAATCGTGCAGATGAATCAAATTTCGTTATCTTTATGGCTACAAAATTGCTTTTGTTTTGTAAGGTTCTATGATGGTCATTAAGATATCGGCTTGCTGACCAATGGAAAACTATGACAATTGTTATTGCCATAAACTCTCTATGACACATGCCTATTGCGGTACTATATTCTGAATTCAAATTCGTAATATGTAAGAATGCTGATGTATGTTTCACAACTGCAAATACCGTCAACAGACACGCAGTGACTTTTGAACCTTACAATTTGGTGAGCCCAACGTAAGGTTCGTTTATATACAAGTTTATATATTTATTATATGCATGTTTTTCTATTAGAGAAACTGTCGAAGTTTTGAAAGAAGCAAAAATAAGCAATTTTCTGCGACCGTGTTGTAATTTTATTCCCAATATTTCGGCTTAGCCTTTATCAAAGGATGCAGAAACTGTCGAAGCTTTAAAATTGTTGCAAAACAGGGGCTATATACATCTCAGAAGTATCTTAAGTACGTCTAGATATTTCAAAGCAATCTCTGGTTTCAAATCGCGGATGGAATGAGCCACTTACTGTTTATGGGTCATTTTCAGATAAGTGGCTCTTTCAGATTTGAAAATCGAAGAAAATTAAGTTCATTGACCAGGAATAATATACAGAAAGTACTCATGTGCGAATGATACACAGCAGGCGGAAATGAAATAAATTCTCAGCTTTGAAACATTCCTCACACTGACGTTCGTCAGAATAGTACCATGTCTAGAGTTTTCATGTCAAGGAATAAAACCTCATGCAAAACGTTAGACAATTCCAAAATTGTTTTGAACTCTCAATTAAAAAAATAAGTTTAATTGCTAATATGAATTTTCTATGAGAAACCATACATGCAGGATGAAATAGTTTCTGGGAAATACAAATTACGTTCTAAGTTGCCATGAGATAAATCATCACCCATAGGGTAGAGTAGCCCCTCAGCATTTATTAAATCCCAATGTGTATACAGTTTTTATTTCATTAAATGATGTGAGATGTACAAATTTTTGCACCTCAGGAGAAATGTAGACCCTACACGAATTTGACTAATTTTGAAGGCAATGCAGAAGAAAAAATAGTAATTGAGAAATTCTCCAGCTTTGAATGGCAAGATATTTTGCTACATTAGCAGCACGATGGGTTACCATAACTTTATAAAGCTTTATTGAGCTCATTAAAAAGTTTTTTAAGCGTGATCATCTCACAAACGACCAGTCACTGAGAGAGCGAAACATAATAATCAATGAAGCTGATCATAATTAATTTTAAAAGATGTAAATAGGTCTACCGTATTGCCTTCTATGACTACCATTAACTAGTACAGTAAGTATTCATTAAAGGCCTCGTCAGAATAAGAAAATAGAGTGTGACGAAAGCTGCATAAATCGAGTAGCCTATTTCTCATCATTTATCTTATGAGTAAAATGAAATTATACGAAAATTATTCTTTCTCCTATGCTCCATGTTTTTTCAGCAAAAACAATTCCACTGGACTGAATAATTTAATACCTCACCTCTGAATACATTACTAAATTTAAAAAAAAAGAACCATTTCTAGTTATTCTTGACAAACTGAAGCACTGCCTTGTTGCTCAAGACAAATTCGCTTTTGATGACAGATTTTTTTCATTCATCGTTCATTGTTTTGATATCGGACAATTCTTGCTAAAGTCATCAAACATGCACAAGCAGGGACATCTATGATCTACTAAGATATCTAAGGGACGTTCAACTCCCATACCATGCACTGGACTGGAGGCCAGTGACTTTGGTAGACTTGATTAATGACGGTAGAGTGTATCTGGATAGAACCATGGAACCAGTGGTAAACAGTTCATTCCTTATTGTAAAATACTCGTACATCAGAATCCAGCTGAATTGATTGATGTACATGCTAATTAATGCTCCCGGTCCAGCGGAGAAATTGTCGGAAGAATATGTGCAGTGTACATGTACACATACAAGCATATCATCGATGGTCAATTTCAAATAAATTGTGACTTTCTGCTGTCATTGATTTTCCCATTGTCTTATCTAAAGCCTCCTCCTGTATATTAATTTGGATCACTGGTGGACTTATTCGAGAATTCAAGAGTAATGAAGCGATATGACATGTGTGGTTTATTTCCGGCCTTGAATTATTCAACTTTTATTGAACGAAAATCGATGGCTATTTTTATCACAGTGATGCGTGAATGTTTTCATATTCACCGACGAAATTTATACGGATTTCGTAATCAACTTAAATCCTTGTCAATGCTGCTCCTGAATTGCCCAATATGGTGTGATCTAAAAATCGTGGAGAGTCATCAATCACCACCGCTTGGTTTGCTTTTTATTCAATATGATCTTCGCATTTTATGAAACACTGACATCATAATCACATTTTATTTGTCCGTCGTAGTTTTGATTGCAATTTGAAGGCCTCACGGATGATGCTCTATAATCACGAGATGTCAAATAAGAGATGAAACTGACATCGATAACCACTCACTGCGAGGAGGCACTGGTTGCACTTTCCCACCTAAATCTTGATAAAGGATCTTCCGGATATTCAATGGATATCTAATGGATATTCAAACGACTCTTGCTTAACTTTTAGTATTTTCATTAGTTACACCAATCAAACTATTATCAATTTTTGACGTTTCAATTTGTTTTTGTTCATTTCTGATTGCATCATCGGTAGATTTTCTTTAGATTTTAATAATGTCTTTTACTTGTATGACAATGAATAAGGCATGGTCACATATTGCTGCAATGATTGTAGTAGCAAGTAAAATCACTGCTGATCAGCTATCACTTAGCTCATGACTCTTTTGAGCAAAGGAAATAGATTATCAAAAATTTTCCAGAAAGAGTCCACAATTCTCCGGAAAAGCACTAGTGAATCGATTTTCGCAAAGCATGTATAAAATGTACAGAATCCACACCAATAGCCATTGATGCCACATGCCGTAGGATGAACAATTTCAATCAGTAGCAGTTGATATTGCTGCTGCTATCGACAGTTGCTCATTCATGTGGGAGTTTTGTGATTCTTTAGTCTCTTCTTTACTGGGTCCAGAATCTTTTAATAGATTCCCTGTTTGAATGAGCGTATTAGAGTACTAGATAATTGTTTACAACTTGTTTCATAGTTTTATCCAGATGTGCAAAAGCCACCATCATTAAATAAATCTACCAAAGTCACTGGCCTCCGGTCCAGTACATGGTATGAGATTTGAACGTTCCTTAGATATCTTATATTAATCATAGATGTCCCCGGTATAAGGAATCGTGGGCTACGCTAGCACTCGTTAATGCAAAGAAATTAACAATACCATAGAGATATCCACTTCTATGAGTTAATGCCTCTCTTGTGCTCGTTTCCACAAGCATCTTAATTTCTATGGTTATGCATGAGATCGACGCTGAATTAACTTTCAACAAACAGAAATTCTCAATTTTCGTGATCAACTTCAAGCAAATAAGTAATATCCATAACTCATATAGTCATCATTTTTATGATTCATACTTTCGGATGATAATCTGCCTCTTCACCTCTTTTTCTTCTCTGATCTGGTTTCCTATCAATTAATTATTTGCTCAAAGATAAACATTCTTATTTTTACTCTGCGAGCACTTAAAGCAGCATGTGAAATTCTCTTCACGTATTTGCTTGTGACGCTCTCTCATCCGAAGGCATAACTACAAAAATGTGAAATTATGAAAATCATATGAAATTTAACAATTTTCGAAACACAAAAAGCTACAGCTAGTCATTCAGTAGAATCTCTTTCACAACGTTCTTCTTATGGTACTATACTAGCATTTTGTTTTTGTTTCATTCGATTCTATGGAGTGACAGGCACATATTTCTTCTTTTGTTGGTCGCAATTTTTTCTTTGAAAGTATTATCATCTTTCTTCTTTCCCGGTATCTTAGAGGGTTCAGCAACAATCAGAGGCATCTAGGACATTGAAATTATGGATCACAATCCGATTGATACGGTGAAATATTGCATTGAAATAATAGTGCACCGTCTTGCCGTTTAGCGAGTAATGCCAAAAAAAGTTAATAAAACTCTCATGGAGTTAAGCAGATTTATTTGCATTTCAGATGAAAATGATAACCGTGCGCATTTGAGTCTACTATCAATATGTACAGTACAAATCAAAAAACCCAAAACTGTGCATTATTTGATTATAAAAGCTGAGCGAAATCCAAAACATATCTTTGCATGAATAATTAATTTTCCGTTTATCTAAATCTGCATCCAGTAATTCTACATTTGGTTATGGTCTGACACGAGATCATCGGATGCCTTGTTATTTGTTGAAGTGTTCAATGTGTAAATAAAAGTGTGAATTCAGGCGCAATCGTAGAAAAATTCACACATTCGATAATATACTATTTTCTCTTGATAATACTTCATGTACGAAAGAAAATAAGTACCCAAAAAAATAAAACTAGTAACATCAATGATGATAAAAAAGCATTTTGAAGTTACCGCTTATAAGCGACAGTCTTAATCGGAAAATTAATTACCAAATAAGAAAACATAGGTTGAATGTCCGTCTCGTCATTGCGGGCAACAAAAAACTGTGCAATGTTTTGAAGAAAAATGCCAAAAATGTAAACACAATGATTGTAGAATACGCAACAAGTTATCCCAAAATCATAAGTGAGACATTCTGTGTTGTTTATCAATTCTCTTGTAGAAAGTGTGGTGATAAATATATAGGTAAAACTGCTAGACCATTCTACATTAGATACAACGAGCACCGTCTCAGTATTCGTAATAAAGATGATCTCCATGTAGGTGCTTTGTCTGAACACAGTAAGACCTGTCTTGTTAACGGTTCGATTGATGATTTTGATATTGAATTTCTTCGCTGCTAAAATGATCCTGTTGAAACAAGCGTGATGGAATCGCGATTTATCAATAAGTGCCATCCTAAAATGAACAGACGTCATGAGACAACCGGAGCTATACTGCGTATCTAACTAGCCAGTTTAGACACTGTCATTTTATTGCTGCCTTGCCTTGAGAAAGAGTCTGGACTCGAAACGTCGGCTGTGTACATATTTTTTATTCGTTATTATTTAGTGGCATTAAAATTACTCGGGAGAGTAAAACTGATATTTTTCGCATTATTGATTCATTATGGTCCTCCTGCCTTCAACCATCTCTTACGAAAGAAAAATATTCAAATCATACTTTCTTTGGTTATAAGAATATTTAGTTGAGTATACAAGAATTTTGAATTGAGTCATTTAACTTTTTTGTTGAAGACATGCATGTGCATGTACATCGTACAGTAAAGTATGCAATATTGGTAATTAATTATCCTAAGCGACAACTCATTATCAATTTACTGGAGCTTTGCATCTCATATTTTCTGGATAATAATTTCTGGTTAATACATCGACATAGTGAGCAAGTAATGAACGCCTATAGACGCAAAGGTACTGCATGCGGAGCGCATGGCATTTATGATCTGTGGTTCACAATGCAATAGTGCACCAAACACTTAGAAATTAGAGAAAAGAAGAGAGGAAATAATATTTTTCTCTGACCTCCCTAGTATTTATACAGCACACGATTCCTAGCTTTCTCAGCTGTGGTTCTGACTGCGTCAGGCTTCTTTCCGGGGATCTGTCTAAAGTATTCGATAAAGTTCCACATGGAATTGTTACTAATTCATGCCATGACTTTGGTCTGCAATCCTCGAAAATAAAATGTATTTCAAGTTTTTTTATCTGAGTGTTCGTGACGGATTTCTCGTTGGCAGCTATACCGAGTGGCGTGCCTCAAGGCAGCGTGCTGGGTTCCTCGCTTTTTCTATATACACTGATCATTTTCATTCAGTCTCTAAGATCTCTTGTGTGATCCGATTTTCCGACGACATATGGACTTTACATTTTTTACATAATGTTGATTCATTTCCTAGTGAATCTGATCAATAAGTCAAAACTATCGACAGGTCCTTCTCTGGCCAGTGAACGAATCGAAATGTCATGTAATGAGCATCACAACAAAATGCAATTGATCACATCCCACGATCTTTGTATCCGCTTCTCTTCTATTGAATGAGGATCGAGCGTAGTCTCTTCTTGGTGCACTTTTTTCTAGTGATTTAAACTGGAACCAACATGTTGTCGACATGGCTAAAAAAGTATCAAAGCTTCTCTTTATTCTATGCAACCTCCGCGTTCTTCTTGCCCACCTGGCTTGATGTCAGGATGCTACATTCGTTTATCCGTTCATATTTGACTCACTCACATTCAGTGGCGGCTTTAGCGATCATGCCCTTCATGCTCAGCATGACGAAGTATTTTGTCTAATTTTCCTCCACACAAATCAACGATGTCAACCACAAGAAAGGGAAAGTTTTGAATCAACAAAAAAAATTCCAACATCATTTGATTACATTTGACAACATTTGATTACTATGTCAGATCATGTTGCTGTGACATTAAGGTCATACTCAATTAAGATTTATCAAGTAGCTAACTTGTTCTAAAAAATTCAGGGGAACGCAAGTCAATTCGAGCATACCTCATTTGTTATTGGCCGGATCATCTGACGGGAGAACAATAGCAAAATCTGCGGATGACGATTTTCATACTCCATCTCATGCCGTGGACGGGAAGCACAAATGATACGTATAGCTCGTTTCAACCAACTAACGGTAGCTGATTGGACGGCAATCTGCTGATTTTATCGGTGTAGTGAGATCATGAGATGTCTCGAGTCTCAGTTGCACGATTGAAACCCCATCGAATTGACTTCCTTTATAAGTAATTCAATATCTTCCAATGTTAATACAGCTTGTGATTTTGTGCGATTGACGGTGTTTTTACTATCTTAAATGCATGCTTCAAATAACTAGAACTTGAATATTATTTAATATAAATTATCTGGTGATTAAATTTAGCCGTGGTCTTCTACATGCTTGCATATGTAGATATGTCTAGGAGCAAATAGTATAATAGGCTATGCATGCATCAGATTATCATCGGATGTACTCAAACATACAAATCATGTAGCCTACGCCTGGAATTTTATTTTAAGCGTATTTTGGCTGATACAGTATGTAGATCATTAGAATTATGCCTAGCCCTACACCATATTCACTGGATTACCTGATGTGAAAAGTAGGCGGCTTGCATGTTTGAATTATAATTAGGAAAGGGCAAATGCAAATGGAATGAGATTAAAATTTTGTTCATCGAATTCGTAACTGTTTCTTAAGTTGCATGATATTAAGCTACATTATGCTACATCAGTTGCATGGTTAAAAATCCTCGTATGATAGCTGTCACACATACTTTTTTCCTCATGATGCGAAAAAATTGATGAGCATGACCTAACAGAAATCCATAGAGCCGCCACTGCTCACATTGTATAACACGAGTATAAGCAACATCCCCGATTAGTCCGGCAGACAGAACGACTTTCTTCAAGGGACGAGGCCAAAAGTGAGACTATCAAAGAATGATGTGTACCCTATGCCTACTACGAATCTGCACATTTGCCGAGTTCTAGTGAGTTCCTCTTCTTGTCAGACAGGATCAAAGAAAAACACATGTAAATCCAATGGGACGCAGATTGCAGTTTTTGACTAAAATGAAATTTTGTTTGTTTTCTCTGATTAAACGAAATGTACTAAGCCTAGAGTCATGATTTTTGGCATGGAATGTCTTCAGGTCATTTCCTATGATGTGCATGTGCTATTATCATGCTTCTGAACGGCAATGTATGTGAGAATGTGGTTGAATGTTGATAAAGTTGCTCAAATGTTTGTGTTTGCCGACATTAAGAGGCTCGCCAAATCTAAATGTGTTTAGCTTTATAGATAACGGTGCATGAACATTATAGGAAATGACTTGAAAACATTCCATGCCAAAAATTATGACTCTGGGCTTAGTACTTTTCGTTTAATCAGAGAAAACATAAAAAATTTCATTTTAGTCAAAAACTGCAATCTGCTTCCCATTGGATGAACATGTGTTTTTCTTTGATCCTGTCTGATAAGAAGAGGAACTCACTAGAACTCGACAGACGTACCGATTCGTAGTAGACATAGGGTGTACATCATTCTGTGAAAGTCTCACTTTCGACCTCGTTCCCTGCAGAAACTCATTCTGGCTGCCGGACTAGATTATCTTCTGAAAAATTTCTTTCTGTGGAAAAGAGAGCATACAGGTTGATTGGACTGTGTAGGATGATGCTAAGCTCTATCAGTTGTCGCTGCTGCTACTAAATCGTGTGAAAAGTTATTTACTTCTGTTAGGGATCTCTATGAGCCATAGATATCTGGGGTTCATAGACATCCTTACCTCTGTGAAGCAGAGTGATGGACATCCACTGCGTGCTTTGTCTAACTAACACTGTCATGTGAATTCCAAGCCCACTAAGTGCTTCAATTGTCGTCATTAATCAATTTATTTCGGTTCAATCGATTAATTGCAATTGGGTTTTTCTTCAATCAACCAATCAATTAATTTCCAATTAATTGAGAGAAATTTTTAAAACTTCGATGACTGCGCCCTCTTGTAGACATAGCCTATCAACCTGTTAGCCTGCAGTTTGATATTAACCTATTAAGGTCCAATTCATTTAGAATCTCACAATGTTTCTACGAAGTTCCCTTCAAATCAAAACACTTTGATTCAATCGTGACGAGAATCTACAGATATTTGAGCATATTAGACAAAATGTTAGACAAAAGATGGAGTTGAATGTGATTTTATTTACTATGCTAGGCTAAAACTGCATTTAAAAACTATTGTATATACTAGGCAAAACACAATAGTGTGCTGATTCAACAACCTCGCATTATTGATATGAAGAAGGAACTGTATGACATACTGTATGAAGGAACTGAATATATAACATATTAACTTTTTAGTTTACGCGGAATGCAGCAAGTTGCGTATTTTATTGTACTCGCTCTCTCATAGATAGGCGAGTAATTGCAATACATTGCTTTACAACTTGATTCTTTGAGCGAGGTATTACTTGATCTCTATAAGCAAACAGGGTGTACCTCTGAAAGTGAAGCCCATCATTGTAATCTCTAAATCAAAAAACAGAAAATACCCGTATATTTCCACTGTTCACAATCATTCTAGCAAATGGCCAAACTGGCCAGGTGCCGCTGCATACACAAATCACCAACATTTTTTCCTATTAATTTTTTTATTAATTAATTTTTCAAAAGATTGTGAGGCAAAAAAGACTTTACTATTACTATTATCATGATTAACTGTATTTTTCCGATGACATTTCATGCAATCCAAGTCCAAATTACATTCAAAGAGAGAACCACGATTCATAGAGTTCCTTTTGCAATTGGAATTGGTGTCCATTAAAAACATCGTAACATGAAAATTATCGTAAATGTACTTGAAAAACCTCGTATTGGCCTTACAAAGGCATAGTCTCCTTCATGGCTCATGGCTCCTAGTAATCTGAAGTCTAGCGTCACTGCCAGCGGATATCTATTTAGGATTCTATGGATGGACATAAATTAGATATCTTTTCCATTTGATACCGGATATGTTGATTTTTATACAAAATCTTGGATTCCATGTGGAAATTACTTGGGCAGTCCCTGACTTAATTAAAAATGATACTAATATGAAAATGAAAAATGAATTAAAAATAAATTAATTAAGAGTCGAAGTTTAGGGATGACGGATACTATGTTTTTTCAAATGCTACTTTATGTAAGTTTTCTACATCAAAAAATAATCAACGTTAATAATGTTCTGAAGTGTTGCCAACAGTAGATCAATAACGGAACAACTGCACAGAATAGACAACGCAATGACAGATAATGAAAAAAATTAATGTTCACCAGCTGCTTAACACATGCTGTAACACAGCGAAAATATTTGGTTGGTTATTATAAAAACAAGTAAGGAGGAAATATTCACGTGGAAACAGATTCGCTAAAACCTGTATTTTGGATATTGCAGATTTCGATTTAGAGGATCTTCCAAAAGCATCTTATATCCCTAGTTGTTAAAGGGATATTGCTTTGATCTAATACGTCAAACCCGTAGGCTATTAATTAAGGAAATGCACATTTTCTAAGGCAGCCTTCTGAAGCTATAATTCTCAAAAAGAGTGAAAATACAAAATTATGTTAATTACAAATTGATTGAAAATTTGATAAGGAATGGAATAACAATAAGCTGACATTACATGCAATACGTAACGGCATATTGACAGTGATTGTTAAATTGAGTTGTTTGAACATGGCGTGCTAACATAATTGAGTGGTAGGCCAGCTTCATCTACAAATTCATGATCTACGAGATACTTAATTTTACTGCTCATAGATTAATATCAATTGGCTGAACAGTGATTGAATATCCTATCTATTAAACATTAAGCAGATTCAATACCAAAGTTGATTGAATAACTTGTCATGTCGGCTTTAATGCTACACTTAATGACGTCTAAATATTAAGTCGGTTTGATTTTCAGTGGACAGAATTTTAGCTAATATAATGGAGCCAATGCCAGAAGGTCTATATCTTGTGATATACATGCTGCACTCTTTAATGGTCTATACAAATACATTTCTCAGCTATTTTTAAATTGATTTTTGCATGATGCATGGATTGGTTTGATATGCTTTGTAACTTCGCATGCTGTCTTACATTGGCAGCAATTTGCATCTAGACATGATGCAAAAGATGCACATGATGTTTCATTTAGTACGGGTACTGCTTTAGTGACTTTCCAAATATAGTATTATTGCCCCAAATAAATTAAAATTCTGAAAATTCACAAGCATTTTTCAAAACGAAACAGAATGGGCATGCGAGCATGTGAAATAAACGAGCATAAAGCATTTTGGAAATTATCAAGCTTATCACTGCATAGATACGTAAATCCCTTGATATGTATTATACAATAGCCGCATTCTTCACGAGTAGTAGTTCATCTGAACATTGGTATTCACAATTCCAGTTTCACAATTTCACTTGAAATGCCATGTTATGTGAAGTATTCGTGCGTTTGATGGCAGCTAGTAGTAGACATCCACAAATTCCTTGGTATAGCTCCTTGGGGCAAATTATAAAAAAATCTGAAATTAGGTTGTAATGAAGAATGACTTGAAATATTTACATTTAATCAAATCAACAACCATGCCGTCAAGCGTTGTTCATCAAAGTCAACTGTTGCGTACCAAGGTTGGGTCTTAAATCTTGGGTTCACTCTTGGGTTTTGGGTAGTCTTGGGGTGCGGACCCAAGAGCTTGGGTACCCCCCCCCCAAGAGTAAAGAAATTGACCATGAATGATCATTTGCGGATTTCTTGGAAAAATTCTGCCTAAGTATATGACTACATCATATCATAGCAAGTCATCTACATGTAAGCTTGCATGTATGTACATGTAAATATGTAACCTACTCACACGATTGGCCTTTCTATGATAAACCTGTGCTATCATCAACTTTGATTTAGACCTGCCGTAAATGTCTATCTGATAGTTTGTTTAATTAGCTTTTTAAACTATGCTTTAATTATCTATGACTTTCTTGTGAATTTAATCCATTAAGTTAAATGTAATGGATATTGTGTTAGACAGAATTTTGTATATATCATTTTGCGTGAAATAAAACAAATAATGCATGAAAGAATGCAATGCATTAAGCTAATACCTGTATAACGCTTATGCTGTTGAATTGGTAGCCTACAACAATTCGTAGATAACTTGCTTCATAAAGCGTCTTGCCTTGAAAGTTAAAAACTTCAGCCTATATTGTATATTCTACTGTTAGGCTACATGTATTAGAAATAGAAAGATATCGGTAACATTTAATGCAGTGACATTCTTTGATTGCTTCTTACGATTAGTAAAAATATCGTTTAGTAAAATATCGTCATTTGTGCTATTTTCATCTTAAACGAGGCCTTATATGTTATGTGTGTTTCGTTTCTCGATCAGACATGTTGTAAGGCATGTAGCTGTCATGTTGTTCTAATTAGGAAATTATTAAGCTGCAGACGTAAACAGGGTTGATGATATTAAGCCTAGAGATAACCTATGCCGATAATTAAAACTTCTAGCTGATGGCCTCAATTCCGCAACAACAAATTCATGTAATAAATAGTAATTAATATGAACATTAGATACATATTAATTGGATGGCAAAAGCTACAATATGGTATGATTCAAAATATCTTCCTGCAATTTTAAATCTGAATCAAAATTCCAAATAATTCTGGAAATTGTTGTTCCACTTCATTTGAGAAATAGCCACTCTTGGGTCCAATCTTGGGGGGTACCCAAGATCAGACAAAAGATTAATCTTGGTCTTGGAAGTACCCAAGTCCAAGTTTGGACCCTACCTTGTGTGTACGTATATTTTGATATAAATGAACGTTTGCAGTCATGATTAATTTAGGAGATCTGAGTATGATGAACTCTCCATGCTTGTAGCTGATAATTTTATTCACCTGTAAATGTCAGTGTGCATGTGTTCCGTGTTGTAGCGCCGCCCAGAATGTGTGAATGGAGCACTTGTTGAGCATCATAACTGATCTGTGTTCGAATCATTGTCAGAAGAGCCACGGTCGGGAGGACAGGTTGCTAGCGTCCTTTCGGACTTGATGATCACGGCTCTGTTAGGCCTCAGCCACACTGCGAGCTTTTCCAAGCGTTTCCGAGCAAAGCGTTTTGCAGCAAATATAAAGTCATCATTGCAGCAGTTATGGACTGCCACACTGCGAGCAAAGCAAACAAGAGTGTTTATAGCTACCGGACATACGTTTGCTCGAGACGCTCGGAACGGTCGTGTTTGCTTTGCTCTCAGTGTGGCTGATGCCTTAATCATCGCAAAACCAGCAGCAACTTTACTGCCCGCTGAGGCGTGTTAACGCCACATCACAACATCTACGTGCTGCGCTTCGAGCGCCGTGTGAAACGCAAACATGTACATTGTACATGTAGTCTGATCATGCAAGAAGTTATTGCCCTGCAACGTCATCGGAAACATGTCTATGAATAGTGTGATAAAGAATTCTTGATGATAGTATTCATAGATCTTCCTGTGCGTAACAGTACATCTAATCAGATTGTCTCTAGTTGAACATTTTTCAACTTCTGCTTTTCGACAAATACATTCACAATTCATAACAGTCTATGACATTTTAATCCTCTCATCGTGTTACATGTTCATGCACGTGTTTAACCGTAGCTTTTTACGCTTGAAATTTCATCATAGAGATGAACAATTCATTAACCTATATCTATGACTCTGAACACGCAGTATGTAGGTGATGCATAGAAATAGATTGTTGTTTATCTGAAGTTGACTAGAATGGACATTGACTCAAGGTCGCGGCACATCCGGGGGAACTAAGTTGGGGCATGGACCACCAATGCAATGCTTAGAATCGCACATGTGACTGATTCTAACCCAATCATACAGCCGTTGACAAGCGATTCTAAGTGAAAATGCGTGCGATTTTAGTGCCACTATTGTGTATTGCATGAAGCTTTACTTCCATTCTAGAGGTTTTATTGTTATCAATTTCTATGAGGTGATGTGATGCGGCCTCTATTGATTGATTGCAGTGGTTAGTTTGACAGTTGTTGGCTGTCTCTTCCGCACAGATAGGCGTAGTGCATTCTAATGCCTGCTGAGCATGGCACTTGCTTTCATCAATGATTATTTTGTACAGGTTGTCTGGCCGGGTGTACGGATCACTTGTTTCAAACTGGTTTACTTCAAAACCTCGTAGCGCCAACTCTCAAACCGTTGCTATCGACACATGGTTAGAAAAGAGCGTCATTTCCTTTGTCATTTTGGCATTATAATATGGGAACTGTCCAAATAAAAATTTGACTAGGCTCATGGGTGGCATGTAATTTTACATGAGCAATTCTTCGGGGAGGCCTATGTCAACCAATGACAAAAAGTAAAATTTGTATTTCCTTTTTATAATTGCTAAACATTGTCAATTCACAACTTTTAATTGATGTCCGCATAACTATTTGAGACATTTATGCATTAAGAAAACTTAATGCTACAGTCCACTGTGCATTATGACGCCACGCTGTACTCTTCACACTTCAGTTGAATCTACAGCGATGGACAAACAATTGATGAGTACTTGTCCACGGTATTGAAGACGCGAAGGAATCATGTGCTTTTGCATGACCACTGATCTGCCTAATGCGTCACATGAACGTCGTGCAACAATATTCATCAATTATCCACTACTTTTCTTATATCATTAATGCACGGCATACGAAATTTTGGCCGTATAATGGTCGCCGAAACACCGCAACAAAGGTTGAGAATAGATATTCACTAAACAAACAGAAAAAAGAGCTCATTGACATGTCCGTGTTCTTGTCACCATGTATTCCATGTCACTATTGTAATTCACTCTTGCAGCTAATTTTCCAAACCCGTATCACAGGAGAGATGTTGTTATATGCTGTTATAAGCGCAATTGGGCGGTAGTTTTCCTTGTCACCTCGATCAAGTTCTGACCTCTGAAATATCGGACACGGCGCTGAGGTAAGCGTAGTTGGTACCATAGAGTTGGTATATTAGGTAGAGTGGCAACTCCGCATTGATTGAATCCCCAATGTGTATACACTTTCGATTTTATCAAATGAACTCAAAGGAGATACAGGTGGTATTGTCACCAAATGTATGATATGCAAATTTTTGCAGTTTTGCAGAGATTGAATTGAGTGATTATGATTGTAATGCAGAAGGAATGATGGTATTTCACAGATTCTCATGACTGCCTTCGAGATTTAATGCTTGTTAAATTAGCAATTCGATGGATTGCTATTATGATTATCGATGGGTTCCTCCTTGATGCTGCAGGCAATTAAGGAGGTCGACTTGCAGCAATTCAGAAATGGGTCCTCCCACCTGCAAGCCTGTATATCGTAGCATCAACTCATTCATAATGCTATCTACACGCACGTATCTTCCCGCACCTCGCCCTGTACTGAAAAGTGAATTTCTACTCGATCGTTCAAACACTACCGGTTTAACCCGAGTTTTCACCGACGTTGGAGTTGACTCTGAGGTCGGTTAAAAGCAGTAAACACTGACATCTACACTTGTTTTGACTGATCATGATAGCGATGTAGAAAGAAGAATAGCATTTTACAGATCCTTCTCATCATTGGGAACCTTTGGGAGGTAGTGTTTATTAAACTAGCACTTCGATGGGTAACTAATGCGTAGAGTATTTTCTTTTAAGCGTGATCATGCCACAAACTACCTCCCATCGAAAGAGCAAATTATCACAATCAATGACAGTGATCATAATTATCATCATCTTAATCATAATAATGTTATTCAGATTCAAGAAATGAAACAGAAATTTAGTGAATCTTGAAATCATGGCGATGAAAATTGAATTAATAACTTGCTACTAAATAACTAAATTCGTGCTACTTATATAGAGGTACACAATCGCTAGCAAATAAATACAGGAGTAGTTTGCAAAAGTTAATAATTATCAAATATTTGGTGGTGGATAGCCACATTTCAATCTGGTGTAAAGTAGCACCAGTATGAAGATCATTGAACCAAAAAAGCAAAACAGGCAACTCCCTCTAAAAGGCCGAACGTTTTAATAAAATGGTGACGGCAAAATATATGTAGTACAGGCCTAACATTGTACTGCCTACATTATATATTTGGCCTGTACATGTTTTAACGTCACTATTTTATCAAAACGTGCGGCCTACTAGAGAGAGTTGCCATTTTTGCTTTTTCGCCTGAATGATAATGATCCTCCCGTTCAAAGTCATCAACTATGTTCGCTCCGTGATCAAAAGAAAACCAATACACGTGCACATCTACCAGGCACCTAATTAACTTATCTCAAATGAAGCATGAAGATGCTAAATATAATAGTGTGCTGATTCAACAGCCTCAAATTATTGATATGAAGAAGGAACTGCATACTGATCATCAACACCACGAAAAATGAGCACCCGATAGTAAATACTTCTGTGCTTATTGCCATCACTTTCCATGAACTGATAAGTACCAAACACGACTGGAACAAGTCATGCAACCGCAAAAGTTTGGTATGTGTGATGAACCTTGTTTTCTGTCTGACGCCCCGAACCAGTTGTTCGAGGTTCTTGGAGGAGTCTATTTTGGTCGGCTTGCTTCATGGATAATAAGGTCTTGGACCAAAGTGTTTAAATATGTTAAGTTTGTAATCAACTCATTGCTCTAATGTATTTTTTTTGGCGACATGTCCGCCATCTTTTTTCGCCAAGATGATTTTCCGAAATTCACATTTACCAATTTCAAAAAGTTACTGTGGCTAACATTTTTGGCAACAACTCAATTTTCCAATTGATTCCTACACAAAATTCATCAAGCTTCTCATATTTCATGCCAATTTTGCTGATGGACGTGTCATTTCTGAATGGTATGGTTTTACAGATGAAACAGTGGAGAAATTGCTTCATTTTGCGCTTAGATATTGTTTATCTACATATTAACATTGCATTTAATACAGATATTTCCTGGAAAGAGAAGAAAGGAATCCTTGCTCCCTTTTTTTGTAACATTTTTTACCTACACTGTAAATCGCTCAATACGAATCACATACGAAGAATGTATACCAAAATATTTTTTTGGTATATTTCTGTATGATCTTGGTATATATTTGTATGCTTTTCGCATGTTATTTCAAGTGTGGTATGCTTTACATACTAAGGCCATACCAGCACAATGTTAAAAGAAAGCATCAATCATTTCCAAAGTATGTTGATTTAAAGCTTTTTGTCAATAAAGATCACACTAATGCTACTACTGCTTTGTAAGTAGTGAGATAATGACATTTTATAGTCAAACTAACAATACTGAATTCGATTTTAATACATGTAGGTTCGAGGCATTTCATAAATAATCAATAAGTATTTGACCATCAACAATTATGCATTATGTAATTTTGGAACTAAGCATATTATCAATCCAAAATAAAGACACATTATAATTCATGAACGCAAAAATAGTTATGTTTGAGATATATAAGTCAACATGGTTGCTGAAAAGTTATCGTTTTATTGAAATGATGTTTATCAATTTAGTTCAAGGAAATGAGCTAATTATGAGTCTGGTGAATGCTGTAAGACAAGTTGCAAAGATGACATGCGGCTTTAGTTTCACAACAAATCTAATCTAGTTAAATACCACACTTTCACAAAGAAATATTCACGGCTGCTATTACTGGAAAAAAGTTATTTGCAAGTAGTATGTAGTATAACATATTTTTTGCCATATGACATAAAGCTATTGATACGAAAGACATACGAAACACATACCAATTTGCATCGGGTCTCGTATATAAAACATACCAAGAATTCGTATTTCAACGTAAAACAGCCAATCACCGTTAGCATAGTTCGTATCGTTTACATACCAATCACATACGAAAGTAAATGGCCATTCGTATGAAAAACATACCAGATTTCTTTATATATACCAGAATCTCGTATCAAATGTTGGTTTCAAATTGTATGTAAACTTGGTATGTGTTTGTATGTAATTTTCGTATCCAGCGATTTACAGTGTATGATGGATATGCTACGTTTCCCATCACAGTGAACTTCAACTCTGCGTGGTTGAAGCACGTGACCCTTGTGTGTGTCCTAAAACATCACAGCATGCCCTTATTTTAGCGATGTCTTAAGTCACTGTGCCCAGAGTAACCAGAGTAACCAGCTGTTAGAAATTCCACCGTCATCATGAGAATTGAATGAGATACTCCCACACAAATAACTCGACGTTTACACTTGTGACGTCATACTGAATCGTTGTCTGACTGTTGTTATTAAAGAGTATAGCAGACAGCGACAGACAATGACTCAGTGAGACTATGTGAACGACAGGCTGAATGGCGCATGGTGTTATAAATTTTGCTGTGGAAGAATCATTCTGACCGCGTAAAATGGCGTTGTTGTTAATGATAGTAGGTTTATTCAACTTAAATCGTCAAATTTGCGCAACACCTAGTGAAAAGTCACTGCATATAATACAGTTGATGTCTCATGAACACGGTTCTACATCTCAGTTAGCAAGAGTATAACTTTTCAATGCCAATTCATTTATGTTCAACTACATAGTCCACTAAAACTCATTTATGATAAGGTTCATTATTGACGTACATCCCATTCATCTAGTGCTTGATCTAGTATAAAAAATTATGACGCATTCAACTGGATCAGTAAGTCGGTCAAATTTTTGGCATGAAATGAAACTAAAAGCAATCACCATAAATGCAGACAGTGCGTTAATTTTCACCACGTGAACTATACATGAGCAACTAAATAAATTTCGCAAAAATGATCCGGTTCAACCCAGTTTACCACATGAATGTCATAAGAATAGCTTCTTCCAAGTTGCGACGTTGAATAGTGAGCGTTCTTTAAGAACAATTTCAGTAGGCCTATTTAAGAAAAATGAATGGCAGCTGACGAAAGGTGGTGCATTATGGGAGTTAGTACTTTCATTTTAAGAAAATAAGCGGTTCTGCAGCCTTTTCAATCTCCTAATATAAAGTTGATTTTGTATTACCAACTCATGACCTGATTTGATGATGACTGATCAAACATTAAATGACGTATTATTCGCACGCAATGTTGCGTGTAAATAACCGAATAACTGAGGCCCGGTTATTCCCCCGTGAAAGTGTGTACCGACATCCGAAACTATGCAGTGAGGTTATTTAGACGAGACAATTCGTCGAAATACGAATTATTTTGAACGGTTAAATTTTTGTATGACATGATCACTGCCAAATATTCTGCAAACCTTTTTTAGCAATAATCGCTAGCATCTGCTTCTTAGAAATGGATATCTGTTGAACAAGTTACCCATGATTCATTCACAGTAGGGCTATCTTATTCATATAGTACAGCTTGCCCTAATCGAAAGAACCGGAAATGTCAGAGTTATGTATTTTGCACATCATTATCTGCTGAATCTGTCTCTTTAGCAATTATACAGCTTTCAATTTTAAATAAAATCGGCATGTTTGAGAACATTTTTTGGCATATCAGAAGATACAAATTGATGACCTTATATAATCTCTGCGAGTAGTCATATTCAAAAATTTCAAGCGGGCATTGATTACCTTGCTTCGTAGTTCGGGTGATGCTCGTTCGTAGTTCGTAGTTCGTAGTTCGAATCAGACACTGATGGTGCGAAATCTGTTTATCTGCTCAATGATGGGCACTATAACATGATGATTTATGTCAGTGATTATTAATGTAGGTCTATACATATGTATATGCACTTGTATCATAGGCTAGTGGGTATTAATGTAGACCTACACATAGACACGTTAAGTTCCACAACACACCAAAAAAATTACAGACTTACATATCTAGTTGACTTCATCATAATTTATTGTACTATATTGACCGTCAAGTTAATCGTCCACTTATCATAGCGAATCTAACACTTGTAATGACGTTGTTCGCTATTGCTTGTTATTTTATATTTTATCTAAGCTTATAGCCGAAGCTTAATAATCAACTTATTATCAATTTAGAAAAGGTCTTCCTTCAACCAAAAAATATACTATATGAACTGCAGGTTTACAAAATAACCACCATACATCTTATTTTGTGTACAGTATACATTCATAGAATAAAGCATGCGTGTGTGCTAGGATGAAACAAAGATCTCTCATAAAGCAGAAAAATAGCAAGTGAAAAATATGAAGCCTTAAAATACTATTTTAAATTCTTCATTATGAATGCCTACAAATCATCAAAATGTAAAGTTAACTCACTAATCTAAATGGATCGTTTCCTACAATCTGATGCAATACATAAGTTTCTTTGGTACTTATGGATTATCTCTCCCAAATTTATCTAGAATCTGCAAGAATCGTCACCAAATTTCGAATACACGTACTTAAAAATATTTTCTACCTACATGCAAAATTCTATGCAGATCGGCAAGTACTTCTTGCATTAGAGACGATAACGTAAAGTGTAGTGATGTCAACAGCTTGATCTAACTTCGTCTGTTCGACGCATCATTGCTACTCGTGTATTGTTCTCTCTACTTCTTCGTCTCATTCACTGCCATTTGAGGGATGTGGCGCAGTCATCATCGCTTCACGAGTTGTAGAGAAATGACTTTGTTGACCTCAAGAGCCTTCTGCTCAGACGTTGAGGTCACTGACAAGTCAGATGAAGCTGCCGGCATCGCTGCACTTCAAGTCATCGCTTCTAATTCAAAAAGAACATATCCGATTTGCCAAAATTTGGTATGTGGCTAGAGATATCCTCACCTACGTGTGTTTAAAGTTTTGTGACGATTGATTCATTTCTACGGCTTTTGGACAAATTTGAAAACGTTGGGGACCGTTTTTTATTTGTGTTCTGCATTTGTGACATGAGTCTCATTCGCCTGACGATGACTGTCTGCCGTTCGAAAGGTCTCGCCTAAATAGACATTTTTACCGAAATATCACGGTTTTCGGCTTCCGTCAAATAGAAAATAATCAATCAAGCCGATTATTTGGCGAAAAATGGAAGTATTTATTTCTAGTCCTGGCACTCGTTGAATGAGGAATGCAAGTGTTAATTTCAGGTTAGATGGGAGTGAGACCGCAACTAGTCAACCAGCTGAAGTAAAGTGATTGTACATGTAGTTAGCACCAGTTAGCAACAACAATATGTTTAGGATAAAATTATACACTGTTGAATGTAGGATTGGAAACTTATTACGCCGCCGCACTAGTTAAGTATGTATTAACAAAGGAGAACCGTTGGTTTATTTTATATAGCTTTATAATATAAATTTCGTTGGAAGACCTTTTGTAAATTGATACAGCCTATAATATTCTAACCGATAAAATCAAATCTACGTTTGCTTAATTCTGAGTCCGATGTCACAAATGCTTTAACTTGCTTCTGAATGTTTCGTGTTGCTTTCCATTTTTCTGTCGTGAATATAGTTTTATTTTTCAGCGATTTGCCGGAAGCCGAGGAACTATTGTGTTAATTGCTCAATATAGTCAAATGCAGTTAATACATAGCATCTGCAGCTTAAGGCAGGAGCATCATTCATCATCTGAATGTTTCGTGTTGATTTCCTTTTTCTGTCGTGAATATCGTTTCATTTTTCAGCGATTTGCCGGAAGCCGAGGAACTATTGTGTTAATTGCTCAATATATTCAAATGCAATTAATACATAGCATCTGCAGCTTAAGGCAGGATCATCATTCATCATTTTTCCTTATTTTCATCAGACCTGTCACTAACTAACAATCAATAATTTAGTGATCATTTTAGTCAATTCAAATCTAAAACTGATCAATGAATGTATGCACAACTGGTTATCAACAAGAAGATGACGTATTTATAGATTCCAGACAAAAATTACAATATGTTCAGTGGGCAAAAGTTGGCAAATGCATTAATATAGGAAAACAATCATATAGCGCCCACATCAATGTGTAGATAAATGATTGGTTTACTGTCGTCTATTAAGTACCTTAACAATCAATTAATTTCTATGCCAAATTAACTCTGACATTCTAGCCATAGAAATGGAAATTCATCTATGTTTTTGTCTTCCAGACGTCTACGGATAACTATGTAATTTTTCACTGCTTCACAGTTTTGACATAGCTATTCAGTCCCTTTCATTTAGTAATTCAATGGTCTTCTGTTATCAATTGAGAAATCAAATAAAACTGCTGATAAGAGCTGGCGAAAAAGTAATATCATAGATGTCCCCACAAATCATGCTTTGATTGCATACTTCACTTATATACTTACTTTGTCTTGGATTGATAGGGTTTGAAATAATAGGGTCTTTTGAATTCCCGTCCGGTGAGTTACGTGCACAATCAGTTCAGACCGTCACTTCATCCTCATCAATTTGGCGGTGTTTTGCTTCATCTTTCATCAGTACATAGAAGTTTGAATTCGGAAAGGCTCAACTGTCATTGATGATGCCCGTCATTGACCCGTTAATGCTGTGTAATCTGACGACTTCATCATTCCCCCCCCCCAACGATCATATTTTTCATTGGTGACTTCGGCCCTCAGCACAGGCTTGATCATTTTTCAAGAGTGACATCATATTCCATTGGATATGACTCACCGATGCGGAAGTTCAGGCTCCATATGTCCGTGCATTTGAGAATATCATCAAGCAGTAGTTCGCAAGAAATGATTTGACGAATGCCGTTACAGTTAATGGTGCTTGATAAATTTTGCATTCATAGTAATCGGTGTTTTAAGTACTTTTGGGAAAAGATTTTTGGTTATTCAACTTTCATAGACACTAGTCTTTCAACTACTGGATTATAAACAAAAATATCTACTAACATCCAACGATTAATTTAATTTAGATTCACGGTAACGCTCGTTACATTGATTTCCCACTTATTTAAATATCTGACTGTCATTTATCATTTTATCTAAACTAATCGCTTGAAAAAGCTAACTCCTATCATATAAGTTTATTAAAGGCATGACTGCAAACCTACGTTAAGAAAACAAAACATACCAAATTTGTCAAGTTTTTAAAAACATACGTTAAAAACATACCAAGTTAGCAAAAACATACGGTAACGCTCGTTACAAGAAGTTGGTGACGCTTAGTTAGGAACAGTTACTCACACTACATTGATGACACTTTTGATATATTGTTTTTTGTTCCTTGGGAATGCTGCTTGTGGATGATATTTCCATTACCGATTGATTTTACCCAATAGATCGTCTGTGTTCCAACAATAGGTTTGCCTGAAGTGAAGCAGGATTCGACTTCCTTTTTTCTGGCTAGCAATATCGTGCGGCACAAATTTGATTTCAATTGATGATTTTCTAATTGTTGTAGAACATCACGGAATGTTGGTTCATCCTGAACCATTCCATTCTTCCTGTTTTCTATGGCAGCGATTTTTTGGAGTGTATACCTCCAACTCCATCCACCGCGCCTTTCCTGTGATAAGAAGCGAAGAAATTCCAAGCAATGTTTGGCATGGGATTCTCTAAGGGTGGTGTATCAATGACGAAGCTGAAGACGAACTTTTTTGCTGTTGATTGCAAACAGACGATTATCTCTCATGCCAGGTGCTTGCCGAGAGATCCCATCAGATAAGGAAAATTGATAAACTTTTTCTTTTGTTAAATTTGATAGTCCGCTGCTTCGATGAAGTTTTTGTATTATTGCATTTTGTACACGATGCATCTTCACGTATAATCGATTGATAACTTCCTTCATTTTACGAGGTGAAGCTGGTAGTGCTCTCGTCGTTCGTATCATACTTCGGCTGAGACTCGATTTCGTGGAAAAACTCGACATCAGAGAGTTATCACAATTGTTTTCCGTCATTTTACTCTCACGAAATTTTCTAACTCTTAAGCGTAAGCATTCTTACTTAATTTGTTTGACCCGTCTTTGCTCTATACATACGATGGCGACGTTATTCTTTCCCTCTGAATCCTTGCAAATCTTTATTTTTGATGCGCTCACGGTAACGCTTTTGCTTCTCAGCAGCTGTTAATGGCATGTTTGACAAATATTGAGTGAATAGACAATATACACTTGACTTTTGATGAGCGCAGTGTCGAAAAATGCTAAGTCATCAACCTTCCATGCGCGCAAGAATGTATCCTGTAGTTAGATATCTATAATTTGAAAATAGTCAGTGACATGCAACCTCTGTATCGATGGCACAAGGAGGTCTTGGGTCAAACATAGTGTAATATTTTATGAAATATACTCATTGACATAATTAATGGAACAAACTATCATTGGCTTGAATTGAAGTTTGTTTCATTTTTTCTCAGGTATGATGCAATATCTCGCTTTCTATGTATTACCATTCAACACATTAGAGAATGGAGAAAGATCTATGGTGGTCAAATTTCAAATTTTGATGTCGATACAACTGTCACAATTGCTTTTACAAATTGAACATAAATGTGATCTGAAATCCAGCTTTTGTAAAATAAAATGGCACACGATCAGTTTACCAGAGGTATGACTATTGGAATGATTCTTTGTGGTAGAAGTTGTGCGAGTGTTGCCGAAGAGCTGCAACCATCGAGAGTCGTTGTTTGGAGGTGGTGGTGTCGATGGAAAGCAGAAGGAGATGTTAAGAAGAAGAAGGGATCTGGTCGACCAAGAAAGTCTGCAGGAAGGACAAACGCACGTCTAGTTTTAGCTGCAAAGAGGAATAGCTTTGTGTCAGTCCCAAAGCTAGTCGTACACTGGAAGAGTGCCTCAAATATAGACTGTACCGTTCGAACGGCTTACCGAAGATTGCGAGAAGCTGGAATTCAATCGCGACGACCAGCTGTCCTAATTCCATTGAGTTTTGATCACCGCAGAAGACGAGTTGCCTGGTGTGATGCCCATCGCTCATGGAATGACCATCACTGGCAGAAAGTCTTGTGGACCGATGAATCGAGATTCACTCTGGATTTCAATGACGGTCGTGTCAGAGTGCATCGTCTTCGAGGTGAACGCTTTGCCACATGCTTTATTAAAGAACACGACAGATATGGTGGTGGAAGTGTTATGTTGTGGGGTAGCATTTGGCATGGCGGACGAACGACAGCAGTCATCATCAAAGGCACGTTGACTGGAGAGAGGTATCTCGATGAAATTGTGCTTCCTGTTGTTGCCCCAGTGGTCAGGGTGGAGGATCTTGTCTTCCAAGACGACAACGCAAGACCACATCGCTCCTCGGCTGTCATTGCCACTGTTCGGAGATTGAACATTCAAACCCTTGACTGGCCTGCACGCTCACCTGACTTGTCACCCATTGAACAAGTCTGGGACGAGCTTGGGCGGCGAGTGAGAGACCGCTATTCACTTCCACCAGTGTCCCTGAAGATTCTCTCTGAAAGACTGACAGAGCAGTGGCTTCTCCTTGAAACATCCTTCATTCAGAAACTTTGTGAATCCATGCCATCTCGGATTACTGAATGTATTGGAGCTAGAGGGGGGCACACGCGCTATTAAAGTTGAATCTGCTACATGTGTTGTTTTTCTGTGCTAGCGGCTTGGTGGAGATTGTGACTAAATTATCAAGGTATCATACATACATGTATATATACCAGTCAAAAATGAAAGAAGTTAAAGAAGTAAATGTTTCAAAAATTTTGTCAATGAGTATAGTAGAGGAACAGCACGGCCATCAACTATGCAGTAGTGGACTTTGATGATGAGCTGTTTAACTTTGACATTGAGGAAAAGTAGTAGACAAAGGTTGCGATCAAATAAGAAAGGAATTGAAAGAAGTCCAGACTCAATACTAAGACGATAGAAAAGTCATTCTTTACTTCAACTGATTCAAGCGAAGGCATCAATAATGGAAAGTGGCTCGTGACTACCAGAGTAAGGTATCAAGAGCACTGAATGAGGATTCCCTATCAAATGATGAAGATGAACTATCTGTTGGACTGCCATATAGCTCAAGAAACAAAATGGCGATCTGTATCCACTTCCCACATGGAAAGCTGTTATCTTTTCTATAACAGTATTATCTCAACTAAACCAAAGGACGATGAGCGAAGGGTTCCACCTTGAGTTGACGACCACCTCAACAGCACAAAGAAAGTTTTCATCACATTTATTCTTGCCATACAAATATCTAAATTCTAAACTACTGAATGGATTAATATGAACTAGAATTGCATTTGCTCTAATTTATTTACCTACTCATGCTAGAATTTTTGCAATATAGACCTGCAATATATAGAATTTTTGCAATAGAATGCTAGAATAACCTGCAAATATAGACCGTTTCAAAAGTAATTGCACAAAAAAGCTAGGCCATTTTCACATGAAATTTTCGTGTTGAAGTCCTGAATCAATTTTGATAAACGATATACCATATGAAACCTTATGTTCCATAGATTGTTTTGACATATACTTCGTTTTCATGTGTGGTCAGCTGTGGTCAGTAGGCCTTATGAAAAAAATTGAGCGTTTTCTTTGATGCAGAGTTTCAACATGAAGACGACAGAATTTTTTTATTAAAGTTGGCAGACAGCATGAACTATCAGTCAGCTTTATCATGATACACGGTTTTTAGGATTGGCTGTATGCACACAAAGATACAATGCTAACAAATTTTACCAAAAAAATCTTACAAGATTTTCTCATTGATGATGTTCAATTTCAATAACCTTTGTACCATGTGAAAGGTTATGTCAAGCACTTAAATTTGGCAACGCGTTTAGCTTATGTCTGGTCAGCTGTGGCCAGCAGACTTAAAAGTATGAATGTTTGTTCAATTCGTTCACCGACACCTACAGACGAAACTATGCAATACAGAAAATTGAGATTATCACCATTGAATCAGGCTCGTGTTAAGCTTTCAGATGATATATTGTTTTTCGAATTCAGACATCAATTTGTGCAATTTCATTCAATTTACACTTCTACCTAACTTTACGCCACTTTCGCGTTCACAATGTTTAACAACGGTCAAACGTTGGTGCTTTCGAGTTTGGGTTAAAATAATGTGTTATCGTCCCATCCGTTCACTGACAAACAGAGCTGGAAAAATTCCACTGAAATTTTTTAATTCCAATTCCAATTCCAGAGCAGAAATTTCAATTCAATTCCAATTCCAATTCCATAATGAGATTCAATTCCGAATTCCGATAATTGCATGACGCGTATATGTTAATGTATCTAAAGTGTCCTCGCTTCAATCTAACCCATGTGCCCGTATCATATCCTCGTTATTCCTGTGTGCCGTTCCCTGCGTCGTTCCTATGTGCGTTCTCATGTTCATAGTTCATATTTCTGGTGTACATGTATATATGTAGCCGGTCAGCCTACGCCATTTTCGTTTCGTAAACGAGACATTCAATAACTTGTGAAAAAGAGAAAAGAAAATTAACGGTCAGCAAAGAATCAAACGCTGAGAGAGAGAGAGAGAGAGCATAGAAATTAACAGTACCATAGAAAGTCCTAGAATGGAAATTGCATGAAAATTATGGCACACGCCGGGGAACTAAGTTGGGGCATAACGCAAATTGTGCGAGGTGGTTTCCATGTTTTCTTATTTGTATTTATATTTATCAAGCCAAATTGTGATCTGGATTGCTGCCCCTTGTCCAAAGATCATACACAAAAGCAATAGTGAATTTACAAAATACTGCGGCGACAGGATGACAAAGAAGGAAATCCTTTTGAACGTTCTGTACGCTCATCATTTTGAAATATCGCTCCTATAATCTATCAAGAGCATTATCAGTCACATATGCAACTTGCAATGTCGATTTACAGAACATACATTGCTCCAGCTTGAAATCAGAGGTCTAGAAATCTCAGAGTATTCATTTTACTTGAAAGGGCTCCCCTGTTCACTACATTGAACAATTTTCAAAATCTTTACATGCTTTCGAATATCAGCTTCCAAAATATCATCACACTATATCACATGTATCATTTAATAATTAATTGAAAAGTTCCAGCGACTATTCACTTATCTGAGAAATTATTGTCGGTGAAGAAGCTTTCAATGTGTTTATTCGACAAAAGCGCTAGGTTTCTTAACCGTATGAAGATCATGCTATAATTAGAATTTTTTCTATTGAATTCTTGAGATATTCTTACAGCCAGTGCACCGCCCACATTCAATTATGACTTTGTGGACCAATTTTTAATTCGAATTTTGAAAAATAGTTGTTAATGACTGCTGCAAATCGACACAATATACCAACCCAGGGAATAGTAGGCTATACCACATGAAACAATGCCACCATCTCACTTAATATTATCTTCATAAAAATCCTGCATTAATTTGCTACCAACAACTTCCACAACAAACTTGGCAAATAGTTTGACTATGATACAATGTTTTAGATCTAAGCTGATCTACAAACCATAAATTTTTCCATGTGCCATCATTGTATATAGGCAAGATATCAAACTTCAATTCTAGTGTACTATTATCTACTTCTATGAGAGAGAGAGAGAGAGAGAGATGCGAATAAATCTATTAATAAACTGACAGAAGAAAGAAATTCAATGTGCGAATAACGTGATTGTTGATGAAAGAAAAAACGACAATAAAAATGATATCATGAAAACTGATTAATGGTCCATGTTAAAAAAGGAGATTAAAACTTCCGTGATAAGAACGAAATGTGGTCGGGTCGAAAGCTAACGAGCAGACATTAAAGGAAACTCTTTCAATTTTCAAAAGAAAGTGGATTTATCGTCAAGTGTCAAAAATTTGCATAAATTAGAGACGATGAGAAATTGAAACAACAACAACTACCAACGACAACCCATACGACATCTTCAATAGCTGTTAGAAGAACTCCGTGCTCTCGCGGTGTAACTTGACTACAGAAGTAGCAACTGCAACTGCCTACCAGCAAACAACAACACAGTAGAGTATGCGGCAACATATCAACGAGCGCGATTGAAGATTGACGGTATAAGTGACACTGATATTCATGATATTTATGATATTATTTTGGTATAAGTGAGTCCGATCGAATTGAAGTGAATTCAACATTAAGAAGTAAACTGCAAGTTTAAAGTTTTTCTTTTATCGTTGAGTATCGTATTTGTATAACTATAGTCTTGAAAATTAGTATTGTCAATTGTTGTGATTGGAAGTTGAATAATATTTCATGTCATTGCCATTTTAATTGAATCATCAATTATTAGAATAATTTGTTGACACTGTCTATATTGTGATTTGAACTGACAGGCTGCCCTTTAATGCAGGGTTAGTTTTCCTCTTTCCAAACCGATTGTTTTTCGTGTGTACAACAATTAAGTTAATCTCCAAATTTTGTGCTTATCCAATCAATAACTAAATTCAACAATTGTTTTATTTTGATTAATTGTCTTACATAAATAACTAAATATCAGATTGAACAAATATGATTATCTTTTCATTGTTTGCCTAATTCCTGAATTAACATTGTCCGGTGGCTGTAGGCCCATTAAAGTCACAATTAGCACCCTTTATTTAACAATAGAATAAAACTAGCTCTGTCGATTTATCTCTCTCTCTCTCTCTCTTATCTCTGCGTGCAGTTAACACAACGTCCGAATAGCCTACTGTGATTTCAATTTTTGTACAAATAGATTTATCACAGGTCTATCGAAAAAGTGGAATTGAGGTTTATCAAGGTCAATTCCAATTCCAATTCCGACGAAAAATGGAATTAATTCCGGATCGGAATTAATTCCAATTCCGTCTTTTCCAACTCTGCTGACTAACTTCAAATTTGTATTATTCCCATAGTCAGCCATTACGTGAGTCATCACTTCCCTCACTTGAGGTCAGAAGAAATTCGAATCTCGGATCAGACACGGGCTTGTCTCGTCTGTGCACCTGTTCGCAGTGAACAATAACATTTCCTTCACGCCGTAGGAATGCTAAAGGTGCGTTCACACAGAGCACGGTTTTACGGCGATATTCTGCCGTGCTAAATGGCTTCCCGATTTTTATCATTAAACTCAGTACAAAACCGTAGATGACGTTCACACACAGCACGATTGCCGTGCTTTCAAATGGATCTGAACCCATTTCAACTGCGGTTTTTTCATTTAAGAAAAAAACTTTTTGCCTCAAATTGCAAAATGAATGCTGCCATCGCATTCTCCACGAAATTTCGAGTAAAACGATGTCCGTTTCAGCAAATTTGGTCAAGTTTTGGAAAAACAGGATCGAAGAAATCATTTGAACGGAAAGCGTTGGAAGTTTGTGTGAGGGGCGGCTCTTCTCGAGTGATTATACCAAAGTCATTATTTGCTACTATTCTCGATCTACCGAGTCGATTCACGTGATCAACACTGCAATATGGTCGCAGTCCTATGATGGATGAGCTAGTCCGGATGAGCTTATCGATTTTGTGATTTAATGAAATTTCAGTTTTTGTCAACAGAGTCTCAGACTCGAACATTGGTCTTGACGACGACTTGAGTCAACTGTGTGTCTACCCTCTTGACTGTTCACAGCTGCGCTCTTGAAATGTTCTGTTCGATAACCTAGGAAGACCAATCCTTTGAAATACAATGAAGCCATTTATATCTGAGTCCATGGATAAAGCAAGTCAGTATCGGAAGTGGATCTCAATGGATACGGTTGCCGCCGCTGAACGCTTGATACTTGCTGACTGTTGCTGTCCAACAGCACGAAATATTGTTTGACAAGAATCGATCCGATTATAGGGACACCAGCAAGAAGGGACTTATTTGGAGAAACATTGGTGATGAATTAGGACTATCAGGTGAGGAAATATTCTCTTTGATTGTGCTTGACTCTATCCACTACATGTTTCCGCATATACTACGCCCAATGTATAACTGGTTCCCAATATAGGGATTGTTTAAACATATACACTGTATACTGCTCGCCAGAGGGTTATTAATCAAGACAGCTTATCTAGCATCAAATATGCTGCCTGCAGAGATGGTAAACCAGGTCATGAAAAAGCAAGTTTCCTTGTTTCCATGTGAAATACGCACCCCAAATAATCGGCCAAAATTTGAGGAAAAAGTGTTTGTATACAAAATTGTACAAAAAATTATACACGGAAAAACCAAGGGCAATATTTATGAAAATTTAGTCTAATTTACAATTTGATGAGATCCAGCGTCATTGAGATGATCTGACTGTCGCCATCACAAATTAAATAGAGCTAATATTCACTTGCTTGAGTTGCTTTGAACCAAAAACTCGCATTACACAGATCCAGCAAAATTAACTTGGTTTCTCAAAGCCCTCGTTTTGCTACGAACAAAAACCCAGGCAGTTCCAGATATTCTAAAATGCGTTTATATTAAATCAACAGAGCTTCCAACCACTGATTCATAGACCAGCAGAGCAATACACAACAAAACACTGGCTGGAATGAGCTACTAGATGCCAGTTTCCAGACAAACACGATTTTGCCATTTCACTGCACCCTCTGGGGAGATAAAATAGTTTTTGAATGCTTGTCGAGTTCGGAGAGCAACGTCTGTGGCCCGAATACCTACTGTCTGCGCGAATGGCCGCAGAAGAACTTGAGCTTCTTCGTCGTCATCATCGTGAGAAGATTCACCAGTTTCTGATGAATGGCTTTTATTTAGCAAATAGTTGTGGAGGACAACGGCTTCCTTTATGACCAATTCAACATTTGTCGGTGAAAGTGGTATTTTCTATGAAATACTCGCCAACGATTGGCAAGCAAGCCGAAAGCATTTACCACCAACCTTCCAGCACGCGAGAGTCGGTAGTAGAAAATTCGAGAATCGTCATTTAAGTCCCTGCCAGAGTATGGTCGCATTAAGTTTTTCATCAAGGGAAATGTACCATCTCCAACAATGACATGTGGCATGCTTTCTTTGTTTTTTGTGTTTGGGAAGGGCTTGTCATCGGGGATGTTCAACTCATTTTTCCTCAGCCTACAGAACAATTTGCTTTCACGAAAAATTCGTGCATCACAGTTGGATCCGCATGATCCGGTATCAACATAGGTAAATCGGTACCCATGATCAACCAAAGCCAATAGCACTGTGGAAAACGTTCTCTTATAGTTAAAAAAATTGAAGTCGGAATTTGGAGGGGCCTGAATCAAGACATGCTTCCCATCAAGTGCCCCGAGGCAGTTGGGGAAATTCCATCGTTGGTGGAACCCTTCACTGATTGACTTCCGTTGTTCCTTCGATGGGTTTGGAAGAAATGCTGATTGCAGGTGATCCCAAATCGCTGCACACACCTCGCGAACAATTTTTGAAGCAGTGGAGACACCAATGCGGTAGCTGAATGCTATTGTTTTGTATGAATCTCCAGTGGCCAAAAATCTGAAGTGAAAAAGCAAAATCAATAAAGGGATCAAAATCACTCGATCACAGCATGAGCAAATATGACTCAGGAAGCATCACAGCTCATCGTACATGCATATCATATGATCATCTTTTAGATGCCAATGACTCTTTGCACACAGATTTCGAAGCAATGGTTTGCCTGAATGTTACATAAAAAGCATATCAATTTAAAGACCAACATACAAATCAGAACAACTTAGAAATGTCCAGACTATGTCTAATGCTACTTTAGAAAGAAAGTTTGTATAAGCGTCTATAATAAGCATGTGTCCATACATATAGCTCCGTACAACGGATGTTTCACATTTGCATTCCTTTTCAGCCAAAGAGGCGGAAAAACATTGGCGAAATATTCGGGATTCTTGTTTCAAGTATTGTCGGAAGTCTGTTCCACGAAGTGGTGACCCAGGGAAAAAGCAGGCGGATGGCAAGGAATACAAATACGCAAAGCTTTTGGATTTTTTAAAGCTATTTAATGTCGATCGCTCGTAAGTAATCCTTTTTTAGATTCTTTTAGGAACAGTTCGCAGCATGGTCCTGCATGTATCACGTTTACATCATAATCCCGCTACAACGTACACTCACGGGAATGAAAAAATGTCCGTTAGATCCGATGCACGTTATATCCGGTGTACGTTATAACGGGATTATACCGCCTCAAGCTCGATTGGCATGCGTTTAGGGTCATACACTCCTACGTCGGTGTTGACTTCTGCTTTGTCATGATACCTAAGTTTTGTGCATGGATTTTGCTAATTCACATGCTGCCACTTTAAATTAATTTGGTCTATTGATGTCATGTGGTACTGCTTAATTGACTCTAATAGAAGGCTCTATAGGGGTCGGCTGGAATTTTTTTGTTGGATTTGCAAAAATTCAAAATTGAAGCTACTTCCTAATTGATGAATATTTAGGTCAACAAGCATCTTGAATCAGAAAAGGCAGCAGAAAAGGCATCATTCACAATTTTTCTTCATTTCATTTGAGTGAAACCCATCTCTGTTCAATTGATTGAATACGAATATTGGAAAAACTCATAGCTTCCTTTTAGTCATAGATTGGGTGTATCATGGTCTCTGTTTATAATTCTTGTGGTGAGGATTAGTCCTTGCATTTTTCTTGATGTTTGTATGCTGATGACATTTTGCTAGATGCATGTACATGTTCTTCAATTCATTGATGGAGAATTATTTTCTTGTAATCAGTTGCAGGTCACACTATACATTTATGTACACATTTTATTAGCCCTGAAACAGGCTGAGTAGCCGAAAATTTGGTTTCCAACTTCACTATTTTAAAAGATCAATTAAAATAGATCTAAAATGCGCTGCAGCTAGGTTTGTATCATCTTCTTTCAACTCTCATAATGGTGCTAAAACGGAATGATTTGATTTTCTGAGCAGTAGTACTTTGAGCTGGACTGATAATTCATTGGATGGATTTTTCTAGGGACCGACACCTTTTGCTGCCATATATCCGGAATCGTCTGTAACATGCTTCATCTGCTTTTTGAACAGATGCCTCCAACTTTCGATATAAATTTTGCTTGTGACCTCAACAGCGTGCGACTGCACCGCATATGTAAATTGATGCTAATACTCAATTCAGCAGAAAATTTAACAATTAGAATACCGTATTTCTTCGAATAAACGCCGCAGCAAAATTCGGGCTGTTTCGAATAAACGCCGAAGAAATACGGTACTAGGTAAATCCATGCATTTTTGACCGAATGTCACTCGATGAAATGGCTGCACAATTGACATTATGATTTTTTTCTTTCAGCACAACAAGTAATTTGGATTCTGATGACTCTGCATCGGACATGGATTCGGAGTTTTAGTTAGTTTCCAAACCTCCTCCAAAGATGAAGATGAGAGCTGGCGATGAGCTTGAAGAGGCCATGACCGAATATCTTCGGAAAAGGAGTGCGGTGCCGGTGAAGACAGATGATGATATCGATTACTTCATGAAATCGATGGGGAATCGTTGAGAAAGCTTCCCAAGCGGAAACAGGTGGAGGTGAAGTTTGGGATTCATGCCCTCATACAAATAGCCGAACTCGACTGCTTGGACCAATCAATGTCCCAAGATCCTACCCAATACCACCCAGGACATTATCTCTCATACATTGGGTCCTCGACACCGAACTATTTTTCACACTCTATGTCATGAAGTTGAATTTTTTTTAAAGATGATATTTTATATAGCAGTATCTGTCTTTTATATCTAACGAGTCACAAACAGTTACTAGTCTAATGATTTGATCCTAACAGAGATGCATGATGCCAGTGACTGTATTCAGTAACTACAGTGATACATGAAATAAAATAATATGCAGCATGCAACGAAATGAAAATCACAAACAATTTACAAGCGCAATTATCCAATATTTCAAAATCATATATTTCGATCTCAAAGCAAAATACTAGAGTCCCCAAGAATGCATCTAGAAATGCATTCTCTCTCAAAGAAATAAGAAAGGCAATCATGCATGTGTTCATGCAGTTTAATTCAACTGCTAAGTTCAAGCGGATTGTAGACTCAACAGCATAACATGAAACACTGGAGAACTCAACTAGGCTATGCTACAGAAAAGACTAGTATAGCATCCATGCTGACTTGTTTCCAAGAAGGCCCGTTGGTCCGGTAAAAACCGTGACACATTTTGGCTGAAAATTCGGCAAACCAAAGCGACGCCACCTGAAACTTGCATAAACAGGCGTGGGCCGGCTCGTGCTGCCTAAAATGTAATTTTTTGCAGCTGGATGGCTCATCACACGCTTTCTAGCTTAGTAAAAATGAATTCATTTCATTCAAAAATAAAAATAGTGTTTTTGTGATGCAAACTTTTAGTCTAAAAATCTGTCAACACTCACCGTAATGTTATTGCAAGTTGCTCCATCGCCGAAATTGGTTTTCTCCAGTTCGTTTGAATTTTTGATAAGTCGACTTGAATCAGTCATAAAATATTATCAAATTGCTCTTTGGACATCCGAAAGTATTGTCGATGTCTCTTCGGATGTCGACGCAGCTGCTTGACAAGGTGCTGGAACTCGTCGTACTTCGAGCGTTTTTGCAATATGCTGTGCACCCACATTCTTTGCCTTCTTCTTCTTCTTCTTCGAAGTAAAATATATGACAAACACAGGATACTAGCTTCACTGTCCGACAAAGCTCTCATTCATTAGAATGATCTATGTACAATTGACATGATTTCATTGGTTAATCGAAACAAAGAAAGATCATTTTCAAATTATCTCTTATTTCATTTGAAATTTCATTTTCAACGAAATGGTGTTTTTTGATGCATTTCAGTAAATTATATATCTCCAGAACGCTCGCAGCATTTGCGGCATGAATATATAACTTATAATTGGATCTGATGCGTTTCTGAGGACAACGAACTGTAATTTTCAGTCTCCCACTTCACCAGACACACCCCTTTTGTAGATGACGACAAGGATTTGCCGTCGCAAAAACCGTGCTCTGTGTGAACGCTCCATAGCACTTGCGTTGCGTCCGATTTATGGAGCAGCTCATCAATGATGAAAAGGAAATCAGTGACACATGGGCCAATATGATATTGATATCTCAAATAGCAGCATGAAAGTAACAAAATCACTAATTACTTCATTTAATTAGGCAAGCCACACCACAATACTTCCAGAACCAAGTGTCTCAGCTTACCAAGTAAATGAGTTTATTGATCGATTATCAGCGTGCGATTAAATTTGACGTGAATATACAAAAGATATAAGAATTTTTTGTTCTGTGCAACGATTTGTGAAACGGTCTGTAGTTCATTTTTTGTGACATTTAGAAATTTATATCTAGGCCTACATAACAAAACACATGCAAAGTCGCATGATAGCTGGAATGTATTCATGATTCAATGAAATCATTGGTTAACGAGCAATATTGCTTAGTGTATGAGTATCAAGTAACGAAAATGAAATCAGTATGAAGTATGCATGTATATTTTGTATATGCTGCCCACACAGAGAAAATTGCCTCTTTGTATTTATGTTTCTATAATAGTCCGTAAGTATTTTTCATTCAACACCAAAAGCTTGAGCTATTAAGTATACGGTGCAAATCATTTAAGTAATAAAAACTGGCAACTAAACGTATTCCATCTTTTATTTGTTAGATGATAAAATCTATAGCTGCGTAAATCACATCATGCCCATTGTTTCATTCCAAAATATAAATTGTAGGACACTTAATCGCAGCAGATTATGATAGCAATAAAATAATAGATTTCTTGACTTCACTTCATTGAAATGGCTTTAATACCACAAATTTCCTAACAATTCTAATTGTTGCAATTCTAATAATTCTGTTTTGATTCCAGCTCCCTTCGAATGATGGATCAATTGAGTTTGGACCACACAGCTGCCATCAAATCCAAATTTCCAATGCCATGGCCATACTACAACAAGAAAAATTTTTCTAGGCAACGAGATCCAAGAGACGTGATGCAGATGACACAGTACTATGCCTTCTTTACAATGTTATAAAACATTACTACTTTGACATATCTATTGCCTTTTGGCCGGAGAAATATATAGTGAGAATCTTAAGTAGATATCAAGGTAATTCATCGTCAGAGTGGACTACATAAAGTTAAAAAACGGTTTTAATTCATTTATTGCTAAAATCTGTGACAACAGAAAAACAGAGGAAATCCTAAATCTTTAGTTACACTGGCTAGATGTAGCCATATTCAACAATATTTATTTTGCTCATCCCTGTACTTTATCTTCTTTTCCTGGATGCATTCTAGCTAGCTAAAGAACTGGCGATTCCTACGAAAAAGTGATATAATGTTTATAGTACATTAAACATTCCTACATTGCTGCCCAGACCATTTCAATTACGCACAATATTATTAGCTTACGCGCCCTCAAAGTCCTACATTGCTGTCCTCAAAATCCATGTTAATGTTATATTGTTCGTCAAATATATTTTGATACACAACAGATATTTTACTTTACACATAGAAAGTCCTCGTCATAGATTTAATTAGTCACCTACGGGGACTCGCACATTGAATATATGACTCGTACTATCTAAATGTGTAAAGTAAAATGTCAGGCTTTGTCATATAATTAAGGACATGTTCTTAGGCACAAGACGTTTTCTTTGAACTCATTATTTCATTTTTACAAATTTCTTCATCACATTTGTATAATTGGGGATGATATGAATAATTGCGGATGATAGACTTTATAAAGAGTAACTTCACCTGAACATTCAAGCAATTCGATAAAGATGCAACTGAAGATTCTAATCATCATTCTATAAGACTAGAATGATTTCAGAATCCATCCAGGCTCACGTGATTCTGAAAGGAAGAAATAAAAGTCATTATTTCTTTGAATCCGAGGCTAATCTCCACATCTAAAGTCAATCATCCGACCATTCGCATTTTTGAAATTCATCTCCGGTGACTTTATCGACGAATTTCACATTTTTCTTTCTTGTCATTTTGATTAAGTCAAATACATCAACTTTTACAAATGATGAGTGAGGACAGTTCGCTTGAGGAGTCATTTGATAGCATATTCAGGTTTTTGAAATATATAGCCATTCAGTGAGTGCATTAGAAAGACATTTACTCAACAGATTCAAATGTCCTATGATGAAGAAGAAAAAAATGAAAATTCAGAAATTGAGTCAAAACTTTTTTAATGTTTTTGTACATTCTCTCGTTATGGCAATAAGAGACACATGTTGCCCTCGCAATGGCCATCAAATTCGCATGCTATTCTGAGAGGCATCGAAGATTTCGTGTTTCTTTTCCACAAAGTGAAAAATCAAGCATCAAATGCTACATTTGTTTTCATCACCCAAACTTATTTCAGTGGTCGGCTAGTATTTTAGAATTATTGAAATGAAAAGGAGAACAGCCTTAGATCAAATTGCCATGCAAGATGTGCATCTACAGTGTAACGGGACTTTCACCCTCTTATCCTTGTTTGAGACTGATTATGTCTTACATGTACATGAGTTCTATTGATGATATGTATCAGAAAGCTATGAGGACTACTTCCGTCTCTTTCTAACCAGATGATGCATTTTTAAATTCATGAAAAAGTAGTTGAAACAATCTTTGAAACTCAGGATAAGTTTGCTTTTGCGACCCATGTTTGTGGAAGATTCGGTAAAGATAGCGAGGTCCACCCTTGTACAAAGTTCAACTCTATTTACATCCTAAATATCTTATTGTAGTTGAAGAAGTTCAACGTCCTCTCAAATCTATTTCATGATGAGTTACAAAATATCTTCTTCAACCGGTTTCAATTAAGGTTAGAGAACTGCCCCAATCTTCGTAGCAATATCCTTTGGAATCCTAAATGTCATGGGTAATTAATCATAATTAATCATATTATTTTTACTTTTTATTAAAAGAATAATTTAAGAATATTCATAAAGCATCATTTTTAACTTTAAACTGAAATGTGCTGATTTTTCAGAGTTGCCAATAATTCTGAGAATCGGTTTGTGAGGAAGAGTAAAGCAAAGTCAACTAAATCATCAGAGTGAAATATTTCAATCTTACCGGATAATTTAGTTAGCTTCTTTCAATTATTGAAATGTTCTGTCCGCGGAAAAATAAGGAAGCGTAATTCGTTGTCAATATCTAATTGAAAATAATAATCAATAATCGCTGCAAGCAGAATGAAATTGCATATTTTAAGTGTTAGCACAAAAAATGTTTAGTGTTGCCGTGAGAAGATTGCACATTGACTGAGTGATAATTTTGGGAGATTAATGCCAAATGTTTTCTAATTGACTATCAAAAGACTATTTAGTGAAGTCGACACTTCCTCGTTGTAACCAGAGCTGGACCAAGGCCGCATTCTTGACCGGGTCCGTCCCAGCCCGAATGAAGTTTGCATCACGGCCCGAGTGATGAATTTTATCACTTTGCGCACTTTACAATCCCTATCGAAGATATCAATTACGTTAGTTGAATACAATCCCCTTAAGAATCATTCTAAAAATCTATTTGTTGATTACATGATCGAATGCTTTGAGGCCTATGTACCATCGGAAAGTAAATTTATAGCTGTTGAGCAGTAAGATGAATTTTAAACATTTAATGCTGAATTTTCACAAATAATTTGGATCTTATCTGATGTGCCGATAGCTGTCATTGTTGTAAGTTATATCTAGGTTAAAGTTTAGAAAACGAATGGCACAGAAGACAGAAAACCTATTTGAAAAGTGAGGTTATTAACTCAAAAGTTGAATAAATATTCAATCGACTCTTTAGACCTAAGTTCCAGAGAAATGTTGCTTGCTAATTGCCTATCGATTGCTGTTTCTGGTTGAGAAAACATGTTTATGACTATTTCGTCGTATACCGGTATATATTTCATATTATTTTTCAAGAACCATGTTGATAAGCCACCATATGAAAATGATCAAGTGAGGAAGGTATTTCTAATTTCAGACACGATGAATATCGGCCCTAGCCCGGCCCGGGTGCTCACAGAATCTTTCAGACCCGGACCCACTTCCTGCAACGAATGTTCGACTCTGGTTGTAACACATGCTTAAAGTAGACACAAACGTTTGCAAACAGCAAACTGTCGGGAATTTCACAAGTATAAGTCCCTCGTGAAAATTTATTGATTTTGAAGTACGAGTAATCACAAATCATATGTATTATTCAGAAAAGTTGAGCCAATTTAACTGACATTTCAATGCTTTACATGCAAATGGGGAAAAGGTCCAATAATAAAGCTTAATGGTTAATCAGCTATCAATTATTCATCAAAAATGATGAACATTTCTGTTTGTCTTGTACTTGTCATCCTTGCATGGTAGTTAATATTGAGTAAATACAAAAGCAGTAACTGAAGCATGTCTATTCATAATCTACATAACTGCATTATTGCATGAGAAGAAGTTCCTAATGTCAATCAAAATGATAAGTATGCTATTTTTCACAAGTGGCACAAAAAAAGCTCACCAAAAAATGCTGAAATGTTCCTTTTTTATTAAGGTCATTATTTGTCTCGTGCCACTGCACCGGTATATCGACTTCTCTCCAACCTCGTGCCAATGCACTGGCATACAGACTTCTCTCCAACATCGTGCCAATGCACTGGCATACAGACTTCTCTCCAATCTCGTGCCAATGCACCGGTATATCGACTTCTCTCTAACCTCGTGCCAATGCATTGGCATACAGACTTCTCTCCAACCTCGTGCCAATGCATTGGTATACTGGTTTCTCTCCAACTTCGAACAGCTTGCTTGTGATTTCGATCTTCATCTTTGTCATGGGCACTAAAAAGCTAGTTTAGAACAATTGGCTTGATCTTTGAAAGCTTGGGACCAACGGAAATAGCTACATCATGTCGAATGACTTTCAACTCGTGACCGCTTCATAAATAATTGCTCAGAAAATTGACACATCTTCAAGCCCAAGTTTCATAATTAAAATTGATGTCACTTAATTTTAGCAAGCTCTCTATAATATCAGACTTCATGTTCGATCGATTATTTTGACACGTAATGTCATTTCATGAGTGATCAGTTAGGCAGCAGGTTGTCCAATAGAATGCAGAAGTAATAAAAGACACCAACACCCTTGATTCCCCGACCGCACTCGCCTGACCCAGGAATCGAACCAAAGTCCGCGGTGGAGACGAGCTAGCACCTTCCCTAGCCACGTTGATGGTATAAAAGGAATGCGAGTGAAGCCAGAAGTCATCTTCAAGTGATATCGACAGCTTATTGTCCCATTATTATTGACAGAACGCTACCAGCATTCATATTGCAGTCAGACACATGTATCTATAGTCAATTGTGGTCAACAGACTCAAAAGTATGAAAGTTAGGTGAGCTTCTTTGCTGACACCTACAGAAGATGCAATATAAAGATATGAAATCAAAATTATTATCATTGAAGACGTTGGTAGTTGAGCAGGTGTCAGAAGATCATCTTTTCAGAGAAATTTAAGAAATTAAATCGAAAGCTCTCCTTTTTCTTCAATTTATAGGCATATGTACACATGCAATGTATTGTGGAATGTGGGGAACAATCTAGTTCAGTGACGGTAAAGGTGTTCTACAGGGCTGTATCATTTCCCCTCTCCTCTTTAATGTCTACACTGAGAAAATCATGAAAGACGCCGTTGATAGATGGAAAGATGGAATCGGTATTGGTGGAAGGAGGTTGACGAACCTCTAACGAGCCGACCTTCAAAGGAAGATTTAAATGCTGATCTCACCAGACTCAATTCAGGAAGTGAGATAGCGAAACTACATTTGAACATCAAGAAGATCAAGATAAAGTTGATGGGTATAGGTTTGAACTTCATGACAAAAGCGTAGAGGTCGTACACAGATATTGTTCCTCGGAGCAAAGATCACTGCAGATGGTCGCACGGAGGGAAATGTTACACATACACTGTAAACTGTGTAATACCAAAGCTACTTACGAAACCGATGTACAAAACGAAAATAACAAAATGTGCGAAGTGAATAACGATGATATGCTTTTCTGCTTACATACTTGTTTTACATTTCTACATTTCTTCTGTGGATAGAGAACTTGACCTCATAGAGAGAAGTTGCTTTGCTTCATGCCACGTGATCTCCCTAATTTCCAGTAGGATTTCAACTATTGAAATAAGCGGACAACGAGTTTGACAAGATTGTAACTGATGACGTTAACACAGTTTATTAATTTTTATTCTTATTTTCGAACAGTACCACCGAAGAAATAGAAAACCACAGAGCTTCTTGGGTGGTAGTGTCCGAAAATAAGAAAAAAAGATATGCAATGTCCACGTTGAACGAATAGTATATTAATTTAATCATATATAGCTACAAATACCTTGCAACTTTACAACTTCTCAATAAGCACCTTTTACTCAAAGTAGGAGTTATTTGATGTGATGCTGAATGTGAATATGTGATAAGGCCGCAGGCTGATGTTGAGGTTGTACAGTGAGAAGTTCTAGATGAACTCCTGCAATGTTTCTGGAGAGTTTCCTATCCATATGAGACTTTTAGAAGTCCCTGGTCCTGTAGCTGTAAGCAATGGAAGCCTTTTTCAAGACATATGATCAAATACTACTCTCAGTATTGTGCTAATGAAAGGTGATGTGAGATAATAATAATAATATGCGTTTTTATTTCCAGTAATTAAAAATCGTAGTGCACAAGCAATACAAGATAATTAAGGTAATGAAATTAACATCGTATGGAAGACATAAAGATCGTTCATAGTATATGGAAAGTTAAGGAAGAACGTCAAAGACGACGAATGTGGCGTTCATTCTCCCATTTTGAGGTTTTAATAAAGAATGTGTTGCTGCGTCTTGTGGTTTTCACTGTAGGCATAATGATCCATCCGGAAGAAGACACAGGAGGCACAAGAGGGTTCAAAATGTGTGATGAGGACTCGGCAAGCGAAAGGAGTTTCAAAGAAGCGCACTTTCTTCTACTAGAGATAGGTTCGAATAGAGATAGGTTCGGCATAGGGTGTACATCATTACGTGAAAGTCTCACTTTCGGCCTCGTTTCCTGCAGAAACTCGTTCTGGCTGCCGGACTGAAGTTGGCAATTGAAGTTTCACTTTTGGAAAAATAATGCTTCTTGGAACAAGTGGGTCCAAATTAGTTGCTGAAAACTGTGCATATTTCAAACAGACTGCTGCTGTAAATTAATGCTTACACCATTAATAATTTCATTATGTGAAGAAAGGAATATAAAAATATTCAAAGCATATAAAAGTCATTTTATGAGATAGATGGTTTGTCGAACAAAGCTTTCAACTTGGATTATTTTGGAGTTCGACTCTTGCTTAGTTAATTTTTGACTCCATTTTCCATTCATCAATCGTATTACTGTACGTACTTCTCGACATCTTTGAAACAACATCAAATACTAAACACGCACGGCCGTATTTAATGAGCAGCTGTATGCAAGATGACATGAAGTTTGTCATGATGAAAAGCATGCTTTCTATCGAGTGCATCCGACGAAGAAGTAAGTCAGAAACAAGTTAACTTGGCCGGTGCTTTGTGCTACTGACATTTCGGATGAGCTGATCTGATCAAGGCACTTCTTAGCTTGTGAAGTTCTGCTACAAATAAAAAGTTTTGGTTCATTCTTTTCAATAACCGTTATTATATTATTGTACTATTATCAATATCATGTTGACCGGTGCAATGATAGCTGCCGTGAACCGCGAATTGACGATACAACAGGCGACCTGCTGCTGGTTAGAAATAAGAGTACGAAGGGCGTCAGTCTGGGAAGAATGAGATTAATTGTTGATGAACTGATTATTTCAATTATTTTATCTTTTTCTCAACTCATACTCAATGTCATCACAGTTCCAATTGTCTGCGCTATATACTCTCCAAGGTAGTCATAGCGACACGATGGACAACAAATGAAACTTATGGACAATACACATTGTATTGATGGAACAACAAATCAAAGGCATCTAGGAACGCAGTGTAAAGAAAGTTCAACCCAGTTCACCATCCGAGTGAGTTGTTTAACAATTTACTTATAAGTAGGATACCACTAATAAGCTAATCGTCTTACTGTGGTTTGAATATGATGCTTATGCTTGAGGCCTATTCGCAGACTTAGATAAAACACTTTCGTCTGTGTATTTGAATTAATCAAACACTACTTCTAAGCAGAGATGCGGAGTCGGAGTCCCGGAGTCCAATCATTTCTTCTGGAGTCGGAAAAGCTGGATGACTAAAGATAGGTTCAGTTAAGACTATAATGACCTATGATGTAGGTTACCAGCTAATTTTTCAAAAGCCAGGCTATATATACTTGCCACCCGGAATTGGAGTCCTATCAAAAGGCGGAGTCCTATCAACCCCCGAAGTCGGAGTCGTGTCAAAATGATAGGACTCCGCATGGTTCTAAGTACTTGCACTTTTTGAAGACTTTCTGAAAAATTGCTCTTACACGTAGAGGGCTATTTATGTTCGCATTTCAATAATCCGTGGAAGGATTTTGTCGCAGTTAACCCGAGGACGTAAATCTACTATTAGGGAAATTGCACAAAAACTCGACATCCTCTTTAATGACGCTCTGAGAGCAATAAGTGGACGCTTACCTTTTCTAGCAGGAATGAATACGCCGGAAACCCGTCGACGAAACATTTTGTGACAAACTGTTTCATCACTTCGAAGCCCACGACCACCCTCTTCATCTTGTGCTTCATGGTCTCCCAAAAACTACTCGACTCCTTTCTCGACATCCTCTCCGAAACCTCGTCGGCAGCCTGCCTGAGGAGCTCTTTGTTGCTCTTTGAAGCCTCCCTGCCACCTTTCTGAAACTGAAAATCCACAGCTACAGTCATACTTTCAAAGTTGTTCCTTTTGAAGTCGTTGGACGCCTGCCTTTATGTATCTTTTCATGCGAATATACAATATACGGTAAATCGGCTACTTCCTGAAAAAAGTTGATGCTTATATCCTTCAACAAGCAGTAGTCATTGCTTACGTCAGGGAATTACACGCATCCGAATCAACAACACGTCGCTAAACATACTCAATGTATCTCAGTGTAGGATAAAACGAATAAACTTGGACATCAAGTTGTTGATTTCATGTTTTACAAGATCAATTCTCCAAGCAAATACACACGGTGTCATCAACCAGTGACGCTCGAAATCGATTATGGAGCCAAAAAGTGCTCCGAGTGTGCCTATTACCTACATAAAACATAGTCTATAATTTGTCACCATCATAAGCATATTGCCTATCTCAGAGATAGGCAATATGTAAATTGTAGGTGAATGATAATGAGCTACCTGACCCGCAACAGTCATCCAATATTAAGCAGAAAGTCACGAGCAGTTTTTTCAGAAAAACTGAAAATGCATTTTGCCTATCTCACAACTTGATGTATCTCGTCATAGGCATATTGCCTATCTCGCAACTTGAGGTACGCACGTGACTACAGTCTCTGCTCCGAGATTGAACAGCTTTGATCTGATGAGTCACACGCATACAGATATCTATCGTAGCTTGGCAATGATATCGCTGTCCCCATGATTAACGGAATCAATCATTTCTTCACGAGTTTTGATACATTGCGGTGCTGCTGCGCGAGTGAAATGCCGAGAAGAAAGGCCAAGTAGAGAATTGTACAGGCGGCGGAACTAATAACGCAGGGTAAGTTGAGTGATGTTAATGTGTTTACGGATAGTTTATAGTAAAATAAAAAGGCAAATAGACTACTTTAGCAATATTTTTGTAGTTTCTATTTACCATGATTGAATCCGTAGGCTTTAGACTTTCGCCTATCCTAAACTGTTGGAGACAAAATGAGTGTTCATTAAATCAGTCATTTCAGACACTGATTTGAAAAAGATGTATTTGTCTAGCCTCGCCATTGCTTGGCAAAAATATATTGCCTTTTTCTTCATAGTAGGATGACAGTGAGTGGGTTTGTACAACATTTGCCACACAATTGAATTCTTGGCATTACTAAATGTGATGTACGTGGAGAAGCACAGATAGACTAGTTTAATTTCTACCTGTCTCCTTGAAAGAAAATTATAGTAATGACCCTATTGCTGAGAAACATCATCGTTTAGAGCATAGATCATTAGTAAAATTTCGTTTTCACTTTTTTATGGTGTCTTCATTTATGTTACCTTATGTTACTTAATATAATTACAAACATCTAAAGCAAATTTGATCCTATATGTGATTCTGAAACCGCTCGATATGTCAAAACAGTGTTGTATGAACTTTGAAATGCTTTCATGGGTATGGAATATGGCACTAAATGTTAGATTGTTTAAACTATGATGTATTATGCAATCATTGTGAATTAGGTCTATCGAATCAGTGCACTAGGATATTTTTTCAGGTTCGGATATTGAGGAGGATCTGGAAATATCCATCCTTACTTCAAACGAGTCAACCCCGATGGATCTTCATGCTGTCAACATGGAAGAACGCGCACTTGAAGAATGTGAATGGGAAACTGACAATAATAAGGAAAACATTCCTTTGATGAATAGTAATACAAATGTGCAGATTAAATTAAGTAGCAAGTATCGTCACTAGCGCTCTTGTCCCGAAAATTGGAAGATATATCAAGCCAAAGCAAAGAGACTAAAGGGGATTGAGTACACTAACAGATCAGGAACACGAGTTAATGGTCGTGGGGTGGGATTGCCCTGTACATCTGGCTACTGTGTAAAAACAGACAAGAGAGATTTTAATTCAGTTACTGCTGGGGAAATGCAAAATATTTTTGCTTCATTTTGGTCCATTTCCTCTTGGGACGAGAGACTTACGTTCATTAGGGATCACGTTGAAAGATTTGATGCACAACAGCATACCACCTCTTCTACAAGTGAGTCGATTCTTTCAGGTTTTTTCTCGCTATGCCGTCAAATGGAAAGAGAGTTTGTGTCTGTAAGCCTCTGTTCTGTTCCACTTTTGGAGTATCTCCACGAACTGTTGGAAGCTGGATTAGTAGCCACATGGCGAAAAATAATCGACAAGCATTCTCTCCTAAGTCAGGACCGACAAAACCATTTGACGAGCAGGAAAAACAATTTTCGATTGACTTTTTGCAAAATCTTCCTACGATTGACTCGCATTACTGCAGAAGCTCTGATACTTACAGAGATAAGAAGTTTCTTTATCCTGGAACGAAGTTACAGGACATTTATGATGAATACAAAGAAAGCTCGACACTAGCCAACGTAAGGACAGCTTCATTGACTTACTTTAAATACATGTTCACAGAAATGAAATTCGCGGTTTTTATACCAAAAAAGGATCAGTGTGACACTTGTATAGGATTCAAAATGGGTTCAGTTGACCGTAAAAAGTATGAAACACACGTGAATAACGCCAAAAAAGCTAGAAATGCAAAGGAAATAGATAAATCTCTCGCGAATTCAGACGATGTCTCGGTGTGGACAATGGATACTCAAAAAGTCCTCCTTTGTCCCGAAACGAAAGCTAGTGCTACGTACTACCGCTGCAGACTGCAAGTTCACAATTTGACATTTTATGACATGAGCACTCAGCAAGGCTTCTCCTATGTATGGGATGAGACGCAGGGTGATTTATCTAGCGATGTGTTTGCTTCAATACAGGTAGAACACTTCAGAGAGTACATTAGATGCCATCCAAATGTAAGACATGTCATCGTTTGGAGCGATAACTGTGGTTATCAAAATAAAAATGTTGTATTGGCTAATGCTTACTGCAGTCTTGCCACGGAAACTGGAGTCACTATAACTCAAAAATATTTGATGCAAGGCCATACACAAATGGAATGCGATAGCATTCACTCGAAAATAGAAAGAAATTTGTGCACTGACGTTTTTTGTTCCAAGAGACTACGTTGCTCTCATGAAATCTGCTAGGCGAAACCCTTCTCCTTTTGATGTAAAAATGTTGTCGTATACAGATTTCAAAAAATTGTCCGATCGTCATGTTAACTCCATTCGCCCATGCAGGAAAGAAAGCTGGCGACAGGACTGTACATGACCTGAGAGGACTTAAGTATTTTCCAAATGAAACCATCAAGTTCAACCTGGCATTCGAGAACGAATGGACAGATTTACCATGTAGGCTGAGGAAAAATGACGATTATGAATGGATACAAGCTTTTCACGAAGAAATTCCTATTACTAAGAAGAAGTTTGACGATCTGCAATTCATGAAAAAAGTTCTACCGAAAGACGTGCATCAATTGAATTGGACGTGAATCATGAATTGGAGTTCACCTGAAAGTTTCTTACAAGATTTCGTGAAGCAATACATGACTAGTTCATAAATGTAAATGTTTTTGCTTCCTTGTTCATGTCCATGCACATGTACGGATTCAAGAATGTTAGTATGTCAGCTTAAAATATTTATCACTCTTTCATATAGATTACATACGCAGCCTATATAATGTTGCAGATAAATCCTAAAACCGATAACGGATGCGCCTACTTATTCATGTGAAGGTACGTCTACATGCTATTTCAAAGCGTCTATAGTCACTACATGTAATAATTACGACAATTTTCTATGCATATCATATCCCCCCGATAAGGCTGAACTACTTTAGATAAATACCGAAGATCATTACGGACATAAATTTGGGCAAAATCCAAATTCTTAATAATATGCATATTGCCTATCTCATTAGGAGCAAACATGCATATTGCCTATCTTAATTTTGTTTATATTTACAGTTGCAAACCAAATTGTTTACAATGTAATTAATATGAAAAGTAGTCTTAGTATGTATTTGACTGATAACACAAGCCTAACTTCATTCATTATCTAGCTAATTTGTTTAAGACAGTTTTTTCAGTGTCTCCTGAAAAATTGAACAAAATGAGATAGGCAATAATGCTTATGACGGTGAAAAGCAATTATTGCTTTTGTCTATTTACGTTTGCAAATTGTAGATGCTCATGAAGCCAGTTTTGAGTGGATTCAGGAAAAATGGCAGTGGATGATTTGATTAAGCAAATTACGCTCAAACTAATTATATTTTTTTGAAACTCAACTTGCGGGCGTTCCTGGCATCGTGCGTGGTTGGTAGTGGTGGCATTAAAAGCGTGTTGATTTCCTCTTTCACTAGGTCACTTTTTTGGTCGCCTTGGAGATCCGAAAATATTCGATTTGAAATATTCCCAAAGAAAACATCGGTCTGCAATAGGTTAAAACGCATTGGGAGCGTGCTGAGCCCATGACTTATTGAGGTTTTCATCATGGGGAAGTCTTCTCGTTCGGAAGCAGTTGTACTGTGTAACACCAGGTATAGAACATGTCATGGATGAGCAAAGCATATGAGAGAGTACATCTCTACACAAGAAACGTAAACCGCGACCACAAAATAAGCTAACAGGACAGTGACCCTTGTCTGATATCATGGTAAGCGATTAAGCAATGATAACTAAATGAATGAAGAATGATGAATGTCTCTTGATACTACTTGAAATTAACTTAGTAACATAAAGATAATGAGAGATAAATTGTAGTCGTCAAATAAATCTCTCGGCATGACCATGAAATGAAATACCTAAAAATAGGATTGATAACTCAACAGATACCATGTCTAAATAGTCTTCAACCGCAACGTCTAACCTATAGTTTTGTACGTCTATAGTTTTGCAACGTCTATAGTTTTGTACCTATACATGACTACTGTACGTCTTCTCATTAGCTTTGGAATTCGCCCTCACAAAGAGCATTTGAAGTTCACAACAGCTGACAGTTTTAACAACAAAGTTCGCAACAGCTATCTGCCAGAACATATTCCAAATTTCGAGAAAATAAACAAAACTTTCTTGACAATCACTCAAACATACAAATCGGAATTCATCTAGCTGACTGTCACAGATTTTTTCACACTACGTTTGACGTAAAAGCTTTTTCAGGGAAAGTAAACAAAATGTCGTTAAAGGAAATTTCAATACTTATGCAATCCATTGCGACAACGTGTTGTCATTAAGATTGGTTGTTAAAAAGCACCCAAATAAGCAAAATATGGAAATAGCAATATTGTTGAGAAGTAACTTAATTCTTAACTTCGAGGCTACTATCAATTGATCATCGGATTATTTTATACTGAAAGTTTATGAGTTTCATACTGAAAATTGCTTACCTTACTAAATTATATAGACCATGGTCCATCGAAAAAACTCAGCGGATCAAACAATTTTCATTATAAAGCAAACTGACTATGCAGTAACTAGCCTGTTTTCTACGGGAATATTCATTGCCAGGAGACATATTTAGGCCCACCTGCAGCAAGGTCAATTCTTGGAAACAGATGACGACAATATTAACTCATTGGTAAATGAAACAAATTACAACAATATGCTACGGACGTGACATATTATGTCATGAAGCAAAAAGGCACATTGATGTCTATAATTTTCTGCCTTAGGTACCAGCAAACTACTCTCTTCCGTTAGCTTTTGAGGGAATAGTGAGCCTGCTAAATCATTAGACTTCTTATTATCAATTCTTAATTGGCGAATTGAAAAGGAAGATAGCAGTTACTCCTTTTGTCAATACTCAATAATATGACATCGATCGACATTTCGAGCATATGTACAACATGGAAATGTTGTCCACAACAGTGTAGGCGCGATAATGATTTCTATTGTGATTATGAAATACACCCACTCTATTCTATTCTTAATTTAATTCTTCATTAATTTTATGCGGGAAAGTATTATTAGAATTAGATATTGGTTTTAGACAATAAAGGAAAACGGCAAAGATTATACGTGTAAGAATATTTAGCTATTTTCTTGAGAGAAGAAATATCAAATTTTCTTCCCGCAGCTGCGTTATACAGCGAGGGATGGACAGATAGCTAAGAGAGGAAACGTTTATTTCTTGTTTAGCAAGATGTTGTAATATATTTTAAGCAGCATTTGTTATATCTAATGGGTTATAATATAATAAAATATATTTATATTTTATGGGTTTTAAGCCAAGCTGCTAAAATCAAATGTGGCAAAGTGATCTTTTATTACAAATTTTCACCGTTAAGACAGCCTTATCAAGCAGATACAATTTTGAGAAGAAACATATCAAAATTCTAAAATCAATGATTGATATCCTGTGCATTCCACCCTGTTATTTAATGTAGGACATAGTCTTTTGATTAGCACAGATTCTCGAAGGCGTAAGTTGATGGCATTGATATCTCTGTCAATCACTGTTACATTAATATCGGATTTACACAATTGAAGTTGTTTGTAAACAGAGGAATGATGGTTAGAAAGATGTTCATTGACTCGCGTGTGCAGAAATCTGACTGTGCTTCCTATGTAAAAATGTTACAATTTTTACAGTCAATTATTACTAATTCACGAAGGCATATGTTCTTATTTGGATTTCTGCAATTGATGGAAGTACACTGTTTCATTTTTTTGGGGTTTTTGTAACATCATCTGTAAAGTATTAGATAGATGATAAAGTCAGATAGGCAATTCTAATTTTTGAAAAATTGTTTTGATTTTGAGATTTACATTATCTGAAATATAAGGGATATGGAATTATAAGAATTCGTTCTTATGTAGTACACTGTAAACCGTAGACCGACAATTATCCCACAAATTTACTGACAAAATCAACCGACGATTGTCACCTCCAATATCCTGCGATATCCGACGAATTTGTAGGTTCTCCACCGACATCGAAACAGATGCTTTTGTATGGAAATTAACTGAAAAACTATTGACTATTGATTGATTTTTTCGATTGGTGATTGCTTGACTTTTAGGCAATCTGCATTATTATGTAGCAAAACCATGATTTATTTTGACATGATTTAATTAATTGCCTACAATTTTGATAAAATCTAAGCTATAATTCATTGCTATTTATTCTGCCGCTTTTTGTCAGATATTGCAGGTGTTCAGTGGCAATCATCCTACAAGAACTAACAATGACCGACAAAATAGATTTTGTAGGATAAATGTCTGTCAATTGTCAGTCAACGGTTTACAGTGTATATGTACTTTTTTACGCATGTGTGAGACTTTCGGCACTTTGCGACTCATAAAATTAGGAGGATTATCCTTTAGTTGTAAAATATTTTCAAAGTCGCGTTCACATTGTTTCTTTTGTTGATTATCTGAGCAACGTTCAAGTCGTCGTTTTCTTTCATTTTTCACAATGTTCAGTTTCCTTTCTGTTGGATAAAGCTGAAAGATAATTTATAAATAGGGATTTCTTTGCATCTTTCTGATAGTAAGTACTTGTAATCATTTCGCCGTTAAAGCGGAGCTTAAAATCGAGTAATGACAAAAAGTTGTCTGTTTCTGGATGCTCATTGCTCAATGGTAAATCTGATACTTTCATGAATATCATTGAAAAACGCAAGTATGTTGGATGCCTCTTCACTATTCGATGTAAGTATAAAAATGTCATTAACATATCTGGCATATAATCCAATTGAATGATGTTGAATAACTTGCTTCTCAAGGTTATACATGAACAATATCGCGAGGATCCCTTGCCCATAGGAAGTCCAAATTTTTGTCGATAGATGATATTTTCGTATTCAAAATACATATTTGATAATATTACCGAGAGAAGTTCATCTGTCACTTGGTAGCAAGCCATGAGAATTGAAATTGTGCACTGTTAGAAGCGTCACTGCATTTGCAATAGCCCCATCCACAGGAATACAACTATACATTGATTCAACGTATAGACTGACTGGATAGTTACAGGTAGAAAGAGATTGTTGATCTAAATGCTTCACACGATTAAGAAGTTCTATAGTGTTTGACAAATATGCGGTGACAGATTTCAGTAAGGGTTTCAAAAGTTCATTGATCAACCACATGAACCTCTTTGCTGGAGATTTGATAGACGATACGATTGGTCTGACTTTGATATTTTCAAGTGTGTCTTTATGTGTCTTAATGAGATGATAAAACCTCGGAAAATGTGGATTTTGTACTCTGCAATTTTTAGCAATAAATTTGGGTATGAATCGTCTACGGCAAATTTCTTTCCACAATCCATTGATGCGTATATTTCTTCTCGAGAAAATGTAATATTTATATGCCTATTTAGAGGTCAGCAAAATAACAAATTAACCGACAAAGCGTAGTCTGCAAAATAACATGCAATACCTGTAATAAATTCTACTTAGGTAGTACTATCAGCTATTCGTAAACATTCTATCAACACATTTTCATCTGTCTACAAACATACACAATCATGCAATAATCAAAGCACATTTTCCAATATAACAATGACTTCAATAATATCAACCGACAAGGACGCCACAAATCTCAGACTCCGTGAAGCGTGTTACATCAAGAAAATGAAACCTGAAATTAACGATCGATTTGAACTGAATAGCTACAGTGATTTTCTTTTTCATTGAATACTTACCATCCATCAAAATTTGACTTCACATTTTTATACTGTGTCTACTGCTTTTATATACTTCTCTCCCCTCAGTCAGGTCATAATTTTGCTATCGGTACTATGTAACCCGATACTACCTACCTCATGGCTCTCTTATCTTCTCTCTCTTGCACTTCTATATCTATTTTCTATTTCCTATCCAACAGTTGAATCAGTGTAAATTTCAAATTTTGCTTGTATTGATATTCCTTCAATAGTTGTCTGAAGATAGCTGCTGGTGGCAGCTGAAATATATCGCCATCAATAATTAAGTATTTTACGATCAAAAAATTTGGTTCTTTCCAAAATATTTATATTTTAAATGTCTGGCCAAAATCTATTCAGAATTAGAGGTCAGCAATGATCCAACTGGAGGTCGCGTAAGCGGATCATTGCTGACCGAGAAATAGGCATATATAATGACATTGTTATTCATTTTGATGTATTGCTATGTTATGAATGTTTTCATTGCCGCAATGAAAAAGTGATCATAGCAATAGAGCGAATGGTCCATTACTATCCAACAATGAACCATAACTGTCCAGCAATGAACCATCACTGTCCAACAATGAACCATCACTGTCCAACAATGAACCATAACTGTCCAGCAATAAAGATGTCATATCAAAACCATGTTTGTAGGAATATTTCATTGCTGAATTGGATAATAGAATAATTTTAAAAAATGATACTTATAAGTCAATTTCCAATATGCCCCAAGACGTGATAAGTCTTGCTTTCTTTTTCTCACTTTCCCTCTGTTCTTCCTCTCCTTGATTTCTTGCTCCACTTCTGTTGACTCTCAACGATTTGCTCTCATCCAGAGCCAATTTCAACATGGGAGTACATGCATCGTCGCTGTCATCAGTTTGCTGAAGAACGCGTTCATCACTTGATGTCCCTGGCAAGTCCAAGGCCGCGCAAAGAGCTCTTTTTCTTTGGTCCGATGGTCGATCATACTTTGGAATACTGCCTTCATTCTTATGCCCAGTTATAGTGCACACATCACAGTTTGACAACCCTTTGGATTTCGCTGTTGTAACAGTGGTGCACCGTATGCAGTGATTGGTGTATATTTTAGAAAGTCTCAAAGATTCTGACAATTTTTTCATAAAATTTCCAAGATAGTGTTCACCACGAACCTGAATATCACAATACATTTTTCTTGCTTTTTTCCCATGCATTGGTCTGGGAAATAGGACATCAGAATTTGGGCATTCTCTTCGCAGAATTGACAAGTACAGCTCAATGGCTTCAATGGCTCTTTTGTTATAAATCCGACCTAAGCGGTTGGATGTGTAATCTTTTTCTGACATGCTTGGCTTGACATTTTTCCGAATGTTGTTGGGTGCACATGCAATCGAATCCCTTGTAAATGTACATGAAATTGGTATGTAAGCGTATCTCTCAGTGTTTGAGTCAATATCAAATGCCATGCCATTTCTTCGAAGCTTCCGCAATTCTTCTCTGCCACGAGCTCTTAGGTAATACAAAAGAGAGAAGATAACTTCATTTTGTAGAACCTCTCCTGTTGATCGATCGAATGAACCGGTTATCTTGTTCAAGTCAGACTGTTCAATTGCATTATACTGTGTTGACTGGCCTCCATTTGACAGCCACAGCCCAGTCATAACTTTTAGCATGCGATTTGCAGAGGAAAACAGTTTCCCTTCAATTATATCAACCTCTGGTCTGTTCAAAACTTGCGTAATGTGCCTGTTAATGGCCGCTCTGATACACTTCAGGCTGGTTGGGCTGAAAAATCCTCCGTCCTTCTTGCGCAATTCGTGGTAAAACCAACGAAGAACATCATTTAGTGACGATTCGCTTACAGTCATCAAATTGCAGTTCAAGCTCTTATCCTTTATGAACTTTTCCAATTTGGCAACGTGCTGCTTCTGTTGATCAGCTGTACTTTTTGGCTTCATGCTACTTTCTGTCACATCAAGATCCTCAACAACATTTTTTGGAATAATAGCTGATTTTGCATTCTCTGTATTCACTTCATCACAGAGCAAGTCATCAACTAATTGCATATCAAAATTGCATTCAGCTTCTAGTCTGTTCATTTCTTCCAAAGACAGTAATGGCACATCAATTCTCGCATCTAGGTCTACCTCTGAGTATGCATGCTGCTTAATTTCATCAAGATTTAAGCCAGTGATCATATTGTTTTCAAATTTGGAGAGATCAATTAGCTGTAATGGCCACACGTCAGGATCACTGCTTGACATCATTGAAAATGAATGGTTCATAAATAAATTTGAATTGATTAATTACTGTCCAGCAATGAAAGCAATAGAAATCCTTACAGCATTTTTAAACTTAGCTTGATTGAAGTCATAGACTTTTGTGATTGAAGCATTGACCATAGAAGTCTATGCATTGACCATTCACAGATGCCACATCATAGCAATGAATAACAATGGGTTGTTGTACTCAAAATTCTCACAGCAATCTCGTCCGCTGACGCGGACTCGATTGCTGTGCTCATTTTTCGTACAACAACTCTACATTGTTCAGGTTATCTATGGTAACTATGCCCAGTGTGATGTATCATGGACGCCTATACTTCTATGGGTAGCAGCATCAAACAGTCCTTAACGGCATTTCAAATCATAGCTGAACGAAGCATGGATGGAATAAGTGAGGAACAGTTAATTGAATTTGCAAAATGTACCAGGAGGTGAATTATCTGGCGTGAATACAAAAATGCTGGATTGGGTTACATCAGAGTCTGGCATTCGATACATTCATGAAATGTCACCTCAATTCGACAAAAATCTAAATGATGAAATGACGCCTGAGTTCGTAGATCTGAAAAATGAGGCAATTGATGAAGAACTGAAGAAGCTTGAAAACGATTCCATTACGGCTTCTTCAAAAAGACAAATGGATTATCATGTGAAGAAATTCAGAACTTTCTTGCGAGATAACAATTTATCAGAAAATTTTGAATCCGTCCCTAATGTTATTCTCAATAAGTACTTGCGGTATTTTTATGCCAAAATCAGAACTCAAAAAGAGGAACTGTATGCACCGCCTTCGTTGATTTGCATTAGAGCATCTATTCAGAGATTCCTCACTTTAAATGATTCAACAGTCAACATCATCTCTGGTGAAGAGTTTAAAAGAGCGAATCTTATGTTAAAGTGTATGGTGGGAAAATACCTTAAATCCCCTAATCGCTCTGTTCCTGAAGAAAAGTTCCCTCCAATAGAGGAGGATGATATGATCAAAATGCGCGCTTATTTTGATAGAAGTTCACCAGATCATCTGCAAGATGAATTCCAAAGTAATGCGTTGTATTACTTTGGTTTTCGAGGACGGGAGACCCTACGTGACTTGCGAAAAAATTCGTTTACTTTGCAGACTGACGGTCAAGACAGGCAGTCTCTCAAAAAGTGATACCTGTTGGGAGTGGAAAAATAAGAGTGCAAGAACTTCGTAAAGATCGCCTTGAAGTGAACACTACTTTATTATCAAGAGAATCGTCCCATATATAAGTGCATTTCTCTGGTGTTTTTAACAGTACCATTATAAATGTAAATAAAGTAAAAACCTGAAATCTTGTCGGTGCAACATTTATCTGTTTACTGTTGGTGTAACATTCAGCATTGCTTTGTGCAAACAAAATTACTGTAGCCTTATCATTATTGTTATTATAATTACCTTAGCCATTTCATGACCGCTTTTTCATCATTGTTGACCGCTTATTAGCAAAGAGTACCATAGATAGTCTGAACAATGTAACTATTCATTTTGTGATTTATAGATGTCTATTGTTCATTATAAAATTGATGGTTGTACCGCGAAATCTATGAATGAGCAAATCAGGGGACCAAGGAGGTCTAGATATCTATAATTGTACAGGAGGAAGAATGACGCTTTCTGTGGGACAGCTTCAAAGGCCTGTTACAGAGATAGGAGCATATGATAACACTGAATGAATTTTCAATATTTTGCAAGCTTTGTCGAATTTTTGTGTGACCTCTGAGTTATCTGCTCTCTTTCATTGCCATTGAATCGAATGTGAAGATCTGGAGATATTTCATTCAGAATTTTCCTCATTCGAAAAATGTGGAACCAGTAAATTCCGCACTATTTGTCTTGCTGTTCAAAATAAGTGCAGCGACTACTTTTTCTGTGAATACGTCAGGAACCGAAGGTAAATTTTTTCGTTGGATGCTCTATGGAAAACATGCCAAGAAAGTCAAAACAGCTATTTTAACATGCTTTGTATCCTCTTGTAATCGACAATGTCCTGCCATGCACCTGCTATTTTGCGTTTAATCCCTAAGAACATCAGAGTGAATTTTTTGTGACATTCTGTGATCTGATTGTTGCGTATGTTCTTCATCAGATATTTTGGATGAAAGAGAAGGTATAATCAAACGTCAGTCGGATGCCTAATTTTCCAAGATGAATTCGGACTACAAGGAAGATTTTTTTATAATAATGTTTATCAATTCCTAGTTGTGGCATGGCAATCACATATCAAACCTTTATTCAGATATTTTGGATGAAAGAGAAGGTATAATCAAACGTCAGTCGGATGCCTAATTTTCCAAGATGAATTCGGATTACAAGGAAGATTTTCATATAATAATGTTTATCAATTCCTAGTTGTGGCATGGCAATCACATATCAAACCTTTATTCAGATATTTTGGATGAAAGAGAAGGTATAATCAAACGTCAGTCGGATGCCTAATTTTCCAAGATGAATTCGGACTACAAGGAAGATTTTTTTATAATAATGTTTCTCAATTCCTAGCTGTGGAATGGTAATCACATTCAAAGCTTTCGCTCTTCCCCACGTTCTGAAATAACTTTTATCAAAGCTATCAGTTGAGTATAAAATTCGGCCTTCAAGGAAAAAGACAGGCATCAGTCTTGCTGCTGAAGACTTTTCTCCAATCAAGTGACTTGCCCGGGCAGACTTGATCGTCTTCGGAATACCTCTATGGTAATACCCGATCAGATCGTGTCCACGCAAACGTATTCAATGTTTGACATATGTCTCGTCGAATATGATTACCCAATCTTTTCGTATGCCATGCAACTCAGGGGAGATGTTAAGCGTCTCACGAACGTCATCGGGAGACCCAAACCCAGAGAGATCACAACTTTTTCAAAATATCGGGATGCGGAGGATGTAGGTGTTGTCTTTATGTTGAATACCTTGCACGATAGCAAGAAATAACTGATTTGCAACCGTCGTAGTAGAAGAATATCGATTAGTATTGAATGACAAATTTGATAACTGTCAATTAGGAAAGAGTTGATCAGTTTGGAGGTTCTCATGTTGAAGGACAATATGCTTAGTTTTATCGCTTACGAGGTGACATGATTTTTGCGTGATTAATAATTGCTTCGAGATGAGACCATCTTTGAAGATGTTGTTGGAATCCAAGAAAATCACGAATATTCACAAGATCTCCGTATGATTTCACAGAGACATTCACGAATATATCAAATTTTGTAGAAAACTGTATAAAGTCATCATTAATCAGCCGAAACATGTGGATGCATTCGTCGGATAATTTGATAAACAGCTTATCATTAAAAGAGCAGATGGCTTTAATCATGTCGATGAACCAATCCTTTGATGCCATCGCGCTTTTCGAGTGAATCGAACTCGTCTGCTACTTCTATTGAAAATTTTTCGTTCATGGATTTCACGTGATTTGAGTGCTTTATTACAACTGAATACACTTGGTGGATCTTTTAGTCTAAAAATCGTGCCTTTCTTGTCATGAAAATTCCCCTCGATGACCAATTTTTCCAGCAGATTCGAATACTTTTTATTATTGTGACAGCATTAGGAACATAATCAATGCAACGTTTTCCATACAATACAGCGTTTTTCCTGGTACGTGGCAACTGAGATATAGGAAATACCATTCAATTTATAATTAGTTTTGCTGCTGTGAACACTTGCATGAATGCATGAACACTCCTTTGAATGAAGTAACTTTGACCCATCTTTGACAATGCAAGATAAATTCCAAAACTGTTTATTGCTTTAGCATGCATAAGCAAGTAGAATTTGAACCATCCTATCTCTGTAACAGGCCTTCTGCCTCCTGTACAATTATAGATATCTAGACCTCCTTGAGGGGACTGTATCAGGGACATCTGTGATTGATATAAGATATCTAAGGGATCCTTAACTCCCAGAGCATGTACTGGACTGAAGGCCACTGACGTTGGTAGGCTTGATCAATGACGGTAGTGTGTATCTGTACAAAACCATGGAGCCAGTGGTAGACAGTTCACTTCATTATTGTAAAATACATCAGAATCCAGCTGAATTCATTGCTGTACACACTAGTTAACACGCCCGGCCCACTCTTGCAGAGAAATTGTCGGAAGAATCTGTGCACAAGCATCTGTCATCAATGGTGAATTTCAAATAAATTGTGACTTTCTATTTTCATTGATTTTCCCACTGTCTTATCTAAAACCTCCTCCTGTATAATAATGCGGACCACTGGTGGACTTTATTCGAGAATTGAAGAGCAATGAAGCGATATGACATGTGTTATTTATTTCCAATCTTGAATTACTCAACTTTCATTAAACGAAAATTGATGGCTATCACATTGATGCGTGAATGTTTTCATATTCACCGATGAAATTAATGCGGATTTCGTAATCAGCTGTTCCTGAATTGCCCAATATGGTGTGGCCTTAAAATCGTGGATCATCAATCACCACCGCTTGGTTTGCTTTTTATTCAATATGATCTTCGCATTTTATGAATCACTGACATAATAATCACATTTTATTTGTTCGTCGCAGTTTTGATTATAGTTTGAAAGCCTCACAGGTGAAGCTCTATAATCACAAAATGTCTAATAAGCGATAAAAATATATTGACATCGCTAACCACTCATCATGCGGAGGCGCACTTGGAAAGACAATACTGGTTGCACTTTTCCACCAAAATCTTGATAAAGGATCTTCCAAAGGAATGTATATTCACACGATTCCTGCTTAACTTTTAGCATTTGCATTTGTCATACGAATCAAAATATTATCAATTCTTGACGTTTCAATTTGTTTTTTGTTCGTTTCTGAGTGTATCATCAGTAGATTTTCTTTAGATTTCAAACATGTCTTTAACTTGTATAACAATGAATAAGGCATGGACATATTGCTGCAATGACTGTAGTAGCAAGTAAAATCATCACTGATCAGTTATTATTTAGTCCATGACTCCTTTGAGCAAAGGAAATAGATTATCAAAAATTTTCCATGAGTCCACAGTTCTCCAGAAGAACACTGATGAATCGATTTTCGCAAGCAAATCTCTTTGCAATAAGCCTGCTAATTGCACAAAAAATAAACATGTATGAAATGTTCAGAATCCACACCAAAAGCCATTGATGCTACGTGCCGTAGGTGAGCAATTTCAATCACTGGCAGTTGATATTGCAGCTGTTATTGACAGTTGTTTATTCTTGTGGGAGTTTTGTAATTCTTTAGTCTCTTCTTGACTGGGTCCAGAATCTTTTAAGAGATTCCCTACTTGAATGCGCGTATTAGAGTATTGGATAATTGTTTACAACTTGTTTAACGGTTTTATCCAGATATGCACAAATTACTGTCATTAATCAAGTCTACCAAAGTCACTGGCGTCCAGTCCAGTACATGCTCTGGGAGTTGAACGTCCCTTAGATATTTTATATCAATCATAGATGTCCCTGACTGTATGGATATCTTGGTATGTCTCTGGCTAATCACAATTTGTTGATAGACTTCTATGATTTGTCCTGCATAGGAGTTTTCATAGAAAGTAAACTTTTTGATTCCGTGGGACTGAAAAGTTGATTTTTCGTCCCGGAAGTTTGCATGTGGAGATATCTTTTTACTCCCAGACAAAATAAAAAATATTTAGGTTCATCGGCTTCCTGACTTCAAGAGAAACTGAAATAATAAAATGACATCCTTTATAGCGATTGGGTAATTGATGTCATGTTTGTGTCCTCAGTCCAACACAGTACTCAAGTGAAAACTTGCGCACATTTCATCCGTGTTACCTGGGCGGTGATGCAATCTCCGAGTGAGTGCCTTAATATATAGTTAATATAGTTAGTGTCTTTATATATGTAAGAGTTGACCATCAGAATCATAAAGTGTGTCAGCACATTCAATGACATTCACTTGGTCGAATGCCGTGGCCGGTTCAAAGTGTGCAAAGACGAAAAATCAGCAGCGACAACGGTCAAAGAGATGAATCAAGTGCGAAAACTGTCAAGGAAATATATCATCAGCGAAAAACAATGCTCAGATCATTCAAATGGTATTACGACACACTCGACTAGAAATCATGGATTCTGTGAGATCAGATCACGGACCGACGGAATTTATCAAGACGAATATCTACGACAGCCAATCCCGCGTTAGGAAAAGTAGATTTGCTACGAAATCTCAAGAACAAGCGTTCATGGGGATTAATGATCCACTGAACCCATCACTTAGTATTTAAAGACATTTCAAGTTCTACATGATATCGTTCAAAGACATCGCATCAATGGTGCAGTTGGAAAAATCTATGATCTCGTTAAGTGTGTCTGTCCTGCGGCTTTGCACCAATTGGACTTACTTGAACACGTTTACAAAGTGCTTCTAACAGGATCTGCAGTCATAAGATTGTGTAGGCCTACTCTTGACGCAATTAATTAGAAAGTTGCTTTAAATCTACTAAATGAAGTTGTTCTTCAATTCTTTCAAATTGCTTTAAGTAATGTAATTTTGTGTATACAGTTTCGGTTTTATTAAGTGAACTCGAATGAGAACCAGCATGACATGTGAGATAAGCAAAGTTTTACACCTTTTGAGAAATTTTGGATTTCACTGATCATGATAGCAAAACAGAAGGAAAAATAGCGTTTTACAAATCCTCCGTGTCATGTCCGTCATGTCAACCTGTGTGGAAAGGTAATATAGTTTGTTAATTAGCAATAAGTTGTCACTATCACTTTCTTAATACATAGCCTCATCAATATGAGCACTTTCTTGAACAGGATCATGTCACAAACCTTAACTTGCCACTGGAAGAGCAAAATAAGATAACCACTGACAATGACACTGACAATGCAAATGGGTCCGCATCACTATTCAGATTTGAGTGAATCACAAAATTAATTATACCGATGAAAATGGAATTAAAAACTTTCAGAAATTTCAGCCAGGAAAGCACAATAAGATCTCAACGTTTATATGAAGACTTGCATTATAATGCAGCTCACAAATTTCCTTTGATAATCAGCTTGATTTTCGCTTAATTAAGATGCTTGTTAGCAGTTGTTCATTCCCTTTGATATCCAACTTGGTTCATGCTACTTATAAAGGGGCTTTATTTAGGTAGTACGCTGTAAACTCTAGGACACGAAATTTCGCTTGAATTAGGCATCAATTCCAACCAAACACAAGGCACGAGTAGGCACGAAGTTCATAATGCCGAATTCGTGACCATTGATTTTTCTTTCGATTTCATTGGATAAACAAATATTTGGTTTGGTGCATATTAGTGCCTATTGGCGCTTACTGGTGCCTCGAGGCACTAGAAAGGCGCTAACTGACACGAAATTTCGGCTTCGTGCCTAAATTAGTACCTTACAGTCTACAGTGTATACAAACAAAGGACAAATTTGAAAAAACGCAGAAACGTAATTTCCGCCAAAAACCTTCTCATAAATTTGACAAAAACCTTGACAAAAATTTGTACATAAGCCTATTCTGTTCGTGTGCACATGTCCGTACTTTTGTGAATTGCTCTTGTGCCTTGAAAAAGGACGAACGTCCGGAACGTCGGCAATAAACATACAATATCGAGAAATTTTGGCCTTATTTTCGTTATTCTGGAGGCACCAATCTTATTTTCAAATAATGAATCCGAAGCACCTCCTGCTCACGGAAATCTGTGGATCTGGACGAAGGTACCAGGACTGCATCGACCAAATTCGTCAATGTTCAATTCAACTATGCTCGTGCGCAAGTGAACAAGAGGTTTCTACTAATCTGCCTCGAATTAAAAGTTTTCCCAAGATTCAGATTTATCATCCCACATTACAGAAGGAAATGATATTAAAAATTCGAATGTGTCAAGAAAACAACATTGATAAAAAGTAATTGATGTATCTTGAACAAGCATTAAGAAGTTGAAAATGAAGTCAGAATGAAATCAACTGATTAGAATTTTATTCGCATGCACTGATCTTGTTATTAGGCTTCTGCGAATAATTGAAAAAGTGAAAGTTGGTGGTAAATGCTACGATACTGGTTGCGCATACCTTTGGATATTAAACTGTTAGGAATGGACAGGACACACTCACCTACCTGTCTAGAAATGCTTCAGGCAGACGTTTTTAGGCAGGAAGCTCCGACAACGCTCAACGAAGTATACCTGCGCATATTGATATAAAAAACTGCAATATGCACGTACGACGTATTTGCAAGTTTTCAACTATGCGAGTCCATTCTCATCAAGTACTGTCTCCATGTCTATGTGTAGTGTATTTCTATGGTCTTATTGCAATTCTTTTTTTAAGTTTTACATTCTATTATTTATTAATTCTTTTTTACTTTTTTACCAAAGTGAAAACTTGACGTTTTTAGGATGATAGCTAAAATTCTTTTAAATTTCATATTGTTAATGCTGTTCATCCGTTGATGTTCTGCAGTGGTGTGGCGAAATGTATTAGGGATTTAGTTAGGCAGGACATGTTTTTACGTGACTGACAGCTAAATCTACAACAAGAAAACTATTTCAATTTTCCATCGAAGAGATGCACCTCGGAAGAGATCGAACCCATGACCAAACCAGGTCAGCTACACCGAGCTCACTTCAAATTAGAGCAACTTAAGTTCAAATTGTAGCAAGACATGAGGACTAAACTTACTTTATTAGAAACTAAAAAGGTGTATAGTTCTGTTGCTCTAGCCATCAGAGAGAATGGTAAGTGATATATGGATCTAATTTTATATGACAAATACAGACGGTCTGGAATGAACGCTAAATACGACCATACTTCTTCCAGCAAAATGTAACTGGAAATTCTTACCTCGAGATATTCCAGACATTTTTTATTCCTATTTTGGATGACTTGCTATTAGCTGAAACAATGAAAGCATGGTTTCAGCACAACGGAGCTCCAGCTCATTATTTAACGATTGTGCGAAAATTTTTGGATTTGGAATTTAAAGATAAATGGATTGGCCGACGTGGAAAGGTCGAATGGCCGCCGATTTCACCGGACTTGTCTGCCCTTGATGTCCATTTGTGGGGACATCTAAAATCCACTGTTTACAAAACTCGTCCTAGGAGCATCGATGAACTTAAACACAGAATTACTAATGAATGTGCCAATATCACTTCTACGATATTCGAACGTGTTGGTTTATCTTTCCGAAAACTAGTGCAAATGTGCATCGAGTTTGAAGATGGACAGTTCGAACATCACCTATAGCATGTGGGATGTTATACAGCAACAACTTATGAAATACACCGGTCATTGGAATAAAAGTAATTCTCATTTTCTGTAGGGCACGAATTATGCGCCACCCTGTACAATCAATGCATGACGCAACTCAGACATGCAAATGGAAAAGTAGCCTATAGTCCAATGATAGAACCGTGAGACAGTCCACTCGTCTTGACCATTTAGTCTCCAACATCGTTTGGTCTTTTGATAAAGACATGAGAAATATCGGACATCAATCTTGTCTTATCTTCTCATAACTCGTCTCATTCTATAGAATACAGAAGCAATTATGTCATTGCATATGTTTCCAACTTGAACAAATGAATATTTCCATGATTCCGGCAAATTGACAGCTGTAGAGTCCTCTTCTTCAAGATCTGCTGCCTTAGCACAATTAAAAATCAACACTTAGGAAATATATTTGTGCTCATACTACAGTCAAAAGACAAGTAACGAATCGTATTTTCTACTTTGTTTTTCTTTATCATAAAAAGTGAAAAATAAAGTAACTTTATTATAAAATAATATGCTTCATAAGTCCGAAAATACAACTTAAAGAAGTACAAGTTGCAGTTTAAATCTATCCTGAAATTTGTCTGCCTACGCAAAAACATATTTCGATTTCAAAAGAGAACTCATCGTTTGATTTGTGATCAAAGTTGCGCATGCAATAGGTTCTATGCAATCTTTCATGTAAGTTTTGCAATGTGGCTTAAACTTTCTACGTAACTGCGAGAGCCGATGTCACCCACTTCATGCTTTCGTACCTGGTCGTATTAGATATACTAAGCATTTTCGACTTCCGGCATCTGATACCACACTGTAAACCGTTGACTGACAATTGACTGACATTTATCCTACAAAATCCATTTTGTCTGTCATTGTTAGTTCTTGTTCATGATTGTCACTGAACACCTACAAAATCTGACAAAAAGCGACAAAATGAATAGAAATGAATTATAGCGTAACTTTTATCAAAAATGTAGGTAATTAATCAAATTATGTCAAAATAAATCATGGATTTGTCACACAGTAATACAGATTGCCCAAAAGTCAAGCAATCACTAATCGAAAAAATCAATCATTATTCAACAGTCTTTGTTTAGTTAATTTGCATACAAAGCATCTGTTTCGATGTCGGTGGAGAACCTACAAATTCGTCGGATATCGCAGGATATTGGAGGTGACAATCGTCGGTTGATTTTGTCAGTAATTTTGTAGGATAATTGTCGGTCTACGGTTTACAGTGCACAAGACGCTTGATTTCAGTTTTTCCATGGATTTGTGCTAAATCAAATGAACTCATGTATAAATATTAACATTTCACTGACTATTTCGCCTTGTATCATGTATAGAGTTCACGTGTTTTGATTTTCTCTATTGTATAAATTGATTTTCATTGCTTCAAATATCTACCTCTCTCTGTATACATAGATCCTAGGAATTGATCATTTTTAGAAAAAAATGCCATCTTCTGGAATCCACTTTCTGGCGATCGATGTTTCCGAAATTTTCTTTGACTGTGCTCAATCCGAAATTGACAATGTCATTATTGCCAAGTAATTCGTGTTGCCACTGTTTAGCTACCGCTATGACAGTTCATTTCAGGAGACCTCAAAGATCAAACATAATTAATCTTTGGCATTTTCAATCTTAACTTCCACTAAACATTTCTTATATTCGTCACTAATCAAAAGTCAGTGAACGAGGTATGAATGAACCAGAACAAAGTGAAAAGATTTTTGTTTAGAAATTGTCAATCAGCGGAGCTCTTAGTCTGTACATAAATAAGAGAATTGCGTGTCAATGATTAACACTCTCAATCTCAATGTCTCAATAATTGCAATTCCGCATGTCCGCAGCGAGCGTTGGAAACTGAATTTGGCAAGAGCATTCCAGGGTTACGAATGCTATTACTTCAACTTTAATCAACTATTCTAAAATCAATAGAAGCGTGAAACCGCACAGTTGAGATGCAAATGGTGGCGAAATATATGGAGGATCACATGGAAGATGGAGGATGACAGGGGAAAGTTCAGCTCCACATGAGCAAAGAAGATGAATAATTTAAACACCCCTTAAATCTTTTTTCCATCAGACTGCAAGCGTCGTAACAGGCACTGACTACTGACAATAAGTAATGTATTAGTAATAAGAGGCGATTCTTCGAGATTCGATTTGAAATAGTGATTGGAGAAAACATCGAATCGGTCTGATTCGAAGGACGAAAAACGGCTAATAGCACCAAGACTGCAGTGACGCAGTCGTATTTCAGATAACTGGTGATTGTAAGAGATTGTCATGCGAGTTCATGAACCCGAATTTTTATATCTTTCTATTTCCGAGCTGGCAAGTCTAAGCGTGCACATTAGTCGCAACACATGATAGTGCTTAATATAGTCTTTTATTATCCTTCATGCTTGCATGAGCTGACCTTGAGTGATGAAGAAGATTGCATGTATATTAGTCTATTTAATGGAATATTTTTTGATTCAGCGTGAATAATCTAGATTATGGAGAGAAATTATGTCAAAAGTCAAAAATGTTTATTTCCAAGAACATTGGAAAACAGGAGCATGTGTGCTCACATACACAAAAAACATAGTTTGATGGCAGAAAACAGCGTGCGGTCGGTGTTGTTAAAATATATTCTGAACAGGAAGGAGAGGAGAATTGACGAAAATAAATTTCCAAATCTCATATTTATTGATTAGTGATTTCCTTAGTTATCGTTCGCAAGTCGTTTGCTTTTTTGAGAAACCTCGCGATGGATTTTACCAGTTTCGGAGTTAAAATATTCATCAATTTATTGAATTCTGTTGTATTGCTACAGTTGCATAACAAAGGCGCTGTTTCTTGTCGTAAATTTTGATATAGTGAGCATTCTATCATGAATTTTGACTGAATGAATTATGACGTCAGTCATTTCTGACAGCGATTACATGGGAAGTTATAGTCTTCATTTTATTAAGCTTATTAAAAATTCTTATTGGTTTCAGAAAATTAGGATGTGCTTGATAGAATCTTCTGTTTTTTAGTTCATGAGAATCTGTGCTTTTATGGTCTCAGGATTTAAACTTGGGAGCTATTGTTAGAGTTTGCAGTCCCCACGAGATTCAAGGGACATTTTCTACAAGTCTGAGTTTACACACCTACTCCTTATCATCAACTTAGCTATTACTTGTATTGCTTTCATATTATCTATTCTTTATATTGTTTTTTTGAGATTATGAAGGTCTACTTTATACCAACTGCAACCAATTTCTAATGACGCATTGACGCTAGCTTGAGTGCCATTGATTTGACTTGCTGCTTCGGCGACTGACATATGACTCCCAACATCCAATAATCATCACAAGTTGTAGTTACATGTAGCATACACACCATAATTATCTCAGAAAAATTTATTCACCATAATTTGATTGCTTCCTTCTTGATCAGTGCAAAGTTGTCACTGGATATTTCAACGGCTATATAATATGTAAAATTTTTAAGTCCTCTTTGGAAGTCCTTCTTTCGTAGTGGCTAAGCAAATCGTACATGAAAATAGACATAGGTATGCCAATGTGAGTTTTCTATTTTTCGATTCGAGATTCGATCCACGAATCACGGCCCTATTCAATTCGAGATTTTATTGGGATCAAAATTTGCTGATGGGTCCTATCACTACTATGGTCCCTATCACTACATGTACAATGAAGAACTTGCGATCGGTTGCCTTGGTTTAACGACCGCTAAGAGCAGCAGCTCGATTTGGTCGAAATACAAATTGCAATGTCTTTTTTTGGTCGTGAACATTGTAATTCAGTTATTCAAAGTAAATTCAAACAAAAGTTAGGATCAGCGCGCAAGGTCTATGGGATTCTTTTTCATTACCTACCATTCAATAAATGATTCAAATATATTGGGCGTTCTTTTCAGCCTATGCCTTTACTTTTTCATAGTCGAGTCCAGCTTGTTGGATGACACTCCACTGATTATGGCCTCCGCAAGGAAGTCGAATTTACCGATCATGATTACTACAAGGCACTTAGGCGTAAATCTTGTGATACATGTCTTCTACCCTTAGAATATTTGCAATCCATCTTTCAATAATAAAACCATTTCAAGATAATCTTCAGGTCAGATTATACATAGCTTTAAAAGCAAAGACATGCTGATTTAGTTACACTGGGCTGTGTTTATTTTTGTCTTTATGCTTCTTTTTTATTTATCTTTGCAAATACTGTTGACCGACCACATGTCTGCATGTATGTTTGATAATTTAGCTGAATCAATTAGTCAGTCCGTATTCTAGGGTCTACTACAGACATATTTGAGTGCACCTGGAATCCCTTCAATATTGAAACTTGATATGAATATAGTTCTTAACTGTAGCTGCATACAGGCCGAGTTAACAAATCGTCCCATAAGTTTATTAAGGTTCTGAACAAAATTCTGGACGTCGCGTCCGATGTAAATAGACCTTGATGGTGTTGTATAATTAGCGTGACGGCCGAGCTGATTTTTGAAAGTGAAAAGTAGATAATTTTATTATTGAGCATAGAGGAAACAGATAATGGCCTTAAATTTTTAATTCATGATTGAAGTGACATTGAAGAATTTGTTACTTTTAATATTAATGTACAATGTAGGCAGATCTGAAACGTTAAGTTGTGACTTCCCGTAAAAAGGAGAATGACTTCTCAAAAAAAGCATTGAGATCTCCATAATAAACATAACAGTGAACATATCCTTCAAACGCTTCAGAAAGTCATCTCAACAAAGATTCTTCTTTGCAGGGAATCTGATCTTCTTTAATCTTCTGGTGCAGGCCTAGTAGTTATACTTTTAATTAACTTTGCAGGTTGTAGGATAACATCGTTTAAAATTCACGAGACATTTCTTTATAAAATGTTCCTCATTTTGTCAGCTTCTTCCCGAACAACTTGAAAAAGCAAATATTAATTATTCGTACGGTTTTAGACAACAATTCCACTCTACAATATCTTGAAACTTTGAATTTCTGCTAAACATTCGGAATATTAAACAGCAAATATGTGAAATACAAAGTTTTCGGCATGTAACGAACCTCACCTTCTGGTAAAATGATACAAATTTGTAATGTGTTACATTCTATTAAGAGTAGCAAATTAAAGTCTCAGCATGAAGTGCGCATTTTGTATCTAACATCAATTGTTCCAAAATTACAACTTAAATAACAAATTTCTTATCGCCAAGATACTCCTAATTGTGCTTATTAGAGAGCAGAATTTGTATTGAAAATGTTGTGAAATATTATTCTCTCCTTCACTTGATATCAATCATCGCCTGCGGTAATCTCATAGGCTCAAATGACAACTACGAATCATCACGTTCAGTTCTACAGCCAACCGTCAATAGAAGCACGAACGCGGCGATTCTTGCCATAAGTTTACTAATTTTCTTTGTCAGAGAGGCAACGCTTCAAGATATTCGTCTTAAGAAAACGGTTAGTTGCAAAGGGTCTTTGTTAAAACAACTCCAAACAATTTTTGAAAAGTGTGGCACTGAAAAACTTCAAGCCGATAATGGAAGATCTGTCATTTGATTTTCAACGTAACAGCACTAACAGCAATACCGGAATGTCCGATGAAATGCTATCCGATCCTTGTCCTGTTTGCTTTAAAATCATCGATCAATATATCATTCCAGCAGTTTGTGTTCTTGGAATTCTTGGAAACATTCTGTCAATAGTTGTTGTTCTACTTACAAAACTTCGCCGTCATCCGTCGTCCACATATCTTATAGCACTGGCCTTGTCAGATTCATTGTTCTTATTCGATCAAATATTCCTATTGCATCAAGCGTGTAATGTCATTGGTATGTGCCAAATTTGCATTTTCATTCAATATTTCGCTCCATTTTGCAGTAGTTGGCTGCTTGTTGGATTTACATTCGAGCGTTTCATCGCTGTTGTATATCCAATCCGTCAACTTCAATGGGGCAGCTGGCGGGCAACTCGTGCCTTTATTGGGATTGTGGTCCTTCTTGGCGCAATAATGTCAGCCCCGTATTTCTACATAGTGCGCATTGAATCAGATGGACACGGACAGACTTGCTCAATGCGAACCAACTCGACTTTGGCTGATTCTATGGTGCATTCCTTGTTCTACACTGAAGCCACAATTTCATTTTGTGTTCCATTCATCGCTATTACAGTTTTGAACAGCTTTATTATCCGAACAGTTCGCCGGTCAGTTGTTTTGCAAGAAACTCGCACGGCTGCAAACCTTCGACCAAAGCGTTCAAATTCAAAAGCATTTATGTCGGCTAATGGAGTTCTGTCACAAGCTAATAAGCCAAGTTCAGTGGCCCACTCTCAGAGGACGAAACGGGAGCACACATCAGCAGCAATTACAAGAATGCTTATACTTGTATCTGCTACGTTTGTAATAACTAACGTTCCTATGTACATTGTTCGCGTTTACAATCGCGTTTGGGAACAATCGTACTTGGCGACACAATTGACTGAATATCCGTATCAGCTGAACTTCACTCTCAATTTTCTTCTCTACTCATTTTCCAGCGGAACATTTCGAGGAGCTCTTTGTAGACTCTGTTGTCGCTGTTGGGGCACAAATGTTCGCCAGCAGTATCTTTCAGCAGATTCCCAATCACCTCATGCTCCGCTATCCACGCGATTATCAGGATCTCAGATTGAACTCTATAGAATGAATTCTCCTCGAAGTACTTCATATGGACACGTCAGCTATCGGGGTGGCCAAATATTGACAAATAATAGATATTTATCACCAACTTAATTTGTTAAATTTCAAATTCGGCATCTCCAACACAGGACAGTCATCGTCTATAATCGTTGTTTCATCCAAAGACCAACTTTGATGTTCTAAATTATTATCCTACTCGTCGTATAAGTGTCTCAGTGTTCAGAAATATTAGGATAAAGCACCATTTGGTTCACTTATTTGCGTTTTATACGTCCATGGTAAAATATAATTCGGATGGAAATGAATAGAGTCAAAGCTTGGAAAGAGGTAAATAAAAGTGCTCAATCTTAATGACAAATTAAGTAAGACACTGATGATGCATAATGATTCGTTGCCTCAAATAAATTTGTACAACGACTTTGTTTGAAATCCAACTAATGATTAATTTGAGAGCTCTGTATATTCAAAATGTGGAGTCAATTATTGCATTGTTGGGCGACTTGCTGTATTCAATTAAATAAGTTAATTGTTGTTATTAATATAGCCTGTTATAAATATTTAGTAATATATTAAATAATTATCAATAATATATTGATAATCAAAATAAGTTAATTATATTATGACAAGAATAATCAAAAATTACATTATATATTGTGACCGCTTGTTATTTATCAAATTGATTTGCTAGTTTAGTGGAAACAAGATAACAGATAGAAATCGAATTAAATAAACAGACAGAGTATTTATAAGGAGAACAAAGAGAAATCAATAACAAACCGTTGAGGGATATGATTCAGCATAACAGTTGATTTAAAAAGTTAATAGAATTTTCTTAAATATCGGGTAGTATATAATGATAGATAATTAGATTCTACGAACTTGCCATTTTAAGAGAAAATGCTTGCATATTTGACAAAATCCAGCAAAAGTGGTTTCTTTTTTGTCCACTCAAACATTTCTCGAAAAGTTGATTTCATTTGCTCCTGATAGTTGCACTTGGTTCTTGTGAGATACATAATGTGTGCTAAGCCACAATCTAATTACTATTAGGAGATCTGTGGCTGAGTTTCTGATATGAGGGCGTTGATGTGATGACGAAAGTTAATATATATATATCTTCTACGCATGTTTTTATTTTTTTTACTTCAATAGTCATGCTGAGGACTTGTACTCACAATTTAGCATCTCATAGTATTCATGATGAATTCAGCAAGATGACAATCTAAACCTAGGGTGCAATATAAGTAGGCCTAAATAGCTTGCAATAGACACGATTTCAAATTCAAATTTCAAAACTGTTTCCAATTATCATATGCAGATACTATGACAAGAGTTAATAGCTGAAAACAGCATGAATGTATGAAGTTGTATACTTTGTGGTTATCCTCATATATTCTCATTACAACATCATGAATTGGAGTAGGCCTAGAATATGTCTACTTGAACTGTGATTAATAAGCTAATTAATAAGTAATTAATGAGCTATGATTAAATTAGTGTCAAATAGAGTGGAAACAAATGTCTGCACTGGTCCCTTACGTAGATTTATGCTGGTGTGCATGTATGTGCTGTATTCATGCTTGATAATGAATTTACAGCTCATATCCCATTAATTTTATTGACTTATCAAGTCTTAGGATTTACGGAAGTTGTCGTACACTGTAAACTCTAGGGCACGAAACTTCGCTTTCGAAATTAAGGCATCAATTCTAACCAACACAAGGCACGCGTAGGCACAAAGTTCATAGTGCCGAGTTCGTGCCCAATGATTTTTCCTTCAATTTCATTGGATAAACAAATATTTGGTTTGGTGCCTATTTGTGCCTAGCTAGGCGCTAACTGGCACGAAATTTCGGCTTCGTGCCTAAATTAGTGCCCTACAGTTTACAGTGTACCGGTGATGAGATTCTTTTGACAGCTATATTTTTTGAAGTTTAAGTTTAGGATGAGTAGGGATGCCCACGATATAGATGGGATGCATTTAGGCAAGATTAATTATTATCTTGCGGTTTACGCGAAAATTAATTTAGAGTAAAAAAGAGTTTTGGGAGAAATTATCGGTTGCTCTATGGTTGGATTTTGGGTTTTTTAGGGTTTGCTTCAGATAGCCTATGTCTCATGGATCGTTTTTAGTGTGATGTCTTTGTAAGACGGAGTCGGGATAGGCCTGACAGGCCTACACAGCATTCATCATAAAGCTCATCAAAGGTCTGCCGACGAAATTGCTAACAATCTCTTTTAAGGATATGATAATAAAGAATCAATAGAGACTTGAATATAGATGTACTTGATGCGACACCTGTTTCCATGAAAGGTCTAGGTCTAGGCCTGTCCAATAACAGACACGAAAGAAATACATAATCACTATTCATCAGCAAAGTATGCCGTAATGTATAGATGAAGATTGAGAACATCAAACAACAACATCAAAGGACTCGCAATCAACCAAATACAACAACTATTGGTGGTCATTCTCGACAATACTTTCTTCGAGTTTCAAGGTAAATCTTATCATCAAACAACTGGTCTTCCAATGGGAAATTCATTATCTGGAATACTTGCTATCCTATTCACTGACACCATTGAGAGAACAACATTATCAACAATGAGTATACTTGCTATCCTATTCACTGACATCATTGAGAGAACAACATTATCAACAATGAGTATACTTGCTATCCTATTCACTGACACCATTGAGAGAATAACATTATCAACAATGAGTGAAATTCCGTTGTTTAAACGTTATATCGATGACTGCCTTGCCCTGGTAACAAATGAAGAACAAGCCATTCAATTACTTAATTACTTAGCCATTCAATTACCATTCAATATCGTTCAAATATTTATCACTACAATTGTAAGTACTTATTCTGTAATTCAAGTCATATCAACATGAAAGTCCTCTCATTCCCCAGTGCACTACAAACTGATATTGAGCAAAGTTACGACTTGTAGAGTTGTAGACATCAACCGATTACGAAACGTAAAATACCTGCAATTAAAGTTAATTGGTTGTTCAGCCCAATTTTATTGCAATTAATTATTTATAGTCCCAGCCTCTAACTATGAAGCAAGCCTGGCTTTCTTGCAATCAACTGATCACATGATTCATCAACGGATTTCATCATCAGCGGATATCTGTCAATTATGATCTATAAGAAAAGTATTCTACTGAATAAATAACTTTATTACCTCAACGTTTGCTATCAGCTTCAACTGGAAGAAGTTATTTGTATGGATTTGTCAATAGTCAGCAATCTTATTCTCATAAAAGATGGAAGATGTACCTTTAGACAAAGTGAAACATGAACCCGTAAATCAGGGTACTATCGATCATACTTCAATCACGATTTTATAAATGAAAACGAATTTCTCTCGAACAGACATATAATTGTAATAGTGAAGGCGCACAATGATGCACAATTAGCATGAATGAAGACGGTATAAATGCTTAAATCTAGTTGGATTTGAAAGCAAATGCCCATATTTTTCACAATTCTCTGATTTCATTTTTCTCAGTTCTTTAAATGTTGACTTTGAAATATTGACAATTCTGTGTAGCTCAGCAGCGGCTTCAACGTCATCATTCCGCCACCATGATTGAATGTGATTGAGTTGCCAGTTTCATATAAAAGAATTCAATGCGCTATCTGAAGCTCACTCACTATCATGCTTCTTATTTCCATTCAAGATAGACCTCTTATCTAGTGTACCATTTCACGATGACATCATCGTGATCCTTATATGACAGGCAATTAATCCACAGTATCAAAATGTATCTGACGTGCTGATTAACAAAATCTAACATTATGTCTATTGTATTTGAGGTCAGCATGAGAAAGATGTTCGCAGATTACGTTCGATGTTATTGGAGTTATTATATAACTTATGTTGTGTTCTTTATGAAAATTTCAATGGAGATTTGGTAAAACTAGTTCTATCTCTTGGTCTAGGTCTTGGCCTACTTGCATGCTTGAAGAGATTCCTATGGTCTAGACTTGATATAGGCTATGCGAGACTTTTCAAAGAATATCGACCTTTATACAAATATCAGTTACATATTTTTGAAATAAATTAGGTAGCCTAGTTTCAAAGTCGAATGCCACAATATAGGACATTTGAGGGCGCGTAGATGCATGAAAATGTCCTACATTGTTGCCAAAAAAACCTATGTTAATAATATTGTGTAATTGAAATGAACTGGGTAGGAATATAGGAAAAGACCGGGCAGCAATGCTATGAATACACGTGCAGATATACGCTGATTGAGATTTCAAAATGTCTTTCACATGCAAAAAACCTATAAATTAGATTATTCATAAAAAAGTCCTATGAAAGAAAATGTTGGTCAAAATTCGATTTAGAAATCAAACCTCGGGCATTGGCTCTCATGAGCGCAATGCCGAGTCGAGTCAGAATTGTTGACTTTCACATGCATAGATAGAGAAATCATCATCATGGGATACATTGTTGCCTTCCTTTTTCCACATTGTACCATAGCTCAATTATACACAATATAGCGCATGTAAGACACTGGTAATCATCAATGCCAGCTGCCGTGACAGTTGCTGATCCTTACCGTGCTGTCGATTGTCCTTATCTTGCCATTCTCTTACTCTGATGCCTCCTTTAGATTATCTGCAAAAAATCTTCAGAATCCTTACGGAGTTTGTGATCAATAATCCGACTACTTCTTTTGTCACTTTCTCATTTGAAAGAAGCGACTCGTTGAATAAAAGATAGAAAGAGGGGGAGATTAAAAACCACTCGATTGATGGACAGGAAGTGTTTGCGAGGTGTAGGCCCCCTACACTTTGGTTCGTTGGTAAATCAAGTATCTTCCAAGGATGTCATGTCAAGCAGGAAACATCGAGACAAATTTCCATCATCACATCGACGCTGAAAATCATTTTGATGGCAGCTTGTGCTATTTTTAAAGCATGGAGCAAAGTCAAAGGATCGAATGGCAAATCCAAGTGCGCCATTCTGGAAGTTTTTTCTCACTTTTTTAGAGAAGAAATGGAATTATTCAAGAAAAATGATGCAAAATCAATGCGGATTAGTTAAGCGACTTTTTATGATGAATTAAGACCAGCTAAGCATTCTAAATGCAAAGTTTCGTTTGAATTGATGCAGTCAATCAAAATTAAGAGGCGTCGATGCGATGACTATGGACAGCTATATATGTCGACCTATGTCGATTTCAATGAGTTTGAATTCTCAAATCTTGATATTTCTTTGATTCAAGGGTATTAGGGATTCCTTTGAGCCAAGCTCCGTTTAAATATGTGCTACTTTTCTTCTTTGTTGTACAGCAATCCAAAAAATGCATTTTTCGTGTGAACAAGCAAAAATGAGGTGTTTTGAATTTTAAAGGAATTTATATGCCAAAAATTCTGCTTGAAACTTAAAATATATGACATTTTCAGTTAGAGCAGACAAAAACCATTCGAATGGTTTGTTGAACAATGATAACTGACTGTATATTGGCCGCAAAATGCAAAAAACAAGAATCACTCCAAAAAACCACTAAAATTTCTGGATTTTACCGTATGTATATGTATATAAATTCGCAATATTATTCGCTTATCAAGGAGCACATGTAGGCGTGTATATTGCCATGGGGATTTTTTCTTCGTGTCAGGTGTTCAATTTCAGGCTTGTGAATTGCTGATAGCTCATTCAACGTTTTCTGAGGAAGAACTTAGCAAATACAATGTAACCGTGTTTTGACAAGCTATTATGTGTTCAAGGAATTAGATTGTGTAGTAACGTAAAACACGAAATTAACACGGAAATTATACAGAAAGACTTCCCAGTGCTACTGTCTCGACTCATAAAGCGTCCTAAGTTGGCATTGTGGGGATAATATTCGTTCAGAAAAGTAATGCACAATTATATACAGAAATTAGTTTAGTTATCTCGTGAACACATGGTGATATCAGTCAACTAATGGGTGAATCTAATAAAATGTGCCAAAACATAGGAAGGAAAATAAAATAACGGAGCAACAGCACAGCGGACCATGGAAGCAAAAATGCTTATCATCTTATGCTTATTTAATAGACCTATCGGTTAAGCAAAGTCGGTTAAATTGCTCTTTTGATCTGTTGAATAGAAAAAAGTTTAAATATATATTGCTGCTTTGAAAAAATGGTTTGATATTTTGCAAGATGATTCAAGTTATAAATAATCCAACAAAAGTGGTATGATTTCAAAATGTTTCTCAAAATGTCTTTCATAGTTGCTGTCAATATCAGCGCTTTTATTGAAGGAATGAAAATCATCATATTGCGCGATTGCATGATTATCGATAAGCTACAAGCAAATGCAAGTTAATTCATTTTGCTGTACTACTTAATACAAAAAGAAAAGAAAGACTCGGCAAAACGTTTGGTGCGAATCTTTGGCATGATCAGATTGGTTGAATGGTTTTGAAAAAGAGATGGGAAGTATTCATCCAGTAAATGACGAGAATCTGAGTTTTTGAGAAAGAGATTATGAGCACACAAATTTCGACGAACACTTACAGGAGCAAAATGTGAGCATCAGCAATCTACTTCGCAGATAATTCGGTGACAACATCGATGAAGTGTTTCGAGGTTACATTCGATCAAAATTAAACCCATGAACACCGGTAGGCTGGCTTATATTTAAGTCGACATTATGCAGGTATATAGGATCATCTTTGACACATCTTTGTATACAGAACACTCAGTATAGAGAAATAATTAAATATGTTGACTAGCTTTCCTACATATATCTTGAAAATGGGAAGACCATTTCATGTCGCTAGTGTACGTAGATTTATTTGTAATTCGGGCTTGCCATATTAGATTTACTAAAAACATATGCGCTTTGATTTACCGCATTTCTTTGAATAAGCGACGCGTCTCTTATTTTTTTCAGATCCCTGATTGATGCGTCTCTTATTCAAGGGCGTCTCTTATTTATCAAATGTTCAAGTTTTCATTCTTTCATTAGAAAAAGATGTCTTAGTTTTTTGCTACTGTTCTCTTAGGTAACCTTTGCATTCCTCACTTAGGCCTATGTCATGTGCAAATTTCGCTAGTAATTTTTCTTACATGTATACGCTTTATCATAATTCAGATATTTGGAAATGAAAGGAGTTTTATGGTTTGTAGTAGCACATCTTGTAGACTCATTTAATACATTCATACACCAGTACATGTTGGCCACTATACATGTAGACTAGAACGAAAATACCGATAATCAAGTAGTATTTACAGCAAAAGTTACCGACCGGTACATGACTCCAAATGCAAAGGAAGCTACCGTATAATGCCTCCTTAAATGGTAGATGAAGTGACCTTAAGTAGGCCTGCATGTACGTATGTACAACATGCATGTACTGCATGTACAACAACAAAAAGCCTTATATATTATACAATATTGGTCATGATACCCGGTATTTACTAGTAGACTGACTAATTTTACTAAGATAAGTAGGCCTAATAATCGCTCAGGTGGATGTAGCTACCACATTACAATGACCTGCATGTAATATGTCTATAGCAGTCTATTTTTTGTACATGCGTCTCTTATTAAATTTTTTCCTCTCACGGATGCGTCTCTTATTCGAGGGCGTCCCATATTCAAGGGCGTCTCATATTCAAGGGCGTCTCTTATCAAATTTTTCCCCTCACGGATGCGTCTCTTATTCGAGGGTGTCCCTCATTCAAGGGCGTCTCATATTCAAAGAAATACGGTACTCATATTTCCCATTAAACCACTCAGCGATGACCAGCATTCAAAATTTACTATCTCCAAACTATACCCTTTGTCAAAGGCACCAGAAAAACGACCTCATCGGCATACTTAATCATGCACGTAGATAAGAAGACAGAAGATTATGAGCCCATAGATTTTGAAGAAAGGTGGTGCTAAAATTGGCCTTTCGGCGCACCTTTCGTAATCGTTCCATGAAATGCATAGGCTTCGATTCTTTGATGATAATTTGAAGTCCGCTTCACAGTTTGTGATGTTAATGTCGAATTCTTTAAAACTGTCAGCAATTTTCCATGATGAATTTTGTCGAAAATACCTGTTAGATGAAAATTCAACAAGATTACTTCCGAAATTCCTTCTTGATCTACTAAAACACTAATAAAATCATGGATTTTAATGTCACCAATGCACGTGGAAGAATGCTATCTAAAGCTGCGTTGATCTACGGCTCTGACCCATGCATCTCAATCAAATGTAGAGATACAGACTTTATGACAATCCGTTCGTGTAACTTTACAATGCAGCTGGAAGCAGGGGTATAGGCCGAATATCATTTGTCACATGCCTTTTGCAAGTTTCCATTGAGCAGGTACAACGTCTTCTTCCATAGACACATTGAAAATATGCGTAAGGACCAGCTATGATGTGTCTCGAAAGGATGACTAGTGTCGAAGGAACGTTCTCACTTCCACATAACTTTTTGGGATTCAAACTTTCCAATAGTCTTTGAACTAAGTCATCAGAATCGTCGATATCCCAACATTTGCTGCTGCTTTGCATTATGTCGACGTAAGAGTAGTCAGTTATTCCTAATGGGATATCAGAGACATGTTGTTTACGTCGTTTACCGCATAATAGAAATTCGGAAATAAATTCACAATATTCATCAGCGCTGTGGTCTTTCGCATAATGGGATTTGACTGTATTCCATGCATTTTCTCTCTCATAATTAACTTTTCACACAATCTTGATTTACAACGAATTTACAACGAATTTTTCCTCTCTTTCTGTTTGATTGCTTTGCATCTTAAATTGATCAAATATTTTATTAAAAGTGTAAATAAGACCATAATAAATAAGAGGTCACAGCATAATTTCACGCAGAAACATGTTATCTCTGGCTCAAGTTCTCCCTCCTCCAAGTAGTGAACTTTCCTTTTTCTCGCGTATGTTATGACTATGAGTGCGAATGTGCAGACTGTAATTGAGATTTGTTTGAAAAGTTTCGCAGTGTCGCTTTTTTCAATGTTGCGAATCAAATGTGCTAACTGTGATTTGTGAGTGCGTCAACCGATTAACCTTGTGTTTTGTTGACCTTAAATAAAGATATTATTATAATGTGATACTTCAGATTAGTCCGGGAGCTACTTACACTTTCTTCCTAAATTCGCGCTCAAAGGGCTTGATAGCATGGATTTGTAGATCTTGAAACGCTGAATACAAAAATCAAATTCTTGAGTGTCACAGTCAGTCACTTTCGACTATAGGTAAGGTTAAAGGATTCCCATTGAAATCCAGTGGTAAAATTCAAGAAATATCTATGGATTGTGAAACACTTGGCAATTTTCGTACATTTTCTTTTGCAGAAAAGAAACTATTTATCAGAATGCCATGAAATTTGAAACATGATTGAGTTCAAAACATCAACTTCGATGCAAAAGTTGAAGTGAGTCACATGATTCAGTATTTGATGTCTGAGAGCCTCTAAAAAATGAGTAAAATCGCCAAAATTATGTCAAAACATGAAATTTACTCATTTTGTAGAGGCTCTCAGACATCAAATACTGAATCATGTGACTAACTTCAACTTTTATATTGAAGTTGATGCTCTGAACTCAATCATGTTTCAAATTTCATGACATTCTGATAAATAGCTTATTTATATTATATTTATATTATATATTTCTTGAATTTTACCATTGGATTCCAATGGGAATCCTCTAACCTTACACTGTAAACTCCAGGGCACGAAATTTCGCTTGAATTACATGCAGGTACGAAATTAAGGCATCAATTCTAACCAACACAAGGCACGAGTAGGCACGAAGTTCATAATGCCGTGTTCGTGCCCATTGACTTTTCTTTCGATTTCATAGAATAAACATATATTTGGTTTGATGCCTATTACTGCCTACTGGTGCCTCGAGGCACTAGAAAGCACTAGCTAGGCGCTAACTGGCACAAAATTTCGGCTTCGTGCCTAAATTAGTGCCCTACAGTTTACAGTGTACCTATAGCCGAATGTGACTGGCTGTGACACTCAAGAATTTGATTTTTGTATTCAGCGCTTCAAGGTCTACAAATCCATGTTATGAAGTCTTCTGTGCGCGAATTTAGGAAGAAAGTGTCAGTAGCTCCCGTCCTACATAGTTCTTCGCAGTTGCTCTCCATATCAGATTGTTTTTTTGGTAAAAATGTTTTCAGCTATTAGACTTCAGGACTTTGAGAGAGGGTTTCATACTGCTATGCCGCCGGTAGTCTAACATTCAAATAAAGGTTCATGTTTCAATTTTCCTACTGACTGCTTTGACGTATACATTTTTGATAACCTGTTCCGAAATTATTCACTACAATAGAGTTTTCATAATAGCGAAATATAGTTGATGGATGAATTGTCAAGAGCAGATACACTGTAAACCGTAGACCGACAATTATCCTACAAAATTACTGACAAAATCAACCGACATTGGTCATCTTCAATATCCTGCGAGATCCGACGAATTTTGTAGGTTCTCCACCGACATCGAAACAGATGCATTATATGCTAATTAACTAAGCAAAAACTGTTGAATATTGATTGATTTTTTCTATTAGTGATTGCTTGACTTTTGGGGACTCTGCATTACTGTGTGGCAAAACCATGATTTATCTTGATAATTTAATTAACTACCTACATTTTTGATAGAATTTAAACTATAATTCATTGCTATTCATTTTGTCGCTTTTTGTCAGATGTTGTAGGTGTTCAGTGGCAATCATCCTACAAGAACTAACAATGACCGACAAACTAGATTTTGTAGGATAAATGTCTATCAATTGTCAGTCAACGGTTTACAGTGTAGAGCACAAGTGTGCGTACCACAGATGTCTGCACTAAACCATACATATTTTCCAAAGAACAAGTCAGAAAATTGTTCATATCACCAACAACAATCAGATAAAGATCATGATCAAGAAAATAAAGCAGAATCATTTTTCATGCAGATATTGCTCGGTGCTCATCAAATGTCAGCAGGCGATTTTTCAGTAGGTGGGTAAATATTTCAGGTGTTGAAAAACGAATTTTCAGGCGGTTTGTGGAAGCGTACTAGCATCATCACTTTGGCGGAGGCTGCATTCGTCCTGGATGAAACTCTGATATTTGCTTTACTATCTTTACATTCAATCTGTCTTGCTATTGATTTTTTATCATCATGACCTCCCGTTATCTTGAGTTTCCTTCGTAGCTGTCATAAAGTAAATGATATACAGGGGCCTCACTCTCCATAGTAAAACATGTGTTGCATATAACATGCATGTCAATCCACATTTCATTGGCCACAGATACAAATATATATTTTGATTCTATTGTTACCATTCGAATTCGCTTGTGTTTCACCACATTAATTCTGATTATTTCAATTGCCAAGAAGCAGGGATTTCCGCCAATTCTCCCGTTTTGGCAATTTTTCAAGGTTCTTGTTTTTCAATATGCATTATTACTGCATATACATCAGAGATGTAACCGGTCCGGAATATTCCAGACCGGACCGGCGACCGGCACCGGTATACCGGCGTCCGGCAGTGGACCGACGACCGGCATTGGACCGGCGACCGGATCTTTCGATGAATATATAGAGTTAAACATTTAAACAATAGAGTTGTTGCCTATAACTTGATACCGCATAAGATTACAAGCGAATAGGCCTATCGTGAGGTCAGTTATGGAGGCTGTAGGCCGAAACCTGATGTGCGAGCCTACTAGGCTATCGGCTCATAGAGAAGACTAAGCATAAGATTGATGTATAGCTGTAGGTAGGCATTAATATAATGTGCAGGCATCCGATGCACTATATTTAGGCCTTTATATATAGGCCCATCTTGTACCAGATAGGTCCTTTATAGTAGGCTAGACCTGCCTGTTATATGCTTAGCAGGCCCCAGCTACATGTTAGAATGTTACAACTCCTAGCCTAGGCTAGGAACACTCAATTTGATTTTGTCTAGAGCTAGGTTTATGCAGCAGTTTCGACAAATGCGAAGGCAACACACTCGGCGAGCACAGCATGGCAGCATAAGTGACTAAATGAAAATCAGTTCACAAGGAGTAGGACAAAAATTTCAAGATCGCCAATCACAAGCTGTCTATTGTTTTAGCGTTTGTCGTTGACCTTGCCGGTAGCCTTCCTAGCACCGAGAAACAGCCACTGTTACCTGAGAAGATCGCGCGCCTTGCTGGTGAAAGCACGTGATCAAGTCATCAAGCATCGAACGGGAAAGTGCGTACCGGATAGATATCAGAATTGTCTGCACAGAAGTTTTCACGCCTAGTGGAGAGCGCATACCGTATGTAAATGTGCCTTGAAAACGGCTGCTAAAATTAACAATTTACTGATTGACATGAAGGATTCAACATGAAGGACACTTCCTCACATCATACCGGATGAAATTGTGCCGATGTGACCGTCTCTGCCGGTATTGGCCGGTCTGATTTTTCAGACCGGACCGGCGACCGGTTACATCTGTGATATACATGCTCTGTATTACTATGCTGTTGGATATAATACGCGAAGGTTGGACTAGTTGCATTTGTGTGATGTAGTTTACTTCTATCACGTATATTTGCCCCATTCTGCAGAGATAAAGATTCGCATCAAAAGATTCCCATGAACTGCACTTAAATGATATTGATGAAGCTAAAGGGGAAATCCGCCGAAAATGTGCATTTTGGTGTGTCAAAAAGAAAAGTTTTCAAATCAAATGATTTGATAGGCTAAATTACTGAGTTGATGATGCAGAAAAGATGTGTAGAAATGGCAACCACACCATTTATTGTTTTCATGCTTTTGTTTGGTCATGGATGTTTTGGCAACGTCGGTCTTATGACATACACCGCAGGGATGCGGAGTCCTATCATTTTGATAGGACTCCGACTCCGACTGCGGGTGGCAAGTATATATAGACTAGTTTTTTGGAAAAACTGGTAGCATACATCATAGATCATTATAGGCTTACCTGAACCTATCTTTAGCTATCATTGCTATATCAATTATCAATCATTTTCGATGAAAGTTTATCAAGTATCGCTTTAACTTGGATGCATGCGACTCGGTTCCTCTCATCTTGTTGATATGTGCTTCATACGGTTTTTCTCCAGTTTCTATCAGGCAGGAAAATCCCCCTTCCTCAAAAAATATGAGTACATTTTCGAATTTAATATGCGCTATGGAAGAGACATCACACACGATTAACGTGAGGGTGAGAGGTAATGTTCTCAAATAAAATAGCATTTCACTTTTGTCTCTGATGTAACCTTTGGTGCGTAGGTGTGATCGAGGCAAGGAAGGCTTGTCTTCTATAATACTGAATAGCCGAGTGAAAAGACAATCTTTTTTTCACTTTCACGGTTCATTCCCTCAACTATTACAAGCTTTGCATCCAGCAGAGTCTCTGTACTTTTGTTTGACGGAGAAAGTTGACATCAAGACAGTGACAGCTATGCACGAGGATAAGTAATTTGCTTACATGTATATTATATTTGGGGTCTAGTTATAGGCCGGAGTCATGGAGTCCTGTCTACGACTCCACCAAAAATGATGGGACTCCGGGACTCCGACTCCGCATCCCTGATACGTCGTCGGTCTTATCACATTTGTGGAAACTCCTGATCAAAGGTTTGCTCTTTATCAGCTTATATGAGATGATTACTTGAATCAACATTCTTATCCTCCTGACATAAGAAAATATCCATCAAAACGCTATGTAAAACTTAGTTATACTTCGCTTCTTAATCAGACTTCGTCATGTACCAGGCGTCGGTCTTATAACATTGAATTTACAGGAAACTCCTAGTAAGCCATTTTCAGGACCCAAAAGAAAGAATTTCAGCCTTGTAGTATTTGATCTGTCAAATTTGGCATGAATTAAGGCATATTGAGAAAAAGAATTGGTAGAATTACTTTCTTTCATAATTAAAAAATTGTGCAAGTTTAGGTTCGAGCGCTCTGGAACATCAAAAAATGGGAAATTTCGACTTTTATGAATTTTTTTTGATATAAACAATCATGACATAATGGTTTAAGGAATGGGACGATACCAGATAATGATGCGTCTTTCTAAAGAAAATGAACATTGAGAGAATAATGACATAATTTGAAAATTAGAATCATCGGAAACGAATTTCGCAAAAATGCACATTTCTAGCGGATTTACCCTAAAGCAAATCGATGTCAGAAAATGTCGCATTGATATAAGGCCTACGTATCAGTCATTCAAAAAATAATATATGTTGAACAAGTTCACTCAAGTACATATACAATCTTTAATTGCATGCAAGCTTGCAACAGCGATCACAATAGGCATAAAATGTCAGTTCAGCACAATCATCAATCATGTCCTGTTTCTAGAACTAATTTTGCATCATTAAAGTATAAAGTTCAATATTATAATGCATTAATCAACTTGCCTGAAATTGAAGGCGTTTTACATTGAACTAGCATTCCTGACATTCATTCTTTCTGTTGTTGTCGCAGATTGTAATGCCTTTCACTAACAACAAAATCCGCTGAGAGAGAAGTGATGTTAATTTGAGCACGTCCTGCACAGTCCTTTACAGATCTGTTCCAATCTAACCAATATCCTCTGACAATGTCCCATCGAAAATATATGGGCCTACATGCATTTTATTTATATTAGCCAAAAACACCTTAATGAACATGATCGAGTTAAGAATCATATGTATTTTCAACATAATGTGCATTAGGGTGGATCAAAATAATTGAAAATCTCAAAATCAAATTTGGGGAGGTCAATCGTTTGGTTGAGGGTTATTGTAAATTCACATGTGGAATTTCAGTGGATTTGGTCAAGGTGTGCTATCCCCATAGTGGCCATCTATCATTTGACTATTTTGCACTTATCTGTTAGCAGCCGATTTCACTTAATTTTAAGTTTTCTTACATAGCACTTCCCAAAAAGCTAGCGCTTTCAAAATTTAAGTATCCGTAGAAATTGACAGGAGCTTTTGATTAAAATCAAATAGTTAGGAATCAATTGATCGAGTCATCATATAGGGAGCTGTAAAGTTTGTCAATTTTTCAAAAATTGGTGAAAAGTGTCATTTTGTACGTGTTCATCATGCCTCTTGTCCGAATATTGCAGACCTTGACATTGTAGACACTACAGAGTTTCATGGCGTTTGGAAGAGCAGAGTCTATGCTACAATGCAATGCAAATGTCATGATATTTAAATATAACCGCATTTACATATTCATTATTACATGTAGGCCTAATATGCTCATGCAACGCGATCCTTATACTTACAAGTACCGGTATATGTGACCGGTGTTAACTAATAGTAATGATCTAACTATTAAATTTTGATTTTAACTTTCAAATAAAGGTACCGGTGGCTATTTGATTAACTTTAAGTAGGCTATGCCCTACAGTGATGGAGGAAGCTATACATAAATACTGCACACTATTTTCATTGTTCTATTGTCACTTGAATGAGATAAAATAGCGAAAATCGAAATATTTGTTAATTGAGTTTTGCCGATTAATTAATTGAAATTGCTTGCGATTCAACCATTCCAGGTTTCAATATCAGCTGCAGTTGATGCGGTTTCTCCTATAATCTAAACCATTTTCGGGACACCTTGAGTAGGGGAAGAGTATTTAGAGAAGGTAATAGTTCTGACACCGCTTGTCTCCTCAGGGTCTATATGCTGATCACTCTTTTGATGATTTTAAAGCCACAAGCTCTCAAAGAAGATTTGTCTACCATGCAACATATATCTGGTGAAGATGCTTCTGTCATCAGTTGTTATCACCGCTTGCACCATTTCATACAGATATCTCTGGTCCACTGTGTCTACATGATCACGGGAAGCATGACAGGCATCTCAGTAATTACTTGAAACTCAGCATAAAAGAGTCCCTTTCACCAATTTTTGAAAAATTGACAAACTTTAGAGCTTTCTATATGATGACTCGATCAATTGATTCCTAACTATTTGATTTTAATCAAAAACGCTTGACAAGTTCTACGGATACTTAAATCTTCAAAGCGCTAGCTTTTTGGGAAGTGCTACATCATTAAACTTAAAATTAAGTGAAATCGGCTGCTAACAAATAAGGGCGAAATAGTCAAATGATAGATGGCCACTGTGGGGATAGTAAACCTTGACCAAATCCACTGAAATTTCATATGTGAATTTACGATAACCCTCAACCAAACGATTGACCTCCCCAATTTTGATTTTGAGATTTTCAATTATTTTGATTCACCCTAATGCACATGTGTAGTCTTTTGTAATCAAAATTGCCATCCACAAGCAGAACTCCCTTCGAATTCTGGCCGGCTAAATGACCAATGAAGTGATTTTGTGAATGTCGAAGTAGGCCTTTAATTAAGCATCACTGTTTTAAAAGCATTGGCTGAAAATCTTGTAAACATGTTATTCAGACTCAGCCAATTTTTATGTACAATATCTTAATGAAATTAGATTGGTCGAATCGCACTGAAGTAGTTGAAGTCTAAGTGATAAGCTACTGCTGAAGTGCCTTCGAATTGCTTCTTCCTTTCATTTTTCGCCACTACATCGTTAGAGCGCTGCCGGGTAGCAGATATATCAGATTTTATGTACTGATAGCACGAATCGTTGACCTCGATCAAATGCGCACAAAATTCCTGTGATGTAGCAAAAGACGTGTTCCATTTGCATCATTTCTGCTTTAAATTAGGTCTACCGAAAGTTGGAAAATCAGTCACTCTCAAAATTACCGCAGATTTACATCCCTGCCTCGTGGTACCTCTTTTGCAGCTGTGCCGACCAGTGGTAATCATGTAGGGGGCCTACTCCTTTACTCCTTTACAGAAAGCGACTTGTGCGCACTGAATCCTTGCTTGTCTTGCGCCGCTGAACAATAATTAATTGCATTTCCAATCACCTATTGACTTCCAAGTTCATAGAATTAGTATATCGGATAATTCCCTCTCACTTCGAAATTTAGCTAAAAGCTTATTCTACGGCAACGAAGGCAGCAAAGCCCAAAAATGAAGATGGGCAGTTGACCGGTTAACCGTACGGTGCCTTTGACCTACTGACCCCCGCTGGTGTGTATATTATCATCTTCTAGCTGTTTACTTTGGCAACGATTTCCTAGACTTTCCGAATGCAGGAATGATTTTAAAGTTTATAATATGTTCGCTGTCCCATTGCTGAAATCAATCCGACATAGCTTCAGAAGAGAGAACGCGGCCTCTCCGTGTATTGTATTGACGAACATGGATTCGAGAATTGCTACAATCATCATGACTGATTGGTCGAGTCCTCGTCTTATTCTACCATTTACCGATTATCCGAGAGTTCTGAGGGTCGCTCTGAGACAGAAGTCGAATTTCTCTGGCCGACCGTCTGGCTAAGTTGTCATACTGGCAGAAATCAATCACATGTAGCTCTGACATGTAGATTGGATTTCATAAAATATGATCGAATCGTGACAATTTGAACATTCTGAAGATATTCATGACATAGATAGGTGCAAGTGATGAAATGTTGTTTTTTTACTTTTCAACAGATGCATTTAGATTCTCTGCCCATTCAATAAGTTCTCCCTTGGTGAAAATTCAGTTCATCACATTTCTAGCAAACGGAGAAGATTAGGCCCCGAAACAATATAAACCTGTGGGGTCCTGTATCAATGGGTAGAGCTCTGCGTCTCTGAACTCGCTTTAGCTTTCTGAACTCTACTTCATTCGTTCACAATCAAGAGTCCTTTCACTGGAGAAACATGCACGTTGATGGTAGCAAAAAAGCAAAAAAAAAACAGATGGGCCATTCAGAAATGTTTTTGGAAATATTTGTTTTGTAATTTTTGATATCGATGAATAATCTCACTGAAGGTTTCGGAGCTGCTGCGAGTGAAAGTTTAGGGGACTGAGCCCTCCCTACCCCCTGTTCCCGCGTGCATGAATTTCAGATTTGAGTAATATATGCACATATTTAGAAGCAGTAACTTTTGCTTGGGGAATTTCGTCCATAACCATTTATACATTTATAAACCATTTATAACCATTTATCTAATAACCCAAAATGAGATTTGTTATTTTTATGATTATGATTGACTTTTAGAGTATAGATATCTACCGCAGCAGATAGAAAAGCGACATCTTCGTCCATTCCTCGATTGCCTAAATTTCTGTTATAATTAATAAAAGCGTCATGACAACGAGTTTTATCGTTGTGGTTAAACAAACATGCTTCTCTGCTTACAAAAATGATATTTACAGAATTTCTTCCAACACGTTTTGTTTGGTAATTGATTTGAGCAGCAAATTGTCATTGGGACAGACGATTCTTCAATCAACTTCCTTTATTTGTATTCCGACAAGTGTAAACAGTATCCATGCCACTTTGGTGCATAATGTATTTGGTCATACAAATAGATTGTTTATCTGAAGTTTACTAGAACGGAAATTGAATCAAGGTCGCGGCACATCCGGGGTACTAAGTTGGGGCATGAAGGACCAATGAAAATCTTAGAATTGCGCATGTGACTGATTCTAACCCAATGATTTAGCCGTGTATAAGTGTATCTACAAAATCAAAAGAAAACGAAAAACAATATTCCAACAAAGAAAGATGTACACTGAACGAGAACTGTCTGGAAGAATCAATTTCTTATGAAGCAACTATAACAACAGAAAGACAAGAAGAAAAAAATGTTATGGAATGTGTGATGGAGACTTCAAGAAGAGATATCGCAATCATAAAAAATCGTTCTCAAGCATCAATTAATTATATGAATGAAGCTTCTCTATCAAAATATGTATGGACTCTCAATGGCTAAGGTGCAAACTGTAACAATTAAATACAAATCATGTGCAAAATAGTCCAGCATGGCAAGCCCTATTCCTGTGGTGATTGATATTGCAATCTTTATCTCTCAGAGAAATTTTATAGTCACTTCAAAAGAGAGTAATCTCCTCAATAAGAAGAATGAAATCGCCTCAATCATCGAAGTAAAATTTATTTTGTCAAGCCGCAAGCCACAGTCTACATTTATGCTTTGACCATTCGAATTTTATAGTTATCTTTCAGTTTTTTCTATAGAAATTCCCTCTTGTTACAGTCTGATGATAGGTTGCAATCCATCTGCGAAACTTAGACAATTGCATTTAACTTCTTTGAATTCATATGTATGCCATCAATGTCATCAAGCGATCCATCAGAGACAAACCCTGGATGACTTCAACCATAAATGTCCTCATAAATAAGCTCTTGGATGCATATCGAAGCAAAAATTGGCCTCTTTATTTCTCTTTATTTTTTTGTCCTCTTTATTAAAATTGGCCTCTCTTCATTTCCGTGACAAACCAAAGACAGCAATTCTCAAAGCAAAGGAAGCATGGGGCCAGCACATGTGCGACAAAGGTAGATCACAATGGGATATTTACAAAGTGATGTCCAGCGACTGTCACCTTCTTCGTGAATTTTTCACAAGCAAGAACCGCTCCTGAGAAGCAACTGTGAATTCCGCCCGACGCGTGCCAAGACTTCAAGATTTCAGAAGTCATTCATTCGATTTTGCAAATAGCTTCAGTACCACTTTCTATACATAGTTGTGACTTTTTTTATGTATTTACCTTCTATAATTTTCGTATGTGCTGCGTCTACCGACTCTCAGTAGACCATTGAATAATGATTATTATTGTACAAGCAAGTGATTGACAGTCTAAAAATGATGATTGGCTTCTAAACTGCAATCCTAATATTGACATACCTAGTGCTTTGACTTTTTTAAACAATTTGTACATTTCGTCAATGATCGATGACGTTTCGACGCAGTTCCCTCGCCCATTTATAATTCATTTTGAAATATTTGAACCTGAAGTGCTCTTGCACTTACGAAAAGTTAATCCTCGAAGTGTAACTGGCTATGACGGGATGCCAAATGTTGCCTGATCGAAGTTCACCCACTGTCTCTCAAAACCTCCCACAACAGTTTTCAAATTCTGTCTTCAGATGGGCGATTTACCATAAATATAGAAAATATCAAATATCTGTCCGATTCAAAAGCCATGTCCACCGAATCTGTGTGACACTCGCCCAATTGCAAAGCTGCCGATCCCTGAACTTACTTTTGAAAAGTGCATTCCAACAGGAGTTCTTACATCGATGCGATGACTCTCAATTCCGATTTCGTCCTCAAAGTTCGACTTCCTGTGCATTGCTCGACATTCAAAACCTTATTGTTTCACAGTCAGAAAGTCAATGCATGTCATTTAGTTGCTTTGGATCTCAGGAGAAGTTCTCATCGACTTTATCATAGTATTGTCATAAGAAAGATTCTTAGGGATGTGTTCGATCCATTTGTAATTTGCTTTATCCAAAACTATTTAAAAGATAGATGTCAAAGAGTAAAATGGAAGAACATTGTTAGTAGTGTAAGACCAGTACTAAGTGGTGTGCCTCAAGGGTCATCATTGGGACCGTTGCTCTTTGCATACTTTATATCCGATTTCGTGTGTGATAATATTGGTGACTGCATTATTGTGAAATATGCCGATGATGTTTGTTGCATCATGTGGAACGATTAATGTGATCCACTTACTCCATGTACTCCAGAAGTGTAATTTTATCTTCCAAGTTATTTTTGACTATTGCAGGTGAGGACTCATCCATGCATTGCATAAGAATATTCCTCGAATTTTGTTTCAGTCAAGTTAACATGAAATTCCTTTGTGTTCAACTGTATCTCGTTCGAAATGTTGCGATGATGCTTACTTCTATTTTTGTCTAATTCTAATTCACCAAGCACCTCCAGCAGTGTTCTCATAGAACTAATGCCTCCACGGAAGACTTTACATCTGTGAAGAAGTGTTAGTCTCAGTACGAACTCTTTATAGCCGAAGGTGTTGCCATAAAGTGGTTGAAGCCGAGTTTATGTGTCCAGAAAGATCGTATTTTCGTGTCTACTATTCTGTGATATTTTTCTCTTCTTCTTCATACTTACCTTCCTTTTTCCTTTTTTCTTTTCTATTTATTTCATTTCTTTGTTTCCTCTGTTTGCATTCCTTTTTTATTTCAATTTTTATCTTGCATATTTCAGTATTATAATTTTACTCAGTTGTGGTATTTTATTCGATTTTTGTACTGTACTTTAGTTAGCAGTATTATTTCCTTCTATTAACAGCATTACTATCATTGTTTGACATGGTATTGAATCTGATTTAATTACTTAACTTTGACTTTGATTTGCGCCTCTTATGATTCCGTTACTTTCCGTGTTTGAATTAAACTTCACTATTTGATCTGTGATGCTGTGACGTAGCTACTGTTGTTCCCTGTATCTTGTGTGTAATGCCAGCCGGCTTGAGATGACGGCTTGTCATGACGGTCTTTGAAACTGTCCACGCTGTGATTTCATTCAGTTCCGTGTACGCTCCAATAGAGAACGGTCGAAGCGCCGAGCAGTCTATGGTGTTTTCATTATTACGGGTTGTCTACAAATGGGCACCAACAAAACGAATAATTCTAATTTCTCAGTCTGAAAACCCCGTTAAATTGTTCACTACTCACGATTTTTAATATTGAGGAGATTTGAAGAAATAGACGTCATTTATTATCAAAGTTGACCAGTTTGCGAGTCATTCAATGCATTTCTCAGGTAATTCAAGAGATAAATTCTCTTAAATTCTCTTACGGCCATTTGACCATCGACCGTAAGAAGGCGCTGCATGCCGAAGACCCGTCACGCTGTGCGAAGTTTAACTTCATTTTTTACTTTGACCAATAAATTATATGGAGTCAGAAGCTGTCTTAACTTACCTGTGAAATGTCATTTATTATTTAAATCTACCTTCCCTCCTATGGCGTCGCCGTGTAATGGACTCCACGGTAGTATTCAAAATTATAAATCGCCGCACACCCTGTGAGCCAAAAACTTTTTTCATCTAAAAACTCTATAGACAACCATGTAGCCGTGACACTTGGCTTAATTTTCTCTCAAAGAATTTTGGATGACTGAAACACACTTTCTGAGGAAATCGCTGTCTCCAGCACTATGAGAATGTTTAAGCGTAAACTGCTTGACTTCTTTTGCAATAATAATGTAACCGTTCATGCAATGTAACTCAATGTGTGTATCAAGTGTAGCTGCTCATGTATATGTGACTGTTCATCATCCTGTCTTGGTGCTCTATTGCACTTGTTGGTGCATAATAATGAGTCTTTAAATAGTATTAACAAGTATTACTTGTGATCAATTAATACATCATGAATAGCTTGTGGACACTTATTTGTTCGTTGACTTGCAAGCTAGATTAACTCATCAATTATTAACTGATTAGCAAACTAATTGGCTGCTGACAGTCAGTTAATAAGCGATCAATTAGCATGACTATTCTTTCCTATTCTAAATCGCAATACTTGCAGCTACTAGCAGCAGTGTTTGGCACGATCGGAATAACTGTAGACTTTGCTATTGTTTTTTTCACAGAATTAGACAGGCCGTCTCTTCTTCTGTTTGACTAGAACGGAAGCATTGGCGCATGTAACGTTATTGAAATGGCACAATCTGCTGACATAATACCATAGCAATCGAACAATGAGCAGCCAGTTCAACATTAAACACTCCAAATTGTGCAAAGTTTCAGTGACTGTCATCAACCGGATCACGCAGCAAAGAGACACAGACGATGTGAAGCTCTACAGTGAAGTTTGTGAACGTTTTTTCGTGCGCCTGCTAACTATTTTTAAAATGATCGGAAGGGTCAACATTATCGAGAAAACATTTGCGCAATGATCTGAATTCTTCGAATCTGAAGGAATCGCCGCGATTGGGGCATTTTGAAGGAATTCAGAGCAATCCGCAAGCGACGCATGACTATTTTTCCTATCTCTACAAAGTATTAAAAATTTCTTTTTGCCCACTTATTAAGTTCTTGCATGTGCCATCTGTTTGAATCAGTTTTCACTTCTAGCAAAGTGATGCTGTTAAACAATTTAATTCTGTGGTTTTTTTCAATAGATCTCTCCATTGACAACATTGAGATGTACTTAACCTGTTCAACAAATTGTGAATAAAATGATTGACAGATTTGACATATTTATGAACTAACAAAAAATCTCCACTCAACAGACACATCGATGCAAAATTACCAATTAGTTACTAATCCAATAAATGCGAAAGCAATCGACAATTGAACGGTAGTTGGACAGGTTTTGGAGCCACATCGCTAAACAACTTCCAACTATCAATTAGTGTGCTTTCCTATCAGATAGAAAATTCACGTTTCGACACAATACATATTCATAAGCAACAATGTTCCATCCGGCAGTAGCTTCAATCATTCAATACAAAGTTCTGTGGTGAGAATTGTAAGGATTCATTCATGCTCCGATTTTATTTACTAGGTATCAGACAGAATACTTTCCGTGGCAAGAGAGGGAGATTCATTGTGTTCCTGCATACCACACTTCATTTACAATTGAAAGACTGCAATTGTTCTTGGTTTTATTGTGCAGCAGCATTGTTATCGTGGAGTTGAGGATTTCTGAAAATATGAAACACCTTTGAATAATCTAGAAACAACAATGAAATTTAAAGTTCATTTTTTTAGTTTTGCGGCCATAAATAACATTTCTGCATTTATCTTGACATGCGCACACAGAGGAGTATTTATGGAGGACTTGTCCCACTCCCGATAATGAAAAAATGAAAGATAATTGATGAGTGTCGCTTCATTTTTTTCTGTCTTTTCTTTTTATGTTGCCCTTCCTATTGTTTTTGATTCTCCGAAGAAGCAAATCAGAACTACATTTGGAAAAATATTGTCATTTAACACCTACACAGTTGTTTTGTTGAGAATAGGCTTGTGTTTATTGCGGTAAATTATTGAGTCATAAAGGAAATAGGTGGACTAAGTGGAGACCGCACATCTAGCAACAAAAGAAAATGTATCTGTTCAACTTGGTTTTCTGACAACGAACATTTGAATGCATACACGAGCTCGAAGCGCGAGTTTAAATGAAAGTGATGTAAATTGTCGTCACACTTTCTGCCAAACCAACATTACTTCCTCGATTAAAGTTGCTACTGCTATGATGGAGAGAATAGACTTCTATGACATAAAATGATCAACTAGAGCACGCCTTTAAATGTTTTCTCCTTAGACATAGCAATCCCGGAGCTTTTCTGCTTGGATATTAGCAGTTCAGACGGATGTTTCAATCTTTGAAATGTTCATCTTGCCGCTACGTATCAGGGACGAAGTTAAAAGATATCTATGTTTGAATCTCTTGAGCTTGAATCTCTTGTGCATTCACAGAATTAAATTGTTTAAGCGTGTCACTTTGCTAGAAGTGCAAACTGATTCAAACAGATGGCACATGCAGGAACTAGGTGCATGGGCAAAAAGAAATTTTTAATACCTTACAAGAGATAGGAAAAAGCGTGCAGATTGCTGTGAATTCATTCAAAATGTTCCGATCGCCACGACTCCTTCAGATTCGAAGAATTCAGATCATAGCGCAAAAGTTTTCTCAATATTGTTGGGCCCTCCGATCATTATTAAAAAGTTAGCAGGCGCACGAAAAAACGTTCACAAACGTCTCTGTAGAACTTAACTTCGTCTGTGTCTCTTTGCTGCGTGAACCGGTTGATAACAGTCACTGAAACTTTGCACAATTTGGCGTGTTTAATGTTGAACTGGCTGCTCATTGTTCGATTGCTATGGTATTTAGTCAGGAGATTGTGCCATTTCAATAACGTTACATGTTCCAATGCTTCCTTTCTAGTCAAACGGAAGAAGAGACGACCTGTCTAATTCTGTGGTTTCATCACACTTGCATGGAGGTCACACTTGTCATACGTGTCAGTCTTGTGCAAGAGAATATGAACACACTGGGCTGTGTTAATAAAGTGAACGCTCCCGTGTGACGATTCAATTTATTTCTTTTCGTGTTTCATCCTCTTGAGGAAGGCTTCGGTCAGCGTTTCGAATTTCGAAAATGACCTCTGCTAAGAATGTGATTTATCTTAGAAATTAAATTCAGCACTATAGCACGTGATGTACCGTAACTCTCTTGTCATTTTTTTGTTTCTTATCAAATTAGTCAACAAATATTTAAATGACTGAGTCTTTAACTTTGATTTGTCTTTCCTAGATGTAACAACCTGTCACGGAAGAATTATTTTGTGAGAGATTTTGACAATCTCAGAATATTTTCCTAGTGCTTCTGTTTAGAGAGGAAGTCAATAACATTCGCAACCATTTGAAGGCGATATGGAGTTTCAGATTCCTTGCAGCAGGCTTTCCAGTTATCCGTTCCCATAATACTCCTATGATATCCTCAATTGCTTAAAATGCGTTTCATGTTTGAAAACAAACAAAATTTGACTTCCTTTTCAAACATCTGAAATAAAGATATTGAATTGGAGAAGAGACGCAAATTAGCAAAAAAAATTAATTGCAGTCTTTTGCGGGTATGCATTGTGTTCTAGTAATACAACACCTCAGTTGCAATTTATGTTTACTGAGGAAGTATTGCATTGGAAACAAATGTTCTGATATTCCATCAGGATTCCCAAATGTCTGAAAAGTACCATATTATAGGTTTTGCCGACAAGCAATGCGAGTCAAAAATTCAATAGACGATATCAGGGTTGAAACCGACCGCCGGCCGCAAATTTTGAAGACTGGCCGGCTGGTTGATATAATTAGACCCATGTCGACCATTGACGACATTCAGTCGAGAATGAATTGCTTGTCAATCATTACAGCACTAAAAGCACGTAATTACAACATAATTTGAGAGCATCTATACGCATGCTTTGTGATACAAATATTCTTTAAACACTTGAAAAATGATTGCCGGCAACTTATACATGCAGTTGAAGCCCTACTTCATGTACGATGTAGCTTCCAGAATCCAGTATTCTATCTAGCCTGAATGAATTTTGAAAGCATTGTGTATTCCTCAACCTATCTTTTATGAAATTATTCTAGATCTTAAATCATTTCAGTACATGGGATTGTTTATGTCAGCCTATAACTAGACCCGAAATAATATAATACAAGCAATAATATAATTTCTCGTGCATAGCTGTCATTGTCTTGATGTCAACTTTCTCCGTCAAACAAAAGTACAGAGAGCCTGCTGGATGCAATAGTTGAGGGAATGAACCGTGATAGTGAAAAAAGGATTGTCTTTTCACTCGGTGATTTAGTAGAGAAGACAAGCCTTCCTAGCCTCGATCACACCTGCGCGCCAAAGGTCACGTCAGAGACAAAAATGAAATACTAGTTTGTTTGAGAGCATTACCTCTTACCCTCACGCTAATCGTGTGTGATGGCTCCTCCAAAGCGCATATTAAAATCGAAAGTGTATTCATAATTTTTGGAGAAGGATGTGGGATTTTCCTGCCTGGTAGAGACTGGAGAAAAACCGTGAAAAACTCAACAGCAAGATGGGAGGAGGCGAGTAGTCGCATGCATCCAACTGAAAGCAACATCTGATCAACTATCATCGAAAATGATTGATAATTGATACAGCAATGATCACTAAAGATAGGTTCAGGTAAGCCTATAATGATCTATGATGTAGGCTACCAGTTAGTTTTTCAAAAAAACTAGGCTTATGTACTTGCCACCCGGAGTCGGAGTCGGAGTACTATCAACCCTCGGAGTCGGAGTCCTATAAAAATGATAGCATCCCTGTTATATTATTGTAAAAATAATAAAATGATCCGCATCCCTGGTTTATGTATACATATATAACACATGGAGCTTAGAGATGCAAGAGTAATGGATTTCGATGCAATCTAGGTCCTAGTACCTGAACATTTGACAGTGGATTGTGGATAGCAATTTGTCAACCTTGTCCTACGACCAAGGTTAACTAGACCTGTGCTCTAACCAACTGAGCTACGAGACACTTTTTGCAAATGTGTCAATTGGCAGGATGAAACCCTCTCATCAGCAATTTGTTTGATAAATTAACTTCGCGCGATAAATTTTGGTTGACGGAGGTACAGGACTACTCCCGCTCGATCTTCGGATACTCACTGAAACGAAAAATTGATGACAAGTTTGGCGAGCTCATTGTTCCAGGCTCTTGTACGACAGCTCGAAGTCATCAATGTAAACTGAAAAGATTTGAATTTAAGCTCCAGTGGAGAGAATTCTCAATTCACGTTGGAAATCACTAGAATTCCCTCACAAGTGAGGAAGTAGATCTCACTTCAGTGAATCACTTTAAACAAAGTTTGCACGTCGCAGACAAAACAGTTCGCAGCATCAGCACTGAGTCAGTGATCAAACTGTTCATCTCGGAAGTTTTATTATATTGGAATTTAAAATTTGTTGAACGCTTAAAGCTTTCTTGTGGAGACGGCATATAGACATGCGCATGTAATTGTTACATCTGTCCCCGTTTGGGTCATCATTTTGATTATCTGTTTTCAACTTGCTTGAGTTTGATTGACTTTTAAAATGCAGCTAAAATTATCATAAATTATAAAGTAGGCCTACAATTCATTAGACTAGTAAATAAGTCATTACAATTATCACTGCTCATGGCCTAAACGATGTTATCAGTGCGCGAATAATTGTATTGTACAATATTGATTTGTAATAGGTAGCTAGGCCTACTATTCATTCATTTCATGTATATGCTATGTGGAAATTGAATAGCATAAGTTGACTTAATAATGTCTGACGGTCAAAGTCTTAACAAAACCGGTATACATGTAGAGACGCCAGCCACCGTCGCGTCCATCCCCGACCGGCCGGTTTGAATACAGCGGCCGCAGACCGTAATAGAATGTTTTCTCTTCTGATATTTCCTCGTGAAATTATGTCAAAATTTTTACTTGTAATATGTTTATGTCGTAACTAACAAACTCAATAAAATACTGAAATTCGATGAAGTTAAACAAAAATATAAGATGTACTAAACATGTTTGTACAGCCATATTTCTTGTGCCTTAGAGACCGACATTGACTGCCAGAATACCAATACGGCTACCAGGAGATAGCTGCAACCAGGCTAGTCAGGGGGACGTTTTAGATCACACCACACTAGGTGACATGCCACGCTCAATCACGCGTAATTCACGCGTAAACTACGCGTATTTGCACATGACCCTATACATCCGTGGCTATGCATGACATTGCGGCAACATCTGTCGGCAGTCCTGTTATATAGACTTTGCTTCTCATGTGTCTGCAAGTATCAGAGGCTAAACAATGTGATAGGACCTCAATTTCATGCTCAGGGAAGACAGAATATGCTCAGCGGTTCATCCGTAGTTCAAGCGGCAACGCAAACCGACGACGTAACGCTCAAACGTCACCTATTCTATCACTACGTTTTTTTTTGTAAAGTAGTTATAAGAAGTAGTTTTCTGACTCTCTTAGTGGTGCAGCGCGTATGTATTAAGGGTGAAGAATAGAATGTCTGTATCCACGGATGTTTGGGGATGTTCCGTATTTCACTCGTGGTGATAATTATTGGCACGTATGGGATGCAAGTGAAAGATTGTGCTTTTTTAATGTCATGTAATATCTATATAGGGTAGCAGCATGCTCATGATGAACCATAATTTTACTACAAATCCTTACATATAATCAATGTGTATTTATGCCATAAATTTGACTTCTATGATATTGAAAACATTCGGCTTATTTGAAGACAAAATAAGACAAATAATTTTTTTTTTTGCGGAGCGCCCAAACGAGCAACTGTTCCACTTGGCTATAAAATGCGTACTGTACTTCCTGAACTCTCTCATCCAGCAGGTGATGGCATGATGCGTACTCCAGGCCCAAACGACGATTTAACCAAAACTTTGCAAAATGAAGTCCCTTGATATTGCAAGTGGACTCTTTGATTTCCCTTCACTCTGGCAATTTCAATGAATAACAACAGATAATAAAGACAAACGCAGAAAATAAGATAAATTAAACATTCTTGCTAAATGACACTCTTTATAGAATTACATTGAAGTTCCTTCATTTTGTTGGTGGCATTTTCCATAACCAGATGAGACTACATGTGAAAATGTCAACAACAAATTGCATAATAATTTCTGATGAATATCCTCTCTCTTGAACAAGAATGTAGGATGATGCATTTGCACCATTGAAGTGGAAGTTGTTGACACCTAATTACAGGATTTTCATGAAGATAATTGCAAGTGAGATGGCGGCATTGTTTCATGTGAAATAGCCCACTATTCCATGGATTAATACAGTGTGTGTGTTTGTAGCAGTCACTGACAACTATTTTCCAGTTTTCAATATTGGAATGCGAATTAAAAATTGGTTCACAAAGTCATAATTGAAAGTGGTCGGTGTGCTGTTTGCAAGAACATCTGACGAATTCACAGATAGAAAGTCTAGTAATTGGATAATTTCGTCTTCAAGCGGCTAAGAAACCTTGCGCTTTTCTGGAAAAAACACATTGATAGTTTCTTTACCGACAATCATTTCTCAAATAAATGAAATGTCGCTGGAACTTTTCAATTAATCATTGAATGACACATGTGTTATTTTGGAAGCTGATATTCGAATGCATGTACAGATTTTGAAAATTATTCACATTTATTGAACAAGGGAACCCTTGAAAGTAAAATGAATACTCTAAGATTTCATGGCCTCTGATTTCAAGCTGGAGTTATGCATGTTCTGTAAATCGACATTACAAGTTGCATAAGAGTCTGATTATACTATTGATAGATTATCGGAGCGATATTTCAAAATGATGAACGTACAGAACGTTTAAAAGGATTTCCTTCTTTGTCATCCTGTCGGCGCAGCATTTTGTAAATTCACTATTGCTTTTGAGTACATGGTCTTTGGACAATGGCCAACAATCCAGATCAAGAATTGGCCTGATAAATATAAATGACAATCAAAAAACATGGAAGCCAGATCGCACAAGTTGCACTTTGCCCCAACTAAGTTCCCCCGGCGTGTGCCATAATATTGATGCAATTTCCATGCTAGGACTTTCTATGGTATTGTTAATTTCTATGATTTGCACAATGCATCAGTGAATCACTATCTACACATTTGACAATTTAGATCAATGTAGCACGAATTTTGCCATAAAGCTCTCTTTTTGGGCTTGACCACCGCCCTTGATCTAGCATCGTATTCTTAAGAATTATGAAATCCATTCGTAAGTGGTAGCAGAAAGGAATTTGTTTTCCACCGCGCACTATTAATTACTTAGGTGGTGCAAAATTTCGATGACTACATGCCGCATCAGTTATGATTGTATTTGAAAATATTCGACAAATTTCAAGGTTGGTAGACTGTAGAGAGATATGAACTGTATGATAGGAATGTTGAACGCTACATCATGCAAGTACAGTCTACATGCAGGCGAAGATACTGACCGTCATATTATGTACTATTGCTGGATTTTACCCATTCTTGCCAGACAATAAAGTTCATATTAATGACCTCGTCTTGGCACTCAATTGTGCCTTGACGCAAGAACTGTTACCTACCTTAAAGATGAAAAAGTGAAGCTTGCGATAAAGCATTACTACCTAGTTGATATACCTTGTACGGTAGAGTACTCATAATAGCGAGAAGAAAGAAGAAAGTCAATATAAAACTATTCACACTGCGAACGCTTCGTGACGCAGTGGCTGCCTCAATACTTTAAACGAATGTCTTTCTTATAGTGTACTGAGGCGGTGACTGCGTCGCGAAACGTTTGCAATGTAATCAGTTTTATCTTGACTTTTTATTGCAAGCCATTACTAAAGGGAGTATTTTTTCTTTCTTCGCATTGCTACTTATAAATATCGAAATATTTCAACATCTACTATTTCGTCGGCTAGCGTAAAATCAGCTCAGATTAGTAAATGAATATCTGTCAATTAGCAAGTGCAAATTATTCGCACGCCGTTCTTGAATTTTAGACGCATTTGTATAGATAAAAACGATTTCCAAACCCTCGTTTCCCAAGAAAATCTTCATGTCTTTTCTGCATGCATTCGTTCGATTATGGAATATTCGATCTTGTAGGTCCTACAAGAAAAGCAAGGTGTCAGTAATCAACGCATCATTTATAGTGAGTAATGGAGTTGCTATTGCAGCAGAAATAGTCCGGCAGCGAGAACGAGTTTCTGCAGGGAACGTGGCCGAAAGTGAGACTTTCACAGAACGATGTACACCTCATAGTCCGGCAGCCAGCACGAGTTTCTGCAGGGAACGAGGCCGAAAATGAGACTTTCACAGAATGATGTACACCTCATAGTCCGGCAGCCAGCACGAGTTTCTGCAGGGAACGAGGCCGAAAGTGAGACTTTCACAGAATGATGTACACCTCATAGTCCGGCAGCCAGCACGAGTTTCTGCAGGGAACGAGGCCGAAAGTGAGACTTTCACAGAATGGTGTACACCTCATAGTCCGGCAGCCAGCACGAGTTTCTGCAGGGAACGAGGCCGACAATGAGACTTTCACAGAATGATGTACACCTCATAGTCCGGCAGCCAGCACGAGTTTCTGCAGGGAACGAGGCCGAAATGAGACTTTCACAGAATGATGTACACCTCATAGTCCGGCAGCCAGCACGAGTTTCTGCAGGGAACGAGACCGAAAGTGAGACTTTCACAGAATGATGTACACCTCATAGTCCGGCAGCCAGCACGAGTTTCTGCAGGGAACGAGGCCGAAAGTGAGACTTTCACAGAACGATGTACACCTCATAGTTCGGCAGCCAGCACGAGTTTCTGCAGGGAACGAGGCCGACAATGAGACTTTCACAGAATGGTGTACACCTCATAGTCCGACAGCCAGCACGAGTTTCTGCAGGGAACGAGGCCGAAAATGAGACTTTCACAGAATGATGTACACCTCATAGTCCGGCAGCCAGCACGAGTTTCTGCAGGGAACGAGGCCGACAATGAGACTTTCACAGAATGATGTACACCTCATAGTCCGACAGCCAGCACGAGTTTCTGCAGGGAACGAGGCCGAAAGTGAGACTTTCACAGAATGATGTACACCTCATAGTCCGCCAGCCAGCACGAGTTTCTGCAGGGAACGAGGCCGAAAATGAGACTTTCACAGAATGATGTACACCTCATAGTCCGGCAGCCAGCACGAGTTTCTGCAGGGAACGAGGCCGAAAGTGAGACTTTCACAGAATGATGTACACCTCATAGTCCGGCAGCCAGCACGAGTTTCTGCAGGGAACGAGGCCGAAAGTGAGACTTTCACAGAATGGTGTACACCTCATAGTCCGGCAGCCAGCACGAGTTTCTGCAGGGAACGAGGCCGACAATGAGACTTTCACAGAATGATGTACACCTCATAGTCCGGCAGCCAGCACGAGTTTCTGCAGGGAACGAGGCCGAAAATGAGACTTTCACAGAATGATGTACACCTCATAGTCCGGCAGCCAGCACGAGTTTCTGCAGGGAACGAGGCCGAAAGTGAGACTTTCACAGAATGGTGTACACCTCATAGTCCGGCAGCCAGCACGAGTTTCTGCAGGGAACGAGGCCGACAATGAGACTTTCACAGAATGATGTACACCTCATAGTCCGGCAGCCAGCACGAGTTTCTGCAGGGAACGAGGCCGAAATGAGACTTTCACAGAATGATGTACACCTCATAGTCCGGCAGCCAGCACGAGTTTCTGCAGGGAACGAGACCGAAAGTGAGACTTTCACAGAATGATGTACAACCTACGCCTACTACGAATCGGTGCGTCTGCCGAGTTCTAGTGAGTTCCTCTTCTTGTCAGACAAGATCAAAGAAAAACACTTGTAAATCCAGTGGGATGCAGATTACATTTTTTGGCTAAAATGAAATTTTCTATGTTTTCTCTGATTAAACGAAAGGTACTAAGCTCAGAGTCATAGTTTTTGACATGGAATGTCTTCAGGTTATATCCTTTCATGTTCATGCACCGTTATCTATAAAGCTAAATACATTTAGATTTGGCGAGCCTCTTAATGTCGACAAACACAAACATTTGAGCAATTTTATCAACATTCAACTACATTCTCACATACATTGGCGTTCAGAAGCATGATAATAGCGCATACATATCATACATTCCATGCCAAAATTTATGACTCTGGACTCAATACTTTCCAGTTGACAAGCGAAAACATAGAAAATTTAATTTTAACCAAAATCTGCAATCTGCGTCCCATTGGATTTACATGTGTTTTTCTTTGATCCTGTCTGACAAGAAGAGGAACTCATTAGCCAATTGATGGTCAGGAACAGGAGGCTGTTACTAATGGTCATGGTGAAAAAAAATTCACTTTCTCTCCTTTGTATTTATTGACCGATGGTAAGCTAAAATAAGTATAAACAATAAAATGCAAACGCTTCGTGTCACTGACACTTCGATGGGCCGACTTCTGTACAACAGCATTTGATGACCCACATAAGATATGGAAGCAAATTAACAGAGTTCAAGTACTGCGAGTCTACCGATTGCCTTCATCCCTTGTACATCTGTATACCTCCTGTCGAAAAAGCACTGCATGCCACTTACTCACTATAAGTTACGGATTTTCTCATTTTCTCTTTACGCGTCGTTTTCTAAACAATTTGTGATATTCTTTTCCATAACTTTGTTACTTCGAATTGATTGTATTGATTCATACTTTAAAGAAGGACGCATCAAGATGAGTGAAATATTTTGCCACAAAATCGCTATCTTGCCAGATAGCGAATGAAGACATTCTGAATTATTATATTAACAAACGACGTTCCCACGGGGTTCCCTTAATGCATAAGAAAAATATCGTTTCCGAGATTCTTCATAAAGGACTCTAAATTTAGGTATAATCCTAATTATCTTTCATTTTTCAATGTACGTAAAATTCGTTTTGTTGTTGCGAACATAATATTCCTTTTAGTCTAATTCGTTAGTCTAATTAGTGGCTTTTTCCTCATAGAAGCCTTTAATGTTTGATAATATGTTGTCAGAAAGGAGTTGGATGACCCTGTAGGCGCAATTACCATTTATGTGGTTAAACCGCTACCGATTTCACTGCGAGACGTTTCAAAGTGGTGTTGGTGAAAGTTTGCAGAGAACTGCGTGGGGTTCATTGTATTTTCAACATACTCTACAACGATGACTAGCACACTCATATACGTATATTACATAGGTGAGCTCATGCAAATACGCGGTTTATATTTGACAATATTGTTGGAGTGAGCTGGACGGTCTATAAATGCTTTCCTCTTAAAATTTTCTCACTTTCTCGGAATCAGCTGCTCAGATGATATTTCTAAACTTTAAAGAGTTCATTTATATATTCCATCGATCACTCAAGGAGGGGATATTAAATTACAATGAAATGCCGCACTGATTTCTTGCGATTATCTTGTGGATGAGGCTTAATTGAGAAAATGAACCACCAATGAGTTTGTGAAAGGTCAAATTTGTGCATTAAGGACTCATGTATTATTTTCAAAACCAAAAATAGTTGATTGCTTGAGCGTTTCAGAGAACACGGTCAAAAAGTATCTTCAGAGATTGTCTGTCGATGGACAAACTGAAGGAAGCAACCGATGTGTTTGTGGGCGGAAGAAAGTGACCGAGAAGATGAAAAGATTGGCAGGATGTCTTCAAAAAATCCTTTCATGTCTGCCAGAGAAATAAAGCAGCACTCGCATCTTGAATGTGACAGAAGAACAGCTTCGAATCGGTTGCGAGATGGTGGTCTCAAGTCCTTTGCACCGGCAAGGAAGACTCTACTGACTGAAGACCATAAACATTGCAGACTTGAATGGGCTCGGCAAAAATCCATTGGAGCTCTAGAGGATGAAAGACAGTTGCGTTTTCTGATGAATCGCGATTCTGCCTAGGACAATCCCGCGTGCAGTATGTTCGAGTACCCTTCGCATGCCGATATTCGGAACCCTATGTTTGCAGCGTTCCCAATAAGTCTGTGGCTCATGCAATGGCATGCAAGCATTTTCTCTAAACGACTTCACGGATTTAGTCAGAATCGAAACCCACATTGATTCTGAACACTATACTAATATTCTTGTAGAGCACCTCGTGCCAATTTGGTCCATGATATCTCAAGAAGACGGCATTTTCCAACAAGACAATGCGCCCATTCGAACGCGAATATTTCTCCAACAAAATGATACCAACATCCTTGACTGGCCTCCTTACAGCCCTGATATGGAATCTATCGAAAATGTGTGAGGTAGAATAGAACTGAAATTGCAAAGGGAATATGAAAATCCATCTAAAAGTGGCGAACTTTTTTCAACATTAGAAGAAATTTGGAGAGAACTCATGGAAGTACGAAGTTATCGGAAATCCCTAATTTATTCTATGACTGATCGTATAGAAGAACTCATGCGTGCTGACGGAGGCACCACAAGATTTTAATATTGATAATATTGCGCTTTTATCACTATATCATGATGTTCATTTATCGGAGTAATAATAGGTATGTGAAAGTGACGCAGGAACAAGTCTTGAGTTTCATTTTTCACCGGGTACTATATTTTTTCCATGACTGTATATAGATAAGTAGCATGAACTATGCGCCCAGCGCCTAATAATATCCGCAAAATATGCGATATTGAATTAATTAAATATAAGTCAGAAAGGTCAACTTTTCTCTTCCGAAAATGGGTGCTTCTCCTCCTTCTCTCCACATTTTTGTTGTTGACACCCGCGAGTGTTGCATCGTCAGCGATCTTCTCTTGCTCCTCAGTGCAGTCTCACTGCCGTCGCAAAATCTTTGAGTGTGTAAAATCCCTCTGGTTTGTAGAAAATTCGCGGCACTTGCTTTGCCGTTCGCTGTTGCTGCAGTGTAGTTAACGGCAGAATTTAGCGGCAGAATCTTCATTGTTTTATCAACACAGTAAGTGACCTCACTGAGCGTCGGCAGCTGGAATTGTTTGAGATCAAATCGCAAAATCCCTCTCTGAATGTACGTGTCCAGTAGACACTCATTTTTATTGCGCCAGCGCAAGTGACAGCGGAACGTTGCGCAGCAAGTTGTAAAAACGTATGTTAATGCATTTTTGGTCAATAAGAGTTGATTTGTCTGACTTATATTCAATCTGTTCTGCCAATCGATGGCCAAAATCCAAAAATATTGGATTAAGTTCGTAAAAAACTGACATATTTTCTCTGCAAAATTTCAATACCGGGTGTTTCAAAAGTTTTAGTACAAGAACTTTACTAATATTTTATTAGTTTAATCGGTGTTGAATCAACTTTATAATAACATTATAGAGAAATTCAAACATACTAGCACATTACTCGAAAACATTTCCTCGTGATTCACGACACAGATGCACTCTCTTCTCAAAATCTCTCATGGTGTCTCGATACATTCGCAAAGGAATTCCGTGAATTTTGTCTTCAATTGCTGATCTTAGGGACTGAAGATTTTCGTAGCGTTTATTGTTGGTAAACATTCAAGATTTGAGATATGGCAAACACCAAAAGTCACAGGGAGTTAGGTCGGGACTCTTGGCAGGCCAATCGATCGGGCCTCGACGTCCATTCCATCCTATTGCTGCCCATACAGTAAGGTACTGAGTAGCATGGGTCTTACTCTGCAATTTCCAATGAGAATTTTCAGCTGCCAATAATGAGTATTGCGTTTGTTGATGCTTCCCGACAGATAGAAATTGCACTCATCAGAGAAGACAATTTTTCTTGACCATGAAGGATCTCAAATCGGTCAATCATTATTTCGCAGAATTGCTGGCGCCTGTCCTCATCCCCATCAAAGAGCAATTGGCAACAGCTGGCCTTATAGGGCTTCATTCCAGATTTATTTAGGCAACGAAACACACTAGATGGAGAGATGTCATTGTCACGAGCAATTTGGCGTATCGATGATTGTGGATTTTCATTCACTTCTTCTTGAACGAGTTCAAGTGAATCATCACCGGATACCGTTACAGGACGCCCTGATCATGGTCTGTCTTTCGATAACGAACCGGTTTCCAACAGTTTCAATTTCAATTTCCAATACTTAATCTGTGATCTTGATGGAGGATTTCGTACGTACTTCTCTTCAAACTTTCGCTGACTTTCGCCTGAATTTTCGTAGGCGAGAGCCCAGGCACATAACATGACTTGCTCTTCAAGCGAATACATTGTGAATGATTTCACGATAATAATTGCATCGTCAACTTTCATTAACAAAATTCAAAAATTCAAAATCATCGTTGATTCGGCTGCTGTGTCCTAGTATTGAATCGATCATAGACATCTTATTCAACAATTCAAGAAGTTCAAACTATCTGAATAGCTATCGAACATGTCACCGTCCACAGTCATGTAGATTGACTGAATAGTTTAGGCTATCTTTTGAATTGATTCAACACCGATTAAACTCATATATTATTAGTAATATTCTTGTACTAAAACTTTAGAAACACCCGGTATTTCTCATGCAAAAAATTTTTGAACCAGACGTAAATTGAATAAAAGTACTTTTATATTAACTGATCGATCTAATCATTCATCACTTTCTATTTGACGGTGTCCTTGAACGAGTTTGTTTAAATGTTACTGTTCTATGAAGATTCTTCTTCTTCTCTGCCTTGCACGTCATAGACAATACAGTTAACGAGAATCATTTAGATCAAACAGTCTTGTGTAAAATTTTGTCTGGAAATATAAGTTTGTGTTGTAGAGGAAGAAGGACAACAGATGAAACACGAAAATGAGTTATTGAATATGAAGAATCGTCCCAGTTTTCGTATTTTGACTGTATCTCATATCTTATGATTGACAGATGATAAAACAATAAAATCTAATTGTTTGAGACATTATGTGACATATGATTAATGCTCGCAACATTCAATGCACAATTGTTTCATTGTTAGGATTTCTGAGAAGATTTCAGTTTTTAACTTTGCAAAAATTCAGTTTTGATGCACTGTAAATAATCACTCAAAAACTTGATCGCGACACGTGCAACGTCAATCCTGATTATGAAATAATAGCAGATATTGGATATAAGTAGAAATTTGCAGATTAGTGGCTAAGTCTCGTCAAACGCTTTAAGTTAAGCATGTTTCTTATGAAAACTTTGTCTTGTTTAAGCATGCTTAAATACGGACTATTGTTTGAATTTTCACTGATCTATACAACACTTTAGAAAATAGGGACCATAGAGTAAGTATGTTAGGTAGAGTGGTAACTCTGCATTTATTAAATTCCCATTGTGTATACACTTTCGATTTTATTAAATGAACTCATGGGAGATACAGTCGGAATTGTTTCCAAATGTGAATTATACACATTTATGTAGTTTTGAAGAAATTACAACGGAATTAACTGATCAAGATAGCAAGCAGAAGGAAATGATATTATTTCACAGATTGACCGTGTCATGACAGCCTTGGAGAGGTAATATTTGTTAAATTGGCAACTCGATGGTTTCCTATTATTTTCATGCTGAACCTCAGGAGTATTTTCTTAAGCGTGATCATGCATGTATCACAGGCAACCTGCCACTGGCAGAGCAAAATCACATAATCAAAGACAATGATTTCAATTAACTTTGAAAGATGTAAATGGGTCCACATCACTATTCAGATTCAAGAAATGAAACATGAATGTAGTGAATCATGAAATCATGTCGGTGAAAATTGAATTGAAAACTTGAAATTTCAGCCAAGGAAGCACAAATACGATCTCGACTTTTTCACGAAGACCTCCAATATAATGCTGCTCATAAAATTCCCTTGATAATCAGTTTGATTTTCGCTCAGTTAAGATGATCATTAGCAAAGATTCATTCCTTTTGATGTCCAACTTGTTTTATACTACTCACAACGGGGAGTCATCTCGGTAGTATTTAAATTGGCAAATTTTGACTTTTTTAAAAATGCTCAAATAATTTTTTTGGACCACGGGAACGTAATATCCGCAAAAAACTGAATCTTTTCATGTAAAAATTTTCACTGTACACAGATACTTACTATCCATTGAGAGAGGCCACAAACCAGGTATTGGCTAAATGCGAATTTCTATTAGGCAAGGCCTTTCAAACGGCCCAGCCGGTCATCGTCAGGCAAGTGACTCCAGACAACAGAATGGTCACTCACCGACAGTCGCAAAGCACAGCTCACTCGACAGGTTGCAGCATCAAAAAATTACAGCATAGAAATTGCAGACAGGCTTAAGAAAATAGAGACCGTAAACATGAAATAAATGGAAATCATACTACTACAGAGGAGGAGCTAAATAACAAGGCATAGTAAGCAAAAGCAAGAATTGGAAAGAAAGTCAAAGTTACCGTAACCAAAGATCACTGATGCGGTGCTTGGTGCGATTAGAGGAAGATACCGTCTTCCGTATATCGTAAGCCAACCCACACTAACCGCTACATTCAGCGAGAATCGGCTCACCAAATTGGTGTTTTCAAGGGGCTGGCTCGATGTCTATCAAGTAGAATTGGTGCAATCTGCTCTGATTCCAACATTCTTGGTGAAGAAAGGAAAGTGTTCGAGACTTTGCGAGCCAATGGATATTCCGTAGCCGAATATGAGAAGTGGTGGACTCCTTCCTATCAACCAATCAATGACAGCGACAAGGCAATTTTGTGGCTCGATTCCCTACATTCCTGGAGTCTCTGAGAGGATAAGGAGTGTCCTTCGCAAGAGTGACATTCACGTGGGAATGAAGCCTACCTCTACTCTTCGACAGCAGCTGGTTAAGAAGCGACCCGTGCCTGCCACCGAGTTGGGGATCATCTACCAACTGCCTTGTGGCTCAGAGGGATGTAGCTGGAGCTATGTTGGAGAATCCTCGCGAACGTTGGATGAACGAAGGCGAAAGCATATGAAGGCTGTTCGAGACATTGACGCCATGCGCTCTGAAGTGGCTCAACACGCTCACGACTACTCGCATTCAGTAAATTTTCAAGAGATGAAGGTGATAGACAGGGAGAGTAACTGGAGGAAGAGAGTGATAAAAGAATCGTGGTGGACGGAGACGCTATCTTTCTCTAATCGCACCAAGCACCGCATCAGTGATCTTTGGTTTCGGTAACTTTGACTTTCTTTCCAATTCTTGCTTTTGCTTACTATGCCTTGTTACTTAGCTCTTCCTCTGTAGTAGTATGACTTCCATTTTTTTTATGTTTACGGTATCTATTTTCTTAAGCCTGTCTCCAATTTCTATGCTGTAATTTTTTGATGCTGCAACCTGTCAAGTGAGCTGTGCTTTGCGACTGTGGGTGAGTGACCATTCTGTTGTCCAGAGTCACTTGCATGACGTGACCGGCTGGGCCGGTTGAAAGGCCTTGCCTAGTAGAAATTCGCATTTAGCCAATACCTGGCTTTGTGGCCTCTCTCAATGGATAGTATTCAATCTGGCTCACTATTTTTTTTCTGGAATACAGATACTTGTTTGAGTTGAAACTCTACCTATCCCTACTCTATGAAAGGGACATTTAACTTGATTCACCCTGTGCATGTACGGAATATTTTTTCGGGTATAATAGCTACTTATCAGTTTGAAGAGCAACCTTTCTCTCCTGTTGTGTATCGTCGTTATGTGGATGATATCATAGCTGTATTTAACAATGAACAACACATAGATGTATTCCATAATTTTCTAAACATTCAACACAGTAACTTGCACTTTACATCAGAAGTGGGTAATAAAGAATTACCTTTTCTGGATGTCCTTCTGAAAATTGATGAGGACAATGTACTTATTGAGATTTATCGTAAACCTACATTTACAGGTCTTTTACTGAATTTCAATGCTTTATGTCCTCGCCATTGGAAAAACACACTAGTATTAGGCATGCTTCATCGTGCTTACAATGTATCCACCAATTGGAATCTATTCCATAATGAATGTAGTAAATCACCAATATCTTAAGTAGAAATGGCTATCCATTGCAATTAATTCAATCAACAATTAACAAATTTATAGGTCGTAAATTAAACAATTCTTCATGCGTAACAATTGATAATGACTTCAATAAAATAATCAAAATCCCCTTCGTGGGTTATGCATCACAGAAATTTAGTAATAAGTTAGTAAAAATATTTCGTAAACTTAACTTGGAATGCAAGGTTGTTATGACCTCGTTCAAAACTGGAAGATATTTCTCCCTTAAAAGTAAGTTAGGTCCAGACATGCAATCGCGTCTTTTCTATTGCTTTCAATGTCAGGTTGAACCTGATTGCCAATATATTGGCAAAACCAAAAGACGTCTGCATCAACGTAAACTTGAACACTCAAGTGGCAATAGTGCCATTGCAAAACACATAGAACAATGTAACCATTGTTTTCGTAACTACAATGATTGCTTTAAAATCATTTACCGTGGAAACTCGGACTTTGAGATTAGTATTGTTGAATCTATAAAAATGTTTAGTAGCAACCCATTGCTTAACCGAACATTAGGTTATAATGGTAGCTCTTATTTCTTAAAGATATTTAACTAACATTACCTATTGTTTAATTGTTTATACGTAGTATTTAAATAACCTTTTCTTCGTTGCAGATTGTAACCACGTGACTTATTGAACACTTGAAGCTTAATCATATATCGTACTATTTATTTAGATTAATCTAACCAAAAAATCTATCATTTAGCCAAGCCTTAATAAACTGCTAATTGCCAGATAATCACAAATGTTCATATTAGCAAGATAGCTAAAAATGCGGCATGGGTCCGAGCAGAAATTTGAACAAAGTAGTTGTACAACATTTGAACAAATTTAAGCAAAACTATCGGTTTCCATGTAGGTGTCCGCATCATATAATTCAATATTGCTCTGTCTAAATGATTGAATTATTTAAGGAAAGAAACACGGCAATACATACATGCACTATAGTAAGTAACATTTTAATAATACTCTTATTTTCAATATGTTATCAATTAGAGAATTTATTGAGGATACTCTGATAATTGTGAGATAGCTGAACAAGCACTAAGGGTTGCGACTTAGAATTATATTCAAAAAGTTCAAAACGTTTTATTCTCTACGGAAATTGTGATGTTTATCTTGATTGATGTTTATCTTGAATTCCTAACAGCTTGTTTTTAATGTGCATATGTCGACGAGCGCTGGTCCTTTGAAATTTGTTAAGACAGGAGCTGGATGATTCTTGTCGACCAACAGCCGCCTTTTCTGGCATACAGATTACACTAGGCGAGATGAGATTACACTTTGACACTGGAACTTCAAACGTAGAATATCCGCGCATTTTACAATTGAATTTCGTCGAAAATTCTGCATGAATGTAAGGGAGACCCATGATCCCTTATATTTTTCTCAAGACCCTTCAGTCCATGTACAATGCCGGGATCCCGGGATCTTAAAAAATTTCAGGATTCAAATACCGGGATTTTCGATCACAAAATCTCCCGAATTTTCGGGATCCACATCGTTATCTAACAAGCGCTTAGTTTAGAAATTATTAACAAAGGATGCACACAATATTTCTCCGTTCTTTTTCTAGCTGCGTAACTCGGCCACTGAATTATATCCAATCAGAAGGCTGCTTATTGTTTACAAGAAATGACTGGCAAGCCGTCACCTCGATGTTGACTCGTCATTGAATCATATTAGTGCCACAGCTCACCGAGTGCAGTTATTTGTGCAGCAATCTTCTTACAAGTGATGAAGCATTTATCTTTCAAAACGACTGGGCCTTGGAGATATTTCAAACGCGTGGAAGATGGACAGTCTTCACCATGTACACTCTGTCCCAACAATAAAATTATTAAGTGCCACCGACGGCGGTGCCACCAACTAGTGTGGACTGCAAGCATGCCTTCAATGTCGCTGGGATATTTGCTTCGAAGCTCAGAAATCGTATCAGCAATCGCACCTTGAATGACATATGTGCATTTTGAAATGACATTTCAAACAGACATTATTATTAACGCATACAAAGGCAAAATCGTACGCAGAAACCGCAATCTGCATAAATCTAATGGTGTTTTCTCAATCCCGGGATTCATAATTGCTCCAGGATTTGATATATGAAAACATGCCTAATATTCGTTCACAACATAATTTCAAAAAGCTTATTTTTGTGAATGCTGTGGCAAAGCGAAGTTTTCATGTAATTACTTATAATTTTCGAAGCTACAAGAAAATTTATTGCTTGATTATATGTTATCCCCTTGTCAGCTCGACATCCTGATTCCACTATGTCATTGTTGACATTGTTATATTACTATCGACATATGAAATTTAAAGCGTCATTGTAGTGAAGGTAATAAGGCAGTATTTGCCTTTTTTTAACTGTTTAGGCATACATTGTATATTTCAGATGTCGTCAACCCTCCTGTTTTGCAAGCGATTATCATTTTGGAATTGCTGTGGATGGTGCATCGTTATAACCAGCCACATATGGAATTTCTTAGTCATAGAGGCAAGCAAAATCCGCTGCTTCTAAAATTATGTTGATCTATCCGCAAAATTTATTAGATTCATTATTCCAGTAGAGAAAATGACCATATACAAAGTCAGTACAACTGGTGGTGCAACAAAGCATGTCTCAATGATTGAAAACCGCTCTTCATATCACAATGCTTGATGGAAATAACCAAAAAATCAAAAATGTCATAGTTGAGATTGCAAATGATAACATGTTCACTCGTATTACACAAGAATGTAAATACTATCCCTTTATAAATGTCCAACATTCAGTGTACTGAGTCTTGACTCTTAAGAAAGCCTACGGCGAAATATTGAGTATTTAATTTTGATTTTATGTTTATAATACAAATCGGTCGAAGAAAGTTATTTTTCTTTTCATTGTGATACCGGGCCGACTGATGAAATTTGATAATTACTTGAAAGAATATAAACACACATAGAGAAATGTGGTTACACCATACAAATGTGGTGCATGGAGCTTTATTCTCCTCGCTTCAAACAGCGAGTCGGAGTCCTATGAGATGATAGGACTCCGGCCTACAACTAGACCCGAAATATAATACAAACAAATTATTTATCCTCGTGCATAGCTGTCACTGTTTTGATGTCAACTTTCTCCGTCAAACAAAAGTACAGAGACAGCAGTGCATGCAAGGCTTGTAATAGTTGAGGGAATGAACCGTGATAGTGAAAAAGGATTGTCTTTTCATTCGGCGATTTAGTAGAGACAAGCCTCGATCACTCCTACGCACCAAAGGTCACATCAGAGACAAAAATGAAATACTAGTTTGTTTGAGAACATAAATACCTCTTACTCTCACGTTAATCGTGTGCGATGTCAACCACTTACACACCAACATGTGATGTGCAAAGTTGGTAAACTTTGATAGAAAATGATTGATTTGATACATCCTATGATGTAGGTCACCAGAACTAAGGCTGATATACTTGCCATCCGGAGTCGGAATCCTATCAAAATGATAGGACTCCGAATCCCTGGTTTCAAAACATTAGTATTCTGCAAATGAGTATGCAACTCAGCATTCAATGTGTACACAGTTTCGATTTCATCAAATGAACTCGAGTTGAGACGCAGTACCACGTCTAAAATATGCAAATTTTTGCACTTTTGGAGAAATGTACACGAATTTGACTGATTATGACAGCAATACAGAAGAAAGAAAAGAAATTTACAAATCCTCCATGTCATGACCGAAGATGTTCATGACAACCTTGGAGAGGTAATTGGTTTGTTAAATTAACAATGCGATGGGTTACCATTACTTTGAAGCTCAGACTTATTATATCAAGATTATTTTCTTAACCGTGATCAAACCACAAACTACCTGCCACTGAAAGATTAAAGCATAATGATCAAAGAAACTGATCATAATTCACTTAAAGGATCCACATCACTATTCAGATTCAAGAAATGACGCTTTGTGAATTATAAAATCGTGCCGCTGAAATTTGAATTAAAGTCCTTGACATCTCAGCCAAGAAGCACGATCAGATCTCGACATTCTAATGCAGTTCATGAAATTTCCTTGATGAACAGCTTAATTTCTGTTTAAACAATAGCAAACATTCGTTACTTTTGATATCCAACTTGTTTCGTACTACTTGTGAAGTGGCTTCATGTCGTTAGTATACAAGTTTGCAAAAATTTAGCTTTTTAAAATCTGGTCAAGTAATTTTTTGGACCGCAGGAACCTAATCTCGGCAAAAAACTGAATCTTTTCATACAAAACGTTTCACTGTATACAGATTCCTTTTGAGTCGACACTCTACATATTATACACACTCTATGGTTGATGCATAAAGACAATTTCACGAAGTAGATGCTGGTGATAATAAAGATTTTGATCAGATCAATACTCAGAAACTGATATTGATTAGGCTGCATGAAGTTGCTGTAGGAAGGAGCTGCGTAATGTTAATATTATTTTGTTTGAAGACATCCAACTCGTTGTATGTAGCTGCTTGAATTTGATGATTGTTTCCCCGCACGTTATTCATCAATAGTGTTGCGTTTTTTGCTGTTGTGAATGGATGACACTCATGGGAAGAATGAAAGTACGAGTAGGAAGCGTGTGACTTAATTGATATAATAGTGATACACACGCAGATGCAACAACATAAAAGTTAAGAGACGAAACTTGATGCCGTCATGAACTAAGCGGTGACTTCTAATAACAACGGTTAAATTTTTTTTATCATTTCTATTGACTAAAATGCGAAAAGTACCCAACAAGAATCATCATGAGAAACTATCTCTACGACAAGAAGTAAATGTCAGTATTCAATCAGTCACTTGATGAAGCTATCATGTCTAAGTTGAACTCTGTGATCCATGTCGCGCATCCCGATAATCGCGAAGCCTAAAAAACATAATTCGTAGGAAGAAAGTCATAAACTTCGCTGAGTTAATCGAAGTCTTTCGACGCAACGAAAATACTTTTGCATTATTCATATGCGTCATCTTCGATATTCATTTAAATATAAATCGCACATACACAGATTTGTGCAACATTTAATTGTGGACGCCATCTATAAGATATTGTTTCCCTTTTATCCACAAATTTGTGCATAAATGTTGAAGACTTTGCATTAGAAAGTAATATTGAAGCAGTGCAAAATGTCATTAACCCTTAGAGACCGGAGGGTGGACCCTCTCAGGTCTCAGAGGGTGTGAAAAAGCTTTAGGTGTCTGAGGGTTAAAGTTCCTATCGGAAAGTTGTTTTCAGGCGGAAACAGCCCTAAACAGCCCTCAGCCACACTGAAAGCAAAGCAAACACGAGTGTCCCGAGCAAACGTATGTCCGCAAGCTATCATTCGCTCTGGTTTGCTTTGCTCGCAGTGTGGCAGTCTTTATATTTGCTGCAAAGCGCCTTGCTCGGAAACGCTTGGAAAGGCTCGCAGTGTGGCTGAGGTATCCCCATTTTGTATGCGGTTTCGACATTATTAAATGAACTTGAGATGAAGCCCAGCATCAAATGTGGTGAGATATGCAAATTTTTGCAGTTGTGGAGAAATTTACTGATCATGACAGCAACACAGAGGGAATAATTGTATTTTACAAATCCTCCGTTTCATGACAACCTCGAAGAGGTAATGCTTGTTAAATGAGCCATTCGATGGATTACCGTTTCTCTAATCCTCAGCCATATTAAAAAGAGTATTTTTTTCTTAAGGCGTCATCACTTCACAGACTACCTGACACTGAAAGAGCAACATATCATAATCAAAGACAGTGGTCATGATTAGCTTTACAATATGTAGATGGGTTCACATTGTTATTCAGATTCAGGAAATGAAACATGAATTTAATGCTGATGAAAATTGAATCAAAAACTTGAATGAAATTTCAACCAAGAAGCACAATAAGATTTCAACTTCTCCGTGAAGACTTCCATGGCAATGCGGTTCATGAAATTTCTTTGATAATCAACTGGACACCTGCTGGTGAATTTTCATTCATTTTATATCCAATAAAAGTCATACTACTCATGTAGAAGTACCAAATCGCCAGTTTATAAATACAGGAATAATTTGCAAAAGTTTAGCCTTTTAAAATTGGATCAAATATTTTCTAGACCGCCGAAGCGTTGTCTCTGCAAAAAATGAATCTTTTGATATAACAGTTTTCACTGAATGCAGAGAAACAAAACATACTGTATAGACATTGTCTTTGAGTCGACATTCTATCTACTATATATTTACTTCATGGGTCCAAGCAATTGCACTTCTGAATGACGTCTTCGTTCTGTCTTTAGTGGGCTCATTCACTGGCTCATTCTGATTGCTTACTTGCCTGCATTTCTCAATGCATTACTCCTCAAATAGACTTATGCGGATTCATAAATATTCAAATTTATTGTTTCTCTATACAACTGTAGAGACCTCCTGTTTATAACTTTAAAAGTGTTTTGCTTATAATTAGCAGTGAACACATGATCAACCGTCAGTCTTGGGCGTCGATTCATGAAGACTATTCACCTTGAGCATTGACTTTCGCCGAGTTGTCATTATGTGTTAAATTGTCACGCGCTATATACACGTAGTTCATGCTAGTCGTGAATGTAGGCATGTACACCAGGGCTGTACACAAGCCGAAATTTCGTGCCACTTAGCGCCTAGTTACTGCCTTTCTAGTGCCTCGAGGCACCAGTAGGCGCCACTAGGTACTAATAAGCACCAAACCAATGTTTATCCAATGAAATCGAAGGAAAAATCAATCGGCACTGTGAACTTCGTGCCTACTCGTGCTTTGTGTTGGTTTGAATTGATGCCTAAATTTCGTGCCCTAGAGTTTGCAGTGTGCACCAGGGCTGCAACCTGCCAGTTTTAGCAGCGCCGACCGCCTGCCGAATCCATACAATTTGAAGAACGGCTCGCTGGCCGACCGGTTACTAAAATTAGCCTTATTTCGGCGATTGACAACATTCAATTGTAGAACTAATTGTCTAATCAATCAAGAGAATTGCAACACTGTACAAGCATGGAAGTAAAACATAATTCAAGTGAGGCTGATATTGCGAACCGATTCTTGAAAGTTAATCTCCAAAACCTTATTCGAAGTCGTTGTCGGAAACTGTTGAACGTGCAACATACTGACCTCACAGTTAGCGATGACGTTACAACTCATGAGGAAAATTAACATTTTTTCCCCATTTTTGAAATTCAAGGGTGGCATGATTTACTTCCTTGTACAGCATAAACAGTGGAGAGGAAGTCAAATGTGGTTGTCACAGTATGCAAATATAGAAAAATTTACATACGTTTATATTTTAGTTGTTTTAGATCAAAATGCAGTAATTTAGACAAAAACAATTCTATTTTTCAATGATTCTTGCTTAGAATGGGCCTTGCCATGAACAGCTTGATGAAGTTTTTTTCTTTATCCACCTTGACGACTAAAAGCTGGTCTATGCATTGTATACAAGCATGCCATATTCCTTGGTGCCATTGTCTGCTTCATAAGTATACTTTGTAAAATACATCAGCTTTTTGCCACCAATCAAATGCATTTTATCGGCAATTGAATAAGATGAGACAGACTTGACCGAGATTACTCAGCTGACAGAAGATTAATGACTGGCTACTTCTCATCTACACGTATTCTTATTATATCACGTTCCTCAAATGAGATATCGACAGAGGGATCTGAATATTTTCAATTTACTTCACTGGTCACGCCTAAGAGCTAAAAAACAGGGCGTATTTTAAAACATATTGTTTAATCTTTTCTTGTTTTTTAGAAAGTGTCAGACATTGACGTTCTACGCATGCTAGGAAATATTGACTTAAAATATTCCCAGCTTTCATAAGTGTCTTTTTCGTATTTAGATGGATTTGCTTTCAAACATACATGTATTCTTCATAACTGTGTCTCTAAGCATGTTTTCAAACAGTGCCTGCATACACGCCAGCAGTGGAGCCGGGTTGTGTGACCCGGTGACCCAAAATCTTCGCTTCAATTTATTTGAGTTGCATGTTGAATCTGGGGGAGGAAGAAGATAGAACCAGTATGCATAGTTCGCTATATATTTAATATGCTCAGCCTTATAATTATCAAAATGATAATGAGTAATAGCTACATGTCATTGACTACAATGTGCCCCAAGCGGATTGTGCATTGTGCTGGCCCACTGCCCTGTGGTTGTGCTTTATGGTTTATAATGGAGTTCTTGGTGTGTTGAACCTTCTAGCAATAATGTGTGGCCTCCTGATTTGACTAAAAATCTTTTTTAAATCTCATTTATTAATATTTCCTCGTGGATAGTGCTTCTACATTGCAGTGTAGCAGTTATAATGCCCTAGTATATCACAGGGTCATACTCAATGCTCTCCACCTAGACTACCTAATTAATTGATATGACCAAAATGCTTCATAGTCAACTTCTTGGTCAGGGAATAATAGACTGTTTTTCATATAATCTTGTTTACAGCAGCAGACGTTTGAGTAAATCGCATGATACATCATTCCTAATCGATTTTGAAACTTCGCACACATTCTCCCACCGTGTGATTGACTTTCATCTAGTATTTTAAATTCATTTCATCTACTATTTTAATTACTTTCTAATTAACTAAATTAATTAACTATTTTCATTACTATTTTAAATTCCTTTCATCTACTAGGATCATTTTAAATTATCCTAGTAGTTTCTCGTGTAAGAGTAGACATGTAATATATTTGATCACATGTCAATCATGTGGGGTCCAGTATGTTGGACAGACAAAACAGCCATTACATTGCAGACTTAATGGGCATCGGCAATCTGTTCAAAAGAATCATCTCAATACGTATTTAAGTAATCATTTTAATAGTTCTAATCACAGTTGGGATGATGTAAGTATACAAATTATTGACTTTGTCGATGTTCGTAATAAATCTGATACAGAAATTGCCTTCGAGCTTAACAGTAAGGAAGATTTTCATATAAGAACGCTGAACACCTTGCATCCTTTAGGTTTGAATGACAGAGTGTTAGGCGGAGGTTGCGCCTCTCAGAACACTGCAAATTCATTTTCATTTTTTAGTTCTCCTATTAGCAGACGTAAGAGAAGCCATGGCCTTAGGAAGTCGGGTAGAAAGAAATATCCTCCATCTAATAGTTGTGAGGATATTCTCAAGGAGCTTCAAGAGTTGATGAAGAGCAACAAAATAAGACATTTCTATAATTGCTTGAAATCGATTAGTGATAGCATGCTTAAAATTATGTATTCTAGGCTTCTTGATCAGTCGAATGACCTATCTTTCGTTTTGACAACATATGTTCATAGTAAATTATATAGAAACAAGAAAGATAGCTCTACCGAAGACAAAACGCATATAGTGATTCCTTTCAAGTCTCATTTAGTTGACAAACTTCATTTACCTTCTGTATTTAATGACAAAAGTGTCTGTGCTTTAGCTCCAGAAAAAGCGAAACATCTATATCCTCCCAAAGTGTACCATAAGCTTAATAACCCTATTTGTTTGAAATTCTTCAATTATAATAAGTTTCTTAACAGCCTGACAATTCAGGAAGTTGATGGCATTTTACAGAGCGATTGCAGCTGTGACTCGATTACCAGTTTTGTTTATGGGCATGTTTTTACCGGTAATTTAGATATAATAAATGATCCAGGTCTCAGAGCTATATTTGCGTATGGCACTAAACACAGATTGTCTAGGTCAATATCATGGAAATCCATTCAAAAAGAGATAAGCGATTCCATAGATAATCATATATCTCGTGTGTCCAGTCGCCTTCACTTAAAAGTTGATGACTTCTCTATTTGGAAAAACAGGGTCATGATGTTAGTAAAGCACCGCATCTTTCGTTGTAAGAAGTTGGGTAGGAAAGATAATGGCAGCAACGTTTGTGTTGATAAGGAGTTGCAAGATCTCCATAAAAACTTGATAGTCGTTCCTGTCGATAAAGCATCCAACAACTTTAGTTTCATATGTAAAAAGTTCTATCTCAAAATCCTGATGGACGAGCTTGGTTTTGACATAGATTCTTCCACTGCAGTAGGCAATGCAACTTATAAACCTGAGCTTATTTCTGAAAAGGAAGTCCTTACTAAACACGTCAAAGATATGAAATCAAACTTTAATATTAATGTTAGTGACAAGGACCTTAAACTACCAAAACTTTTCTGGATTCCAAAATTGCATAAAAATCCTTCTAAGTTTAGATTCATTACCGGAGTCAGAAATTGTACAACTAAAAAGTTATCGGTGAATATCAACAAAGGTCTGAAAGTGATAAGAGAAAATTTTCATAAATACTGTGAGTCAATCAGAAGTAATGCTGGTTATTCTTATTTTTGGAGTGTAGCCTCGACTCAAGATTTTTTGAGGAATATTTCTAACGTGAACGTCCACTCTATGCAAGTTTTTGACTTCTCTACTCTTTATATAAACTTAGATCAAGGTGCTATCAAGAATAATATTTTTCCATCCTTGATCTCACATTCAATTCCACTAATCGTAGATACTTGTGTGTAGGATATGAGAAGTCGTTTTTCTCCAAAATCAAATATAAGGGGTATTTTTGTTATGACGTGGACTCTTTTAAGAAGGCCATTGATTTTATAGTGTCTGAAGTCTACATTTCTTTTTCCGATTATGTGTTCAGACAAATTCGAGGAGTACCAATGGGAGGGAATTGCTGTCCTTTACTTGCCGACTTGTTTCTGTTAAATTGCGAATTTGCTTTTATGAAACAATTGGTTAAAAATAAAAAGTTTGGACTAGCTAAATTTTTGTCAAACACTTCGAGATATATAGACGATATATGCGTAATAAATTACAAGCATTTCAATACCTTAATTCCAAAAATTTACCCAGTGGAGCTTCTTGCAAATAGAAACGGAGTCAATGATAAAGCCGTTGTTTACCTCGATGTGAGACTCCAATCTAGTAGTGACGGTCTTCGAACCTCAATATATCATAAAGTGGAAGATTTTGATTTCCCTGTTGTTCTGTTGACATTTCCAGATAGTGCAATACCTTATAACATGGGAATTAATGTATTTGCCGGCCAGGTTTTACGTTATTGTCGCATCTGCTCGAATCTTGAAGATCTAATTAAACGAATTAATATGACACTTTTTGTGATGAGCGGCGGAGGATATTGTAAGTCTAAAATGAAGGCATGTACTAAGAAAATCCTAACCGGTCATAACAATTTTCTAGTCAAGTTTGGATATTTCTCAGCCAGGCAGCTGACATCGCAGTGCGCATTTTAAACAATAAAATTAACACTGTTTGTTTGTTTTCTTAGCATTTAATTTTTATTTATTTTTTTTATTGGTTATACCATTTCAGTATTTCACACATGTATTTTAGTTTGTTTTGGTTGTATCCGTCTTTTGCGGTTGTTCTGTTTTTGTTTTTACTATTACTATATTACTTATTATTACACATATCATTACTGTTTTGATTTTAGAATGCCAGCCGCATATAAGTTTATGCGGGGCCCCGCCCGCCTGGGCTTGAGCGTTCAGGTAGAGGGGCCGAAACGCGACCAGGCGGGTACCTGCTGACGACTGGCTACTGTTTTACTTGTTTTAACGCTGTTTTTTTATCGCTTACTGCCTTAGTGTGATGAATGGACTGTGTCCGTTACTGGTCTCCATAGGGTTGACATGGTGATTACTAAGTGTCTATTTATATATAAGTTCCTAGTCAATCGAGCCTGAAACTTTGACCAAGGAGATCACTTGTTAAGCGGCCTTGTACGATCTCGTACACTTAAGGGTGAAGTCCAGCCCGTATAGCGCTATGTTATGGACCCCCGGGAAGGTCCGCCCGGCACGCAATCAGATCCGTCAAGTCTTTGTGCTTAAAGACCTTCATGCATTCATGCATTTGTCGAGGATCACAAGTCAAAGGACCATTAGGGGTAAGGTCCAGCCCCGCTTTAGAAGCGCTGATTGAAAAATGGACTAGTGGGAAGGTCCTCCACACCGATCTCGTCAAGTTTGGCTCAAAAATGTAGTCCTAGGATAGTCAACAGTTTGACACGCCTTGAACGTTTAATGTCTGCCGGTGGGAACGCACCACCTGTCCTCTTAAGGACAAACCTTAATTCTTATTAACTATAAGTTTATTAAAATTATGAAACATTTAGACGTCGTTATGGGAATGTCCCAGCTTCAATCTCTCAGATTGGTCATGAAAACCTGTTATCCTGTTACAAGCACGGTAAAATAAATAAATTCAGGTGCTATAGAAGTTAATGAAAACAGCGAAAATAAAAAAATAACGGGTTACCATTTTGAACACTGACCCGATTACATCGCTGATGCACGTTTCTAAACTACAATTTATAAACAAGTTATTGATGAGCATAATAGACCTGTTGACTGGCACCTTGATGGTGTTACGAACTATTCATTGCGAGAACAGTGAACAAAAGAACCAGTAATCCTGCTATCTATCCATCCACGGCTTGCTAGAGACGCAAATGCTAAAGCTCAGAATACCTTCAAGAAATTGTAAGAAATTATCATAAAGAATTAGTAAATATAAATACTATGTATGATATAAACATACAATATAACAAACTTGTGAATATGATGTTGATCGTAATTTTACTAAATATTATAATGGTAATATTCAGTGGCGTCGCGTGCTTCTGACCATAGGCCTTCGCTCCAAAGTGGATTCCTATATTTTTGCAGCAGACAGCATGAACTGCATAAAATAATTAATTTGACACTATCTTAAAATTCAGTGAATTTTCAAACACTTGTACAAGTACATGAACATTCGAATCATGCTGGCATCCATGACTACAGAATGAAATGATGTGAGAAATAGACACTGATATTTAAATGAAAGGTACACTGAAGTCCTTAGACTACCCAATGTTGACTATTCTGCATTTGAATTTTGATTCAGTGTGACAGCCTCTTTTTCTGAACAGCCTCATAAGCATACAATCCTAAGCTGATTGTTCGTCAACGCGACTCTTGTCTTCACAAGATTTTAAACGTCAAATGACAATGAAAATGTGACGTTGATTTCTCACATGACGCTGGATCACCTTGGTAAGATTGCTATAGAGAACATTCACTCTCGAGGAAGCTCTCACCAACCCACGACTCTGTTGTGATTATTATGGCTTGTCAATCACTTGCATGTTTCAAATTTAGGGCTGCTAAAATGTTTTTGTGCTCCTCCTGATATTCTATCCCTTGAGAGTGGTTTAGTTTTTATTTCAATGCCATAAACTTCGTGTACGGTGGCTAGAGTTTTCTGCATAATCCCTCGGACGACTGGCCGGTGTAGAAAATAACCACTGTTGAAATCGACACCATAAACATAATATTACAAATATGCCTTGAATTATCTCTGACTGAATCACACATCAAATTATGGAACCTTCATCGCTATCTCCTTTCTGCGGCTTCTAACCTTCCGATCCAACATTCAGCCATTGGTGAACGCAGACACGACGATTCAACGCGTCATCATCTTCTCCAAAATTTGGCGAAGCCACGAATAGGGTAAATTTGCGCATTCAGATAGCTGAATCTAAGAATTTATAAATAGACCTTTTCTTGCATTGCTGCAATATATTTGCTTCTTCGTTTACATCGGGAGAAGACGATCGAGCTAAGCGCACACGCTCCACATATCACACAAACACATAAATCTCTGTGGTTTGCTGTGAACACATCCCCAGCGCATTGTGTGATTGCTTGAAGATCCTTACAGTTACAGAACTTACAGCTGGCGCTCGGAACGTATTTGAGAGTAAGACTTGAAACTGTAAAGTGTATGTAAAGTTGTAAACGCAACGATGCTCTCAAAAACAGAAAACTAAAGCGATTTGAACCTTTGTTTTATGAACGTAAATAATTATTTTTGGGTATGCGGCGAAGGCCTCGCAGGCACGGAAACGACGCCACTGGTAACATTTTATGTCTAATGTGCACTAGGCCCTATATTGTATTTTATTATTTATTAACGTTTGCTGATACATTTATTATATTGTTCAATTGAAAGAAATAGATAATGTTGGAATAAGAAAACAATAAAACAAAAATCTAAAAAAGAAAAAAAAGAATGATGTTATTTTGTTTTCACATATTGCACACAAACAATTTCAAACCCTACTCACACCTGCATTGACATTCATAATCTAGAACGCAATTTTTGATTTATTAATTGATCCGATAAATATACAGTATATAACATGAGCATATAATATACATGTAACATGATAATCTATAATATGAACTTATTAATTGCACATATCTTTATAGGACCCGGATGATCCGATATTACTCTAAACATCCTGGTTGAACTTCAAGAGGCAATTGCACTCACTAAAAAGAGATTTGCAAGATACTACAGGAGATCCTCAAAGTGATGGGTTTATTTGTCATTCAAACACTAGCAATGTTTTCATGGCATGACCACTAATTACCAAGTTCTGCATACTGATTTGATGCACCGGCAGAATCATGATATAACGCACTGCTAAATATCTACATGGTTAATTTGAAGTATTCATGATGAAAGGCAATTGCTAAATGTGCAAAATAATTATTATGTCGCCGCTACTAGAGGAATTGCAAAGTGGTTTGGATTTATCTAAATGTGTATTAATCTCTGAAATTCAGTGCCAATACGAAACTATTCACACCTCCAGATGGAGGGAGCTACATCATACTCTATATTTACATTTTCACATCTCAGATGCAAATTGAAACTGCGCCGTAGCTCGTAATTGAGAGGAACATAATCCACAGGTAATTTCTGTTGAGAAGTTTGGAGCTCTAAAAATCAATATATAAGAAAATCTTTCTTACACTACATTAGTTGCAATAAAAGCAACGCCACTACATGCGATACGACTGACATACCAGATGAAGCATCTCTGTCGGAAGAGTTGTAATTGAAGGTATTGACTAGAAGGCTGGTTAAATGTGAACAATACTGAATCTTTTTCCTTTATTCCTTTCAACCGTGAATAACATGGACGTGAATTTTGATGAAGATTACAAACTTTAAAGAGATAAAGTAAATAGATAACACTGCAAAATCAATGCTATGACATCGAAGGAAATGATATACCTTATACTCATTGTGTTTATGCGGACACCAAATACTCTTGTTTTGATAAATCTTTGAATATTTGGTAAACACTATGAAACAGAATTTGGAGAAGTGATTTTGCTAATATAAGGTTAATTTCTATCGTCAATCTATAAGAAAATAAAGTCATATTTCCGTGCTGCGTTTGTTGTTGATTCTTTTATATTGTTAGTGATGGGAAAAAACCTAAAATGTCTTTATTGCTAAATTCAACAGTAATGCCATCGCGTTGTCTTTAGCAGCAGTGGTGGACAACGCGCGGTCCGCGGGTGAGGAAGATTTTTAGTATTATTAAATTATTTATAGTATTATTATTAGTATATCTCAAGTGGCCCGTCGACATTACTTCAATCGATGATGTGTAAATGACTCACTGACACTTCGACCTTTGAGAGATACTACTCAGGGTAAGAGATCCTTTTTAGAATTTCCAAAACCGTTTTCATTCGAATGATCCAACCATGCTCCTTTCGCAATGAATATCTGCTCGCATAAACGCAAAATGGTCATCACCGGCGCCAGTTTGTGCTAAGTCACATGGCATTCGATGCCTTGTTGAGCATGCTCCGCTACACAATAAACCATCCTTCAATGAGCCTATATTAAGTAGACCTAGGCTACGTATGAAGGAGTTCAACCGTGTGATTTTTGACAGGTCAACGTTTTTTCAAATATTCTAGAAGAGTGTTCAGTTCATCTGTATACTGCTGCACTAATTTGTTTTGTACTCTATTGGCATAAGCGCACGACTGCCGTTTGCAGAGCCCATTCACAGTTTTGAAAGCTGTATCATTATCTACTGTATCATAATCAATTTTATCTTGTACGGCTTTTAGGCGGATAGTCGCGCTGAACTTATAGACTGCAGTCATATCACCAAAAAAGTCAAATTACTGTTTGATTGCACAAAAGAATAGTTTCCATGATTTGTTATATGCCCATTAGCTCTTCAACACTCACATGAATTGTAAAGAGTTAATTATCATTCCTTCATAATATTAAACAAATTAGTAGCGTACAATACTGCTTGCTGTACACATTTACATGTAGAATTTTGTCATGTAATACGACCACTTTATATATAGGCACACACGCATACGATGCAGCAGCCTCTATGTACACTTAAATGTAACGAATAAAATAATTTTAAGCCTAATGCTACCTTTTAAAATATGTGGCCCGCCAGCCCTTCCCCGCGAATCACTCCTTGTGGCCCGCTATCCCAACTTGGTTGCCCACCACTGGACAGTACATGGTTCGTCAGAATTTCCGATCGATTTTGATAACAAACATTTATCGGAATTGTTTGTTGCTCAATTTGAAACACTTTATTTACAGAGACGAAAGTCAAAATACAATTGCTGATAAACAAGAAATTCTCACGAAGAATTATGTATCTCTCATAATGCTCTCCATTTCTCATACATCCGACAAGTCTGCCAGGCACACTACGCCCGAATTTCTGACAAAGGTCAACATCAATAATTCAGGAGGAGTAACATCTGTTGAACGTGTTGGCCATTCGATTGTGTAAAGTGCTTCAATCTATCTGCCACAGAAGTCATCATGTGACGCATAACCATGCCACAGTGGCGTAGGGTGCCGTTTTGATGAAGGTATTCAAGGAAAATCTGAATATAGGGCAACCCACAGTACATTACTTCAATCTATTCACATGCAGATGTTTACATGCAAGACAAATGCATATACCTTACGGAAATGTAAAAAACTTCGCCTTAAATCAAATAGTAATAGACATTTATTCAAGTACGAGTATATACAGCTGTGACTGATCATGATACATTCAAGAAGATGAAGGCATGCCAAAAGTCAATAATTAAGTCATACATATGCGTCTTTATCATCAGATACCTTAATATATCATAAAAAATATTCACACCACCATACGATCTTGGACTATCTTTAATAACTGTCTTGGACTAGTGGACTGCCTTTTCTGATTATATGATAGCCATTTACGACGTTGGAAGTCTAAGGTTAATAGTGCAAATCGGAATTGATTGAATTGCTTTCTAATCTCCTCATTGAGCTTATTTCATACATTTTTGATGTGCTCTTCGTTTCTGAATGACTTGGATATGGCAAATGTTTTGACAATGAAATAGTAAATTTTTGATTTTCAGATAAAACTCGGTTTTGTAATAATATAGATCTTTTAAGTCCAAAACATCCAAGATATCAAGCAAATTTCACGTAGCATTCCGGAGTGTGTTATCAGGCTATGCGTGGCTATGTTTCATAGACATTCATGCTTGGATAGACAATGGACTCCTAGATATATAACTACAGGGTGAGTTAAAAGTCCCCGACAGTTAAAAATCATACATGTATTTCAATGAAAAATTAAAAATACATGCATTCCAAACCCGGTGACACGACTCACATCTCAAACAGATCTCCATTGTTGTTCTTGCATTGCTCGCAACGTTTGGTGAAATCTCGGAAAGCTTGACGGAACATTGAGATAGGAATAGAGTTCAGCTCACTATCGATTCGATTTCGAAGTTGGTCCAAGGAATCAAACATCACTCCCGCAGGCTTGTACACTTCCTGACGTAGGAATGACCATAGTCAAAAATCGCACACAATTAGGTCTGGTGACCTTGCTGGCCATTCGATTGGCCCGCGTCGCCCAATCCACCGGTTCGTTAATTGTTCATCCAAGATCTGTCGGGCATTCAGAGAATAATGAGGAGATGCCCCGTCTTGTTGGAATAGCATCTGCGGTCTTCTTTTTAAAAAAGGGACTACCTTTTCCTGTAGGATGGTACAGTATCTCTCCCCATTCATTGTCTGAGTACTGATGTCGTAGGCCACCACACCCGCAAAACTCAGACATGCCCACACGGTGAGAGTAGCAGTCCTTCCAGGGTTGAAGAGTCGCGTTTTCGGATTTTCTGTCGCCCAAAAGTGCACGTTGTGTTTATTCACTGTCCCATTCAATGCAAAGACACACTCATCGGAGAAAGTTATCTTGCGTAGAAACGCAGGGTCACTGTTGATCTTATTCAGCATTATTTCACAAAATTGCTTTCTCCTATCACTATCTCCATCCATCAGAAACTGTGAGTACATTGGCTTGTAGGGATGCATTCCACTGGCTTTCAAAATGCGGCAAACGGTCGACTGTGAAATGTCAAGCTCGTCAGATATTCGGCGAGTTGATGTTGTAGGATTTTTATGCACCTCACACAGAACGGCAGCTGTGGTGTCATCTCCTGATGCTGACACTGGTCTTCCACTGCGAGGGCGATCGTTTTTAAGGTTTCCTGTTTCCAACAGTTTCTTCTTCCAATCTTGTAACGTTGATCGTGGTGGTGCAGGTTTGTGGAATTGTTCGTTGAACTTGCGTCGGCTAAATTAGATAGACTCGTTCTCGAACGATATGATCCATGCGGTGATCGTAACTTTCTCCTTCATCGTGTATTCGGTCATGATTGAACTTGTCGTTATTTACAAAATAGCGAATGCTAAAGACACTGCTAAAGAATGTCAATTTCTATCTTTTATCATAGCTTATTTCAAATTAAGCCAATGAAATGTAAACATAGATATCAAACAATAGCCGAACCGATTAGTATGCTTGTAATATTAAAAGTCAATCGTCGCTTTTAATGAGAAGCATTGGTATGCGGTAGATATATGATTTCATTTCGATATAATAATTAATTTTCAACTGCCGGGGACTTTTGACTCACCCTGTATATCTAGGAGTCCATAGCTGCTGCCCAACTGCCTCGCATTCTCTATCCCAACGATGATATTCATCAGATCAGGTTGAATAGAGGTCTCATACTTGTAGAATTGAAGCTGATAACATAAGTGTCGACACGGTGCCGATAATCAAGGAGTCTTGCCATAACGCACCTTATACGTGTTGTTGCTACTAAGTGGTAGAGCAGGCGTCCACGAAATAACACATGTAATTGTCGTCGTTATGAACTTGTTATAATACTGTGAATACTATGCAGGCTACGGCACTGCTATGCCATAATGCGCTGCATCCCCATTCTGCTGGAAGCAAATGTTTTGGTTTCTTCACGATCTAAATTATTAGTCCGGCAGCCAGAACGAGTTTCTGCAGGGAACGAGGCCGAAAGTGAGACTTCCACAGAATGATGTACACCCTATGCCTACTACGAATCGGCACGTCTGCCAAGTTCTAGTGAGTTCCTTTTTTTGTCTAAAAAGATCAAAGAAAAACACATGTAAATCCAATGCGACGCAGATTGCAGTTTTTGGATAAAATGAGAATTTGTATGTTTTCTCTGATTAAACAAAAAGTACTAAGCCCAGAGTCATATTTTTGGCATGGAATGTCTTCAGGTCATTTCCTTTCATGTTCATGCACCGTTATCTATAAAGCTAAACACATTTAGATTTGGCAAGCCTCTGAATGTCGCCAAACACAAGCATTTTGAGCAACTTTATCCACTTTCAACCACATTCTGACATACATTTACCGATCAGAAGCATGACAATAGCACATGCACATCATAGGAAATGACCTGAAGACATTCCATGTCAAAAGGTATAACTATAGACTCAATACTTTCCAGGTGATAAACGAAAACATAAGAAATCTCATTTTAACCAAAAACTGCAATCTGCGTCGCATTGGATTTGCATGTGTTTTTCTTTGATCCTGTCTGACAAGAAGAGGAACTCACTAGAACTCGTCAGACGTGCCGATTCGTAATGGGTATAGGGTGTACATCATTCTGTGAAAGTCTCATTGTCGGCCTCGTTCCCTGCACACACTCGTGCTGGTTGCCGGACTGTGAGGTATACATCATTCTGTGAAAGTCTCATTGTCGGCCTCGTTCCCTGCACACACTCGTGCTGGCTGCCGGACTATGAGGGGTACATCATTATGTGAAAGTCTCATTGTTGGCCTCGTTCCCTGCAGAAACTCGTGCTGGCTGGCGGACAATGAGGTGCACATCATTCTGTGAAAGTCTCATTTTCGGCCTCGTTCCCTGCAGAAACTCGTGCTGGCTGCCGGACTATGAGGTGTACATCATTCTGTGAAAGTCTCATTGTCGGCCTCGTTCCCTGCAGAAACTACTGCTGGCTGCCGGACAATGAGGTGTAGATCATTCTGTGAAAGTCTCATTGTCGGCCTCGTTCCCTGCACACACTCGTGCTGGCTGCCGGACTATGAGGTGTACATCATTCTGTGAAAGTCTCATTGTCGGCCTCGTTCCCTGCAGAAACTCGTGCTGGCTGGCGGACTATGAGGTGTACATCATTCTGTGAAAGTCTCATTGTCGGTCTCGTTCCCTGCAGAAACTCATTGTGACTACCGGACTACATCGGCCAAGAATCTGTCTGCAACATCTCCACATTTCGGAAGTAACAGCAACCTCATAGAAAAGTGGGTGGATTGATGAAAATGTCATCCCCCTCTTTTCTACCAATGTTGTGTGGTTCAGTCCAGTGGACACAGTTGTGCCGATTGATCTGACCAATGCGTTTGAAGGATGTTTCGTCCGACCACCAGATATTATCAACAAACGTTTCATGATCATCAGGAGTCATCGCCAGGAATGTTTCAATAAGTCTTCAGTCAGCATTGCCTTCTCGTATGGGACAATCGTGGAATGTATGGAGCAAGCTTCTTTTAGTGTAACAATCTGTGGACACTGCTTGGGCAAAACCATAACTTTCCTGGTTAGACTTTCGTGGTGATCACTCTGTCATAGCATCAGATCGTTGCCTAAAGCATCTCCCAGACATTTGAAGATCGCTTTCACATCCGGTCTCTTCAAATTTCAGAACAATGTTTTTCAGCTCCTTCTTTGCACTGCGCGTACACTTTGGATGAACTTTACAGAGATGATCTGCGGATAGCAGCCGCAATACTGCTATTGCATCTGAAGAAGTACTTGACTGTTGCTACCTCGTCAATCAAAGCGCTATGTTCACATAGCAATTACGTCTAATGACAATGGAGAATTCAAAACGATAGATTTCCTATCTCTTTTCATTTTAAACTTTTCAAAACAGACTTTGTCATCAATGAATATACTGGAAATTTCAATAAATTCACTTCTTTATTGAAATTTATATTTTTATAGGGACTGCAGTGGCATCCAAAGTCGTCTGAGAGCGCATAGAAAAACAAGGTTGTAATTCTGACACACACTGTAGTTGTCCTCACATTCAAATCACATAGCAGCAGCTATTTTCCTAATTCAAGCAACTGTACACTGTCAACTGTCACCTCCTAAAATCTAAGAACTCTGCATCCTAAAGCGCGACACACTAGAATTTTAGGAGGTTGCGTGAAATAGACTGTTGACATACTGAAGAGAACAATAACCCTAGTGCGCTAGCCTCCTAAAACGTTTCGCTTTAGGATTTCTTTATTAGAAACGAATAGTGTCTTGCCTTAGTGTGTGATTTAGGAGGTACTGGTTTACAGTGTATGGTAGGGATATATACTTTACCTGAAGCTTTATCAATGACTTATTCGATATTGATAAACATAGATTCAAAATCTGAAATTTACTGAGTGTTTAATGTAGTACTTTACGTGGCAAACACAGTCACAGTGAAGATATATTTCAGTACTGTGCGAAGTGTGAATCTATATATCCTGCCAATGTTAGCCTACATGCGAACGACTTTTCAATATTACGTAAAATTACGCACAGTTATACTAAATTAACTTATCATCTGTGTTTGGTTTGAAAAAGGGGACAGACTCGAAATGTCGACAAAATCTGTATTTTGTCACAACTTAAGCACAAATATTTTCGGAAGAGAATTTCGGCCTTTGGATTTTTCATTCTTTATCAAAATTGCTGCTTGTGGATGTCTAATATAAAAAAGATTTTAGTTTTAGTTATAAATTTTTAATACAATTGCCAATGTGCTGACTTATCAATGCTTAGTCTCAAGTATTTTTCAAATTGTGTCAAAATGAGTTATAATCAATAGAATAAGTAATTAGAATCACTACAAACTGTCTTGCATCCACAGTTGAAAAGGGAATCATTTCATTTATCATCAGCAGGCCTAGTTCACATCATACCACAGCTCCTTTTCAACACAGCTACATATATACTCGTATAATATGCAACATCGAAGTTAACATAGAAGTTTGGAGCTATAAATAAGTTAATCTACTTTTAGAAAATCGCTCGATGAAAGGAAGCGCACGATATCTTTTAGAATATTATCACTTCATCTTGATCATAATGTGAAGATCATATCTAATGCAATTTCTCATGTTTATTTATTGACTTAACGTAGAACTAGGAAGTTATTAAGGAATCGTTCATATTGGAACAAAAAGCAAGTAGGAAAAGCTCAAGTATCAAAATATATTCACCAGTTAAATAGTCAGTCACGCTGTTTTAATGTTTTCATGTGCATTTCTATATTTTGAAGACCAAGTATAAGTAAAAGTGTGAGAAGAGTAAAAAATGTACAAATAGAACAAGATTTAAGATAGAAAAAAAATTCGACTTTCTACAAGATTTAAGTCACGCCCTGCCCTGAGCATCTTGGCTATATTAGATAAATGAAGTCAAATTTGTGGAGAATCTGTTCTTGAAAGAGTTTCTAAATTGTATACTGGCGAGTTTTTCATTACATTTTTCATTTTGATTTTCTAGCTCAAATGACTTCCGTTGTGCCCTATCAAAAGTCGCTGTATTACCCACTGAGAAGGCGTGGTACTGGTGTCTATAATGTAAAAGATGACAAAAGAAGCAATGACAGACAATTGTGTATCACCTAGCTGCAAATGGTGACCTTTTCATAAGTCATGAGGATTGAATTTGAATTCACGTGGAGTAAAGATTCAGTCTTCGTAATTCTTCTAACTGACTGCATGTATGGCTCGCAAGATTAACAAAACTTGAAAGCGTAGTCCTAGTTCTGGTAGGCGTATTTCCGAAAAGCTATTTTTGACGCTTTGACCATGAGGATTATTCGCACCCAAAATTTCACATTTCTATCTGGAATTTAGGATGACCTTGCATTTGTGCCATCGTCTCTTAATTATTTTCAAATTGCAATAAATCTTTGCCATTTGTCCTTCTACAATCTATGGCTTTAAAGTCCTCATAAATGGTGAATATGGGCGGGCATAAAAGTTATGTATTACTAAAACAGCCTCTGCTTAACAGCGACCTAATGGAACAAATTGCATAGTATAAAGATGAAATCTCAAAGGCGAGAAAAAGATTACTTATCATGCGAACTGAGAAGGGTTGGAGAGATATTCGTTTTACGGAATGGGAATCTCATTGGCATTAAAATATGTTTTCAAGGGAATGGGAACGATGGAACTTCTTTAAAACGCTGTTTCAAAAGGCTGCTTCGGAACAAGAACAAATCATGCTGCTATGAACCTCTGGGGTGGGGTTAACGGCATTGATGCGAACCTATGGCAGGGCCTTGGCTTCATATCTCTCACCAAAAAGCCCTTTTAAGACAGCGTTAACCCTACTTTGTTCTGGGTAACTTCTGCGGCCCCTTAACACTATTGACACTGTTTTCTATCTACATTGCTATAGAGCTATGATAACCAGGACTACAAATTTGGTGGATTTGAGTTTCTACGAAATTATGATAAAACAATGGGTCCTGGGAACAGCAATAACACAAGCCTTGCTTAAAAGGACATTTTTGAAAATCAAGAGCTTTTGTCATCTTAATTCATTCAGATCAGTTATAGACTATTGAGAAAGTACATTTAAAGTCATGATCAATATGTTCATTCATCTACAAAAGCATTTATGTGAATATTACATGAATGATAGAAATTTACGTCAAGCACTACTCACAAAAGATTTACAAGCAGTGTTGTCTATAATGCTAAAAATAGTGATTCCCAAGCATAAAATGAACCGGTTATCAGTGCATTACAATATTTTTGATGCATTTGTGCATTTAGGTCTGCAGTTACCGTGCTCTTTCTGTTCAATATGCATTTATAGTTACTGTTCAGAGATAAATTGCTTTTTCTGCGTTGTTTGGTCTAGAAATGACATTTTTCATTACTGATGGTCACGCAAGAACTAGTCCAGAGGTGCAAGAAGATCCACTTTCCATTGAACGTAACGCAAATTCAAGCCTGAATTCTGACGAACTAAATAATTGACAACACATTGCACGTACGTAGTCAGCGAATTTAGGTCGTGAGGGGTCGAACGATGTGAATAATATCTCCATTTGATGAATTTATCACGGAGAATTATTGAGTCAAAGACAAGTACTTTTCACTTGGCAGACGTTCAGTCTCCAATGTGACAACGACAGCTCGTGTGTTCCCTAATACAACTTTCCTTACGCATTGCGCGTGCTTGGCCAATCACATAAGACAAAGGGCGACGAATCTCCACATTTGTCTGCCATTGCATACAATGGCTGAGATAGAATCGCGTCACCTCTAGAGCAGCAGCGACAGACGAATCCATCTCTGTGAACTACTGTAACCACAGAATTAAATATTTTGTTTATCTGCTTCGGTTTACTAGAAGTGTGATTAATACGAAACTGACGGCACATAGAGGAACCTATTAAGCGGGCAAGAAGGAATTCCTAATACCTTACAGAGATAGGAAAAAAAGTCGTGCGTCGCTTGCAGATTAATGTGAGTTCCAGCAAAGTGCTTCGATTGCCAAAATTCCTTCAGATTCGAGAAATTCAGATCATTGCGCACAGGTTTTCTCCATAATGTTGGTCCTTCCGATCATTATTAAAGAAAGTAGCAGGCGTACGAAAATTAGTTCACTTGAGGATTTCACATTCTCTCCTGGGGATTGCTCACTGTATAGTGCATACATTGAATCGAAGCCAGGCATCGATGTGTGTTTTGGTGTGTGCGACGTGATATCACAGCACGCAAGCATCTCTCACTGGCTCTGGTGTCCCCTGCTGGCAGCTTATTGTTTGCCATTTCCAATAGCAAGCGATACACGAATTATCCATTCGAGAAGGAGCAAGTTGTCAATTCTGTGATTTGCCATTTCGAAATTAAGGTTGCATACAATTCTTCCTTTCTAGGAAACCGAAGCGCGCGCAGATGAATCTAATGCTGTGGCTGTAACAGACTACATGTCCCGATATTTTAATGTGTTTTCAAGCATATCTATTCCAGTTGTACTCAGCACGGCCTAAGTATTCTAAAGCAATCAAGCATGCTCCCAACATTGTCTCTAAATCAGCACATTTTCATGCAAAAACTTAACAAAACATTTCGTTTATCAGACCATCTACCATAAAGTTCCGGTAGATACTCAAAAAGTTCAATGATCGATCATGAACACATTGAATGCAAGTTGGGAGTTTATCTTGGAAGGGACTTGCATGGAAACTTCGGAAGAAATGAAACAGGAAAAAATTTCTGGCGCTCCAATGCAAGACGTGCAGTAGGAAGATGATCGACTTAGTGATATTTTTACCTACCATTGGAGCGAGCACACGCCAATTGTGTTGCAACGTATTTTAGGACCGATTGAATCATAGAAACACTAACGGGTTTAAAACTGTTTGTATTGATGAAATATAATTCTGTGTTTTCCTTCCTTGTCTGACGATAGCTGCGGATACTAGCACCGCTGCTCAAGAATAAATTGATCTTCAATGTATAGCATCGACCCTTCTCTGAAACTGAAAGATAATGGCAAAGAGATTTTCTTTCGGACAACAATGCCAACTACGGCAATGGATAGCTCACGACATTAGTGTCCGATGATTGTTGTAGAAATCGGCTGGAATTCCATGATCATTGAGTTAGAATGGTGATTGTGTTGCAACCAACGGCTATAATTTCAAGATATTATTTCAGGCCATTATTATTTCAACAATCATTTCAGTAGGCGGACTATTTATATCCTCGTTTGTGTTTAGAATGATGCCGTCTAAATCCTTAAGAAACTTGTTTTATTCAAAATCTAATGGGAAAAGTTGCTTTGAGGATCTAGGAATGAGTTTTCAACGTGTTGAAGTATGGAATGTAAACATCACGATTCCGCAGTAACAAAATCTATAACAATATTGAAGCATGTGAATTTTACACACATGTGAAACAGTGTCAATGAAGTATTGAAATAATATGAATTTTGGAAATGAAATCTAAATACCAATCAAAATGAAAAAGTCATGTATGTGCATGCCACCGTATTAAGACAAGAAGGTTGATGATCGATAGAAAAATGGTGGTTCTAATTGTGTACATTACTCAATTAATTAGTCAATCAAAAAGCTGTCCATCTATGACTGATAAATATGTCTTATGCATTATGCAGCTACGGAAGAAGTTTGATCCCTTACATTCACAGAATTAGACAGATTGTCTCTTCTTCTGTTTGACTAGAAAGGAAACATTGGAACATGTAACGTTAATGAAAAGACACAATCTGCTGATATCATAGAAATAGACAACAATGAAACCTCTGGAATGGAAGTTAATCTTCATGCAAATGCACAATAGTGGCACATAAATCGCACGCATTTTCACTTAGATGCACCTGTCAACGTTTTTGTCATTGGGTTAGAATCAGTCACATGTGTAGTCCTAAGCTTTTAATTGGTCATTCATGCCCCAACTTAGTTCCCCTGGATGTGCCGCGACCTTCAGTCAATTTCCATTCTAGTCAACTTCAGATAAACAGTTTATTTCTATGGCTGACATAATACCATAGCAATCGAACAATAAGCAGCCAGTTCAACATTAAGCACGCCAATTTCTGCAAAGTTTCAGTGACTGTTATCAACCGGCACTCGATGTCACAATCGACACAGTCGATGTCAAGTTCTACAGAGAAGTTTGTGAGCGTTTTTTCGTTCGCCTGCTAACTTTTTTTGAAATGATCGGAGGGCCCAACAATATCGAGAAAACTTTTGCGCAATGACTTGAATTCTTTGAATCTGAAGGAGTCGTGGCAATCGGAGAATTTTCAAGGAATTCAGAGCAATCCGCAAGCGACGCACAACCATTTTTCCTAGCTATGTAAGTTATTGAAAATTTCTTTTTGCCCGCTTAATAAGTTCCTGCATGTGCCATGTGTTTGAATCCGCTTGCACTTCTAGCAAAGTGATGCGGTTAAACAATCTAATTCTGTGCTTACAGCATTTATAGATGAAAAGAAATACCGCTGTTTTTTGAAACGTATATTGGACGCGCTACATGTTTCGGCCAGCTCTCATTCAGGCACTACGCTGGACTGAATTACACACTGAATCACAAAACGAAAACTTATCAGACCGACAATGATAATAGCATGACATGACACAAGACAATAGAAATGGCATTGCAGAAATCACAAACAGCAGCAGAATAGAAATAGAGAAATGTCAGCTTAATGCTGTGGCTACGCAAATGTCTGGAATGAAAATGACTTCGAATCAAGATCAAGAGAAGGAGTAAGAAAAATTAGAAATAACACCAGTTAAGTAAGGACGGACGATACGAAGTAAATCGGATACAAGAAATACAAATTAAGTAATGATATGATTACAAATAAGTAGAATTGAAAATAAAGTTATAATACAAAGCTATAAAGTTAACCCGTATTCATGTGAATAAATTTTTATCTTCATTCATGTAAGTAGCTACATTTTGTAGCTTTTTTATTTTTTTCACTTTTACAAGTTAAATACATACAAAAAATCCATGGAAGCTAGTAGAAGGGAATGCTGCTGATAAAAAAGCACTTTTAGCTATTTATATTTATCTTTGCAAATTTCTAAAATTTGAATTCAAGATGTTTTGGATGTACAGTAGGCCTATACTGTACATTATATGATTAAATCTAACTGCCACTAGATGTCCTTACTACTGCGTCCTGTGATAGGTCGGGAAAAGAATTGCTACAGACACTTATTTGTATTGTTCTAGAAATCACAAACATTGAAAGCGAGTCTCTCGATTTTATCAAAAATTCACATTTACATGATCTCACCAAGACACGATGGGAAGGACAAATTGGACGACGACACGAATTACACTTGGATCTGGTGTTCTTGTAGCATGAGTGACAATGCTGAACACTATTGTCCACTGGCTGTATTGTAAGAGGCTGATTCTGTCGACGAAATCCGAGTGAAATGCCAGCTGCAATTATGTGCTGCGATAAATGCTTGTTATGTGTGTGGCAAAATACTGCATGTTTTTCTATCAGCTGCAAGGCTAGTGTCCGTAGAAATTCCTTTCGCTCCTTTCTTGGATTGTCGTTTTTCATCATGATGAAGGCATTGTAAGCCGCTACGTCAAGAATATTGAAAAATACAATCAGTGGCCAGCGAACAGTCTTCCGCCGACATGTATATTCATCCACATTTTGGTCAAGCTGGTCGACCCCTCCTTTTCCACTATTGTAATCCAGTATCAAACCGGGCTTTGCTTTCGATCACTTCCTCACCACTATGAGACGAACTCAACAAAACATTTTTATTTCTCTTGGGGATATACGAAACGACGACGATCTTGTTATCGTGATCGTGTGCAAATATCACGGATTCGACGGGGCGTTGCTTCGATTTCATCTGGATGGGAATTTCTTTCCTTTGAGGTCTAATTGTACCCAGAAGGGTCAGTCCTTGTTGAAGCAATGACACAGCCAATCGATGAGAAGTGAAGTAATTGTCTGTTACAATGTCTCGACCTGTGTTGAAGTAGGGTTCACTCAATTCCATCACTATATATGTCCATGGCAAGATTTCGATGTAGAGGTGCATTGCGATCTCTTCCTGAATAAATCTTTGCGTTGAGAGCAAAACCACTTCCGGCTTCAGCCAGCCAGAACACTTTCAGGCCATATTTTGCCAGTTTAGAAGGTATGTAGGTACGTCCTGGAATCCGGCCTCTGTACACAACTTTTCAAGAAACAAGAGGGCCGTTCTTGTTATCATTTTAGAATCTAACACAAAATGAATGAGATAGAAAGCAAATTTGATTGCATTTCCAACGTTCTTTCATCCACATAACTTGAGATATGGTCTATGCTGACCATATACATGTACCTCCAAGTACAAATCTGACTGTTAGATATAAATGGATACGTCCAATTCAAAGTAAATTTTCCATAATGAAATCAGATTGCGCATAATTATGATCATAGATAGTGACAAAATGACTCAGTTGGCTAGCTACAATTTGTAGCTACTTACACGGTTGAAGATAAATTCATTTGAATTTCAAATAAATCGGTAGATCAACCTAAATGAATTGTATGAATTTGATGCTTATACTTGATCATTCATCGACACCAAAGAGTTGTGCAATTGTGAAACCCGTTAAATAACAGGAATGACTTTAATTACGAAAAGCTACAAAATGTAGCTAATACATGGATAAGGGTTAAGGAAAGCTAGAAAAAAACATAGAAGTTATTGATAAAAGTGAAGTAAGGACGGACACAAAAGCAAACAGGGAGAAACAATGGACGGAGCATTAACGGATTTTTTCTAGCTTTTCTTACCTTTATAGCTTTGTATTATAACTTTATTTTCAATTCTACTTATTTGTAATCATATCATTACTTAATTTGTATTTCTTGTATCCGATTTACTTCGTATCGTCCGTCCTTACTTAACTGGTGTTATTTCTAATTTTTCTTACTCCTTTTCTTGATCTTGATTCGAAGTCATTTTCATTCCAGACATTTGCGTAGCCACAGCATTAAGCTGACATTTCTCTATTTCTATTCTGCTGCTGTTTGTGATTTCTGCAATGCCATTTCTATTGTCTTGTGTCATGTCATGCTATTATCATTGTCGGTCTGATAAGTTTTCGTTTTGTGATTCAGGAATGCAGTTTTGGGGTAGATATCGACCACAGCAGGTAGAACTACGATATTTCTGGCAAGGCCTCGTTCGGCTAAATTTCTGTTAAAGTTAATGAAAGCTATAATGCGTTAATGAAGTTATATTTAATCCAAAATCACCGGAGATTTCAATCACGTCTTTTCTGGCGCGATCCGTCATCGGTCCAGAATGATTTTTGAGAACATCGATTTCAAAATCAATTTGAACCCAAATTAATGAATTCCAATTGAGATTCATGATTTCAGTCTGTTTTGCGATAATCAAAAGCAAAGTATATTGAATAACATTATTAGAAGAACAATTATTCAATATTTCAAGTTTGAAAAGAAAGTATAATCGATAAAAGTGGATGTTGAAATTGATTACAAAATGCAACTTGCAGTGTATACTCAGCTGATCGTTGGAAAGGAAAGTAGGCCTATTGCCGGAAGCCTAAGTCAGAACACATTTCGTGCTTCTGACAGATCTTTGCAACTTTTTCACTTCATTCCATGGTGACTCATTGCTGACCTCGACCCTAAATAGCACATTGCTACCCTCTAAAGTCGCATGCAAAGCCGCTGTCTTTGACTACATGTGTACATGTATCTGATAAACTGCCTTAACCAAGATTATTTAAGAAAGAATCTTTGTATAATCTTTGCTAGGTCAGAAAAGCTGGCCCAGGCATATTAGGCTGCTGTCATCATTTTGTCGATAAGCGAAGCACTTTCATAAGACTATTATACAAGTTGTAGTCCATTACGATTACCAGTAGGTAACTGATATAATGTATTGATTCAACGAGCCTATGCGTTCAAACAGTTAGCAGGCGGATATACAATACATGTTTTTCTGTGGTTAACGGTCGGTTACGGTCAAAAATCTAACGGTTGCAGTTGGCTACGGTTAAAAAATTCATCCAACCGCACATCACTACTCTAAATGTCATTTGTTTATTTTTGTCCTTGCAATAACGAAATGCACTTAAGTCTGCAAGGCTTTCTCATTGATGTGTTTTGGCTTTAGGTTTTGAATGCTAGTTTTATACAGTGGTTATACATGTATGTTTTTGATTTGCATGCTGACTGCAACATTTTTGTTACAGATGTCTACACTTTAACAATTTAAGCACGAAATTCTCGGCCGTAAATGCTGTGTCTACAGACTTAACTTTTATCTCATCACCTTAGTGAACTCTATATCAGAGGTCTTTTCTCATCGGTCACGTCACAGCCCTTCCAAATGCCCGTTGACACCGAGAGAATGGAAAAGATATGTCACACAATGACGAAGCATATAATTACAAATAACGCAGTTTAGTACAGCTCTGGTCTTCCAATGATCTCAGTGTATTATATAAAAAAGATCACACGGAAATTTTTATGAATTCCTAGATGACTAAATATCACATACGTCGTATACATAGTTTGTAGAGTTGGGGTTCAACGGAAAAGGTCTATTAATGCGTCGCTAGGCACATAAAACAATTGCTTCAAAATTTTACGAAATGGAGGCTTGTCTGTTTCTTATAACAGAGTCCATCGACGAATTCCATCTTAATTGAGCGCATTCTGTAATCTGCCACTGTCCATTGATGTTGATACCGCGCTTGGTGGTATGTTATGCTCGATAACCTGCAACAGGAAGATTTCAGGACTTCGGTCTCATGTATTGAGTAAATGGCGCAGAATTTTCTTCAATCATTGAGCAACCCCGAAGACCATGTTTGATTCTTGATGCTGCTATAAGTTCACTTATTCTTAAAGGAAATCATAAAATGCACAATGTTTAGCTGACAAACTTTAAATGACATGAGAATGAGATGGTTTTATATGAAAATAGAGAGGTCTCTTCAAATCAGATATTAATCTCATTACTTCAAACGGTTTCGATTGGAGGACAGTGAGATGGCCTACTGGTCACAATCTTCGTCAGGAAGTTGAAAAGGGATAATTATGTACAAACTAACATTAATTAGTAAATTTGAAATTTAGGTTATCATATATCATTGAGGAGTAAGTCATAGTGCATAAATAAGAGAAAAGTCATATACAAAATCACTCAGAATTAGGACATAGTAATAGGAGATTTGGGCTCAACAATGGGAGATCGTTGTAAAACATGCTGCATGTTTATCCCATGAGACCAGTCTGTCATCAGTTGACTAATGAATCTAAGTTCTTCTGTTTTCCTTTGTTTTTCGTTTCCGTTTAGTTCTTTTAATATATATGTAGATATTTTCATTTCAGATTCATTATGATTGTGTTCAATGCAGTGAAATGAAACAACTTTGTCTGCATTCTTATGGGCAATGTCATAACGATGTTCATTCATACGCTCTCTTAAACTCCTACCAGATTCACTACCGATGTAAATAAAGTTACAATCATTAAAACCAATGGAATATACAATGTTTTTTGTTACGCATGTTGTGTTATTTGCAGTTATTTTGTACGATGAATTTGTAGCTGACGATGTTATAAATTCATCCGACGAAAGAATATTACATGTTCTGCAACGCGTGGAGCCACAGCTTGAAACTATTCCGTATTCTGATGATCTTTGAGGTGCAGCATCGTACAATTTAGAAGAAACTAACAGCTGTTTAATTGTTGATTGTTAATTGTTTCCACCATAGTTCAACTGATATCCGAATTTCATTTAGAAAATGTTGATGTTTGGTTAGGATTACTTTTAGCTGATCGTATGTCGCAGGATGATACGGTGCAATCATTGGAATTATTTGAACATCTGATGATTTTTTCTTTTTGATAAATAGCTCCTTCTCATCTAAACGCAAAAAACAAAATGTTGAAGCTCCGTGTTCAACATCAAATCCACAAGGCTTTGCGTTTAGATGAGAAGGAGTTATTTATCAAAAAGAAAAAATCATCAGATGTTCAAATAATTCCAATGATTGCACCGTATCATCCTGCGACATACGATCAGCTAAAAGTAATCCTAACCAAACATCAACATTTTCTAAATGAAATTCGGATATCAGTTGAACTATGGTGGAAACAATTAACAATTAAACAGCTGTTAGTTTCTTCTATATTGTACGATGCTCCACCTCAAAGATGATCGGAATACGGAATGGTTTCAAGCTGTGGCTCCACGCGTTGCAGAACATGTAATATTCTTTCGTCGGATGAATTTATAACATCATCAACTGCAAATTTATCGTACAAAATAACTGCAAATAACACAACATGCGTTACAAAAAACATTGTATATTCCATTGGTTTTCATTATTGTAACTTTATTTACATCGGTAGTGAATCTGGTAGGAGTTTAAGAGAGCGTATGAATGAACATCGTTATGACATTGCCCATAAGAATGCAGACAAAGTTGTTTCATTTCACTGCATTGAACACAATCATAATGAATCTGAAATGAAAATATCTATATTGAAAGAACTAAACGGAAACGAAAAACAAAGGAAAACAGAAGAACTCAGGTTCATTAGTCAACTGATGACAGACTGGTCTCATGGGATAAACATGCAGCATGTTTTACAACGATCTCCCATTGTTGAGCCCAAATCTATTACTATTTCCTAATTCTGTGAGTGATTTTGTGTATGACTTTTCTCTTATTTATGCACTATGACTTAATCCTCAATGATATTTGATAACCTAAATTTCAAATCTACTAATTAATGTTAGTTTGTACATAATTATCCCTTTTTCAACTTCCTGACGAAGATTGGGACCAGTAGCCTATCTTACTGTCCTTCAATCGAAACCGGTTGAAGTAATGAGATTGATATCTGATTTGAAAAGACGCTCTCTATTTTCATATAGAACCATTTTGAAGTATCGTCGAACGATCCGATCCGTCTTTTAGACTGTTATTTATTTAAGAAAATGAGAATGAGACGGACATTGAACCATATGCACTTTATCAAGCTTGAGTCATGCTATCTTGAATATGATAAGTCATGTTATATTTCAAGAATGTTGAGATTCAAAATTTTCTTGCTTTCCTTGCCCGTCATTGGGTTCTAAGTAGTAAGCTAGAAAACAACAATTTGACACCATTGACGTGCATGTAATGGTAGACTATAAACAGAATTGATGGAAATTCACGTCGTCTTCATGCGGCAAATGACTCAAATGTGTATAAATGGATTTGGATAATTCCATGGACTTCTGCATGGATTTCCATAGCATTTAGAAATCCATGGTTATTGCATATTCCGTGTATTATGTACATAGCGCATAGTGCAGATATTTCTGGTCTTCCAATGATCTCAGTGTATTATATGAAAAAATATCACACGGAAATTTTCATGAATTCCCATATGTCTAAATATCACATATACATAGTTTGAAGAGCTGGGGTTCAACGGAAAAGGTCTATTCGTGCGTCGCTATACGCACATAAAACAATTGCTGCAAAATTTTGCGAAATGGAAGTTTGGAAGCTTGTTTGCTTCTTATAACAGAGGTCATCGACGAATTCCATCTTAATTGAACGCATTCTGTAATCTGCCACTGTCCATTGATGTTGATACCGCGCTTGGTGGTATGTTATGCTCCATAACCTGCAACAGCAAGATTTCACGACTTCGGGTCTTGTGTATTGATGAAATGGCGCAGAATTTTCTTCAATGATTGAGCAACCCCGAAGGACATCTTTGATTCTTGATGCTGCCATAAGTCCACTCATTCTTCTTCAGAGCGGAAGTCATAAAATGCTGACAAACTTTGAATGCCATCAGAGTTAGACAGACCATTGAACCATATGCATTTTATCAAGCTTGAGTCATGCTATATTTCAAGAATGTCGAGATTCAAAATTTTCTTACTATCCATGCCTGTCATTGGGATCTGAGTTGTAAGTTAGAAAACAACAATTTGACACCATTGATGTACATGTAGTGGTAGGCTAAAAACAGAATTGATGGAAATTCAAGCTGTCTTCATGTGCTAAATGAATCGAATGGAAATGAACAGATTTGAATATTTCCATAGAATTCTGCATTGGTTTCCATAGCATTTAGAAATCCATGGTTATTGCCTTATATATTCCATGTATTATGTACATAACTAGCGGAAACCGTCAGATATCCCACTCCGAATTACAGGTAAAACTATGGGTTATGATAGATATCATACGATATTTTCAAGCATTATCCTGTAAATTTCTATTTCAAGAAAAAAGGTTTTACAAAAGGATGAACACTAAAAGTAATAAAAAGTTCATAAAAATGTCCTATTTCCCTGCTCCTAGCAAACAGGCAGCATTCACTCGGTGGATGTCGAGACTAATTCTCTGCATCAGCCACGCAGCCTCCCTCTTGTCTCCTGTTGTCATTGTGAGACGCCTCCTAACTGATTCCAAGAAGGTCTTAATCTACTCCCAATCGTACCACACGCCTCAGCAGCCACTGGTTGGACTACAAAGCGATCAGCGAGAGGGATGTATTTGGCTAACTTCCTCGCTTCAGCCGCATTCGCAGCAGCTCCAGCTCCAGTGGTGCCAACCAACAAATTCGAGTGAGAGAGAACGAACATGTATGTAGCATCCCATACCATTACATCTCTCATGAATGAAAGAGAAGAGAGTTAGGCCATCTGGACGCTTGACATCTCCGCGGTCCAATCCTGATGGCTCAATAATGGGTGAAAGACCACATTTTGATAATGCTCGACGCACTATCTCATTCAGAGCTGCATGGCGTGAAGTTCTACCTGCGCTGTACCGGCAAGACAAGGTGTGAATTCCAAGCTTATCGATCGTGCCTTTGCATACACACAGGTAAATTATTCACAAACTCTACTGCCGACACGCATTGCAACAGCAAACCGATAAGATTGATTATCCAGCATTGGTCCGGTGCTGGCAATTGGTACAGCATGTAGCCAAGAGCCGTTGTAAACAGATTGGCCTGTGACGGAGTGCGACCATCGTTCGTTATGTTGATAGTGCTTTCAAATATCGCTTGATATCCTATACATAATACATGACTTTTTCCATAGAAGTCTGCACCAGTTTAATAATTTCCAACCAGGAAAATAATTGTCTGGTTCCGGGAACTTATTGAGCTGTGGACATAGAAAGCCTTGCAAAATCATGCCTTATGACACTTCTAACTGCTTTATAGCTGACATAAAATAATTATTCACAATCATTGCACTACATGTATTCGAATGAGCCCAAACAAACTACCATAAAATGATGATATTTTACAGAGATAGCTACGTGACATATTTTCTCAGTTTTCTTAGTTCAATGTTATGTTACATAAAATTAGGTGATCCAACATTTCAAGCCCAGATGACGCGATAATGATATCTCAACGACACATTTTTACGGAATTACACACTTGTAATCTGGGATGTCTATGAATAATATGATATAGAACTCGGGATATAAAACTCTCAAAAAGTGCAGAATCAACAGTAGGCCGAAGATTTTTATGAAAGTGGAAGTTTCTATGTTCACCGTTGATAAAACATGGATTATCTGTAGATAAAATTAGGAAATTATTTGTATTGTTGCCAAATCATGTACTTCGAAAATAGTGTTACTCAAATTATTATTAGGCTTTTTCATTATTTTTGTAGGTAATTGACCATCTTATTTTGGTTGGACAGTGTTTTATGATTTCATCTGATTATACTTTTATTAGAAAAAAGTTTTGCTCAAACAGGTTATTTTGCATTCATTTCAATAACTTTCTGGAACATGGTTTAGAATGGACTGACAAGCTTTCATGTGACAATACGAATTCTAGCCCTGACCAACGCAAATTCAGTAGCAGTTACATTATTCATAAGCATGGAGTTTCTAAATCTTCCGCTAAGACGTCGACAAGTTGAATTGATCGATTTAATAAGCACAGATTCATTCCAATTTCTTAGTGAGAAAGTTGATTGCAAAACTTGTTGTTATTGTTACCGATCAACTCAACGAAACTGCCACTCAAGTAACAACATTTCCTTGATATTAGAAAAAGCAACATCAACTTCCGCTGAAAATTGAAAGGATGCAAATTTTTGTGGTTTGTCACTGAAATCGTGTTCAATATTTTTGTAAATAGCAGTATATGTAATTACAAAAATATGTTAGTCGATCGCATCAAGATTCAAACCGCAGACTTGAAGGATTTATGATGTGCACCAGTGACAAGGCAACATTCGCGTACAGCGATTACGGCAACTTGGATATGCCACCTCATGGAATTCTGGTCAACTCGGTACCAAGAAACAAAATTTCTTTGCAATATTTTGAATTGTCATATTCTGGTGTAATTTTGTTCCCTTATTACAAAAATATCGTTCATTTGCGCTGATTGTTATCAGTTGAACGCAGAAATGCATTTCTTGTAAATAAAAGTATGCATTTTACTACATATATTAAACGAAAAAATGTATTTTTAATTTGAATAATTGGGAGACAAATAAGCGTTCATTTATAAGACAAGTTAATTCTGTATATGAAACAGTGTTCATTTCAATGAATTATCCAATTCCAAGCATGTGATTGCACGGAATGCAACTTGTAGTTGTCAAATTGTTGAAAGCGAAGTTCTGAAATAATTAATTGAAACATTAATCATAATATTGAGATTCATGGATTTTTAACAATAAATTCAAACAAAACATATCATTTTTTCATGTTCCTACTTGTGATCAAAGAAACTGGCGGATGTTATACCACTTTTATACTGCTTATAGGTACAAAATTATTCTAAAATCGAACAGCTAATTGATTTGCTATTAGAGGGTTGAATAATTTGGTTCATTGGATGACTTTTCAATCAATACACAAACGTAGTAGGATTCGATGTTATCAATTGACATATGTAGCTTCAACAGGTCACTAGCTTTATAATTAACAACATACTCATGATATTTATGAGAAATACGGCCGTGCTCAATGCGAAAGATATTCCGATAGGTTGAATACATGGATGCAAATATTTGTAGAAGAATTTAACAAGTACATAGAAGTTAATTTCCTGATTCATTCAGCGATCTATTTGCCAACATAAAGTCAAGTGAAGTTGCTGTATCTGCTAAATATACACGAGCTGTTAGCATGACGGAAAATGGGATTTGTTAATGTGTTGATCATCTTAGACAAGGCCACCTTGCAAGGAAGAAGTCACAATGGAAAACGTGGAAACATAAATTCGCATCTGAGATGATAATCGAGATAAACTGAAAAATCATCTGAAGCAAGAAAGAGTATCATAACAACGAAATTTATTTCTGCTGTCAAAGATCCATTATAACAAATTTTTGTGAGCTAAATATAGTGACTGTACATTATTATTTCCACACGTCAGCACTGAGACGACATGAAGAACATATGGATTGATTAATCAAATGTCATCACAGAATTATTTCCTTTATTGATAAAAATAATAATTGATGTGAATTTACACATATTGATCAATAAAAATTAAAACTTTGATTTGTTTAAATTTATTAATTAACTACCTTTAATTTTCTGAATATTTGTTTCGCCTTTTTTACCAAGGGCTGTGAGAGAATTACCGTTTTCTGAGTTATCGTATACTGATTACTAGAAACATATTCTGCAAGAAGTGTACTAGGTTAGCGAAGAAAAAGGATGTTGCGATACATGTGAGGAACACTTTCACCGAAAGTGTGTGTTTAATATGTCACGCAAGGACTTTTTTTGAGCTCCTTGCTAGAGCTTTTATAATGTCATCACATTATATAGATACAGGAATTAAAAAAATTTATTCGTAATGCAACCTAGATGTGAATTGAAAAAAAAATTTGCGTAAATCTAAAGAAAATCTATGTCGGACCTCCCGGTTTTGAAAAAACCCTTTCCCCCAAACGTCTTTGCATTTTCGAATTTTCTGTTAGGACGACTATTTTTCGACGTTTTTCGGCTGTTGTGAGGACGCTATTGCACCATTTGGTCTAAAACTTTGTGGGAAAATAGCTGGTTGAATGTATCGCATATAAATTCTGAAGATGAATGAAAAGACTCGCATTCGTTATATAGTCATTTATCATAAAACCATAATGCATCATATTGATGTTTTATTTATGGACGGACATTTCCCTTTATTCTGACAAATTATTCAGAAAGTTTTATAATTCATCGATAATACTGCTGGAAACCTTGTTTGTAAAAGTTCCACCGGAGGAAATCACAACATTTTTGCAATTAATTTCAAAGAAAAAAAGTCAATTTTTATATTTATAGATATGTAATAATATTACAGATAGCAACCGTTCTTGGACATGCGACGACGGATGCATGTTTCACGGGTGATTCTTCAGGTTCGGAAACGGATAGCTTTATGTCGTCTGACACGGACGCGATGCTGTCGTCTCCTTCGGGAACTAAGGCATCGATTGCATCTGATTCGGATACTGAGGTGAATACTAAATTTTAACGATTAGGATTAAGATTTAAATTAAATTAAGCGATTAGATTAAGAATTGCTTAATCTTTCAATTCTCATTTTGAATAATGTTTAAATTTCAAATGTGAGTTGCCTACACAATTCCTGTTACACTGTAAATCGCTCGATACCAATCACATACCAAGATATTTTTTGGTATATTTTTGCATATATTTGTATGCTTTTCGCATGATGTCATGCATGGTAATGACATTTAAGAGTCAAACTGGCAATACTGAATTCGACATAAATAATCAATAAGTATTCGCAAAAATAGTTACAGATATCGCTGAATTGAAATGGTGTTATTCTAGTTAGTTAATATATATATATATATATAACTTCATGCGAAAGCCATACGAATGAGGAATAACTTGCATAGGGTCTCGTATATAAAACATACCAACAACTCGTATTACAGCCAATCAGAGATAGAATAGTTCGTATCGATACCTGCCAATCACATACGAAAGTAAGTGAGGTTTCGTATGGAAAACATGCCAGATCTCAGTAAACTTTCATTATAGCATTAATACTATAGTACATGTATATTACAGCTTTACTTGTACAGTAATACTTGTAATATATTACAGCTTTGGAGTTGCTCAACGTCTTGGTATGAGGAGAAAAAGATCTCATTCCATTTCTGATTCCGATGATGACGAAGAAGAGGTTCGCAATAAACGCAGGCGCAAACGACGTCGCTTGACTTTTCCGCCCACTGAAGAGGCATGCGCTGCATCATTGTAGGCTTCATATTATAAAAAAACTTGTTTACAATACTAGCCATACGAGAACAATGCGAACCTGTTCCTAATGTATGCTTACATGGATAATAGCAATTGAATACTAGATTTATTATTATGAAATTTGATTTATTATATGAATGACGAAAAATGATTGTTATCGCATTTTGAAAGAAAATGGACATAAGTGTGTTCCATATGCTTATCTTTCTCATATACAGACTCCAACTTCCTTCAACATCATCAAGGCGGCGTCGCAAAGAGGAAATGATGTGCTCATGGTTGGAAGCGCTCTGGAAGAAGAAATAAATAATTTAAAACTGAAAGCGCAAGCCGGCGCCGCTTTGGTGAAGGATTTCATCGCCTTCTACGTGAGGCCTCTGAATCCTTCCCCTCAGTTTCTCGTTGCAGATATCGCGGAAGATGGAAAGCGGCACATCGTCTCCTAAAATCGAAGAAACCTGCATCCTAAAGCGCGACACACTAGAATATTAGGAGGTTTCGTGAGATAGAATGCTGACATACTAAAGAGAACAATAACCCTAGTGCGCTAGCCTCCTAAAACGCTTTTCTTTAGGATTTTTCTATTAGTTACGAATGGTGTCTTGCTTAATGTGTGATTTAGGAGGTGCTGGTATAGAGTGTACATGGATGGACCTTTTCTGTGGTAAGTAAACCATTTTATCTGTTGTTTTCCATTCACTCTTTTTCAGAAGCGTTTGGTGAAAAGCGGCAGTTTCCCAGAGTTTTCGTCCTGATGAGTCGGCGCAGAAAAGAGGATTACAAGAAACTTCTCCGGTAAGTTGCTTATGCTGACGTATGAAAGTGCTGTCACTTCGATTATCATCAGTTATGCAATATCTTAAATCAGTTTATATTATGATGTGCTTATTTTTCATAAAAATTCTATTCTATTATTTTATTATGATTGCTACTATATACTTATTAATTCAGTCATACTCATGTTGCAATGTCATCTCAACACAGGGCGATCTTGGAAAAAATGCGGAGTACGCTCGGAGATCCATGTGTGAAATCCATCATGATGAATTCCGAAGTAGCTTTGTGGCAAGCCTGTAAGGCTGAGTTGCCATACGTAAAGTCCAACTTTTTTAGTTCCGATTACTCAAATCGTGAATCGGAAATTTGTTATGTAGTTCACCAAACTTTGGGCTTGCCTTTTATTCCCAAAAGTGACATTGTTCATAAGTTCAGTCTCCTAGCTGATTCCGTACACGCAAGTGAGTTAACTGATTTCTTAAATTATGTTCCGTCGACATGCATTCAAGGAGAAACGTGGAAACCGGAAACTTGGTGTGTCTATGGTAAATTTAGGCGCACCAATAGCGATGTTGAAGGTTGGCACAATCGGTTAAACAGAAATGTTTTCTAAAAAATCTCTCCTTCTATTCGTATCAGCGTTGCGAAACGAAAGTGAATCTGCAGAGGAAGATGGTGATTTTTGTTAGATGGGCGTTTACCCGTTAGTAGTACACGGAAGGAGAGATATAGAGCCATCAATAAGATAAATAAAGGTCTTTGGTGTAAGTTCAGAAGGAATAAACTTATTCCACTGACCTTATAGCATGTGAGTGTTCTAGCTTACAGGTAGATGGTTGCAGCAGTAATTTGTAATTTTTTCAATTTTGTAAAAATACAGATTAGAAATCATTGTAGAAATAATGTTATTCTGTACTTTGATGTTTGTTAAGACATTTCAATTGTCATTGACGTAATTTCACATAAGAAATTACTGCTGCAATTAGCTGTTTGATTGACGATTTTCCTGACCTTCTTTTGTAATAGATGTAATGCTTTGTAACAAGCATTGTAAGTAAGCTTTGTAATGTGTTGTAAGTTTCCTAAATTTCGTTGGTTTACATCAAAATGCGTTTTCCATGTTTCAATTTCATTCATATGTCTTCCATTCATAACCTATTGCTGCATTTGACAAATTATACCACCTCAAAATCACGTGGTCATCGTACGTGTCATTGACACCGATTTTTATAGGATTTCAAACCATGCGTCATGCAGTATCTGGTTAATTTTGAAATATGTGTTACAGTTTATGGAATATTCTATAATACATTTTCATTTAAGTAATGCCATAGTTACATACAATTCTTGTGTATATGTCTTCATTCAATTTATATAGAGCTAGTTAAATACTCTATGTAGGCTTGTGAATTTAAATTCAATGACATTGTAATGGATAAATTTTTCAGTCGTTTAAAATTAATTTTTGATGATTTGGTTCATGTCATAGGTGTATTTGATGTCCATAAGACATTAAATGATAAATGTTTGTTAAACTTTAGAATAATTATAATAGACAATTATTTCAAAAATAAATATTTTCAGTGGCGAATTTTAATATATTTTTTCAGTTAAATGTTACTGTTGTGTTTCTATGACTGCCCAGTTTTGTTTATCACATTCATGGTCTGTTTAATGTGAATGTATTTCATTTTTCTATTGATCACAACAGCTACAGCAATAAGCCAATTACAGCCGTCGACAAAAAAATTGAAAATACATGAGGAAAGAAAAGGTATAAAACACAAGTGCTAAAATTCAAGACATTCGACAAAGCAAAATGCTCTTAAAGGAAGCGCTGCTATTCACAAAGAGATCGTCATTACACAAAGAATTTGCCAAATTAAAACCTCTCGGTATGAAATCTTTCTTGCGCAGCAAGAGACGGCTTTTTTTCTTGGGAGCAAATAACACAGTGTGTCTTGTGCGCCTCACTGGAATGCTGTAAAATACAGTCGAAATGAGATGTGAACAATTTGCTTGACCACGAATAATTTTTTGAAATAATAGCAAGTCTGCAATTTTACGCCGTGTTTCAAGAGTAGTCAAGCTAAATTGTGTGCACAAACTTTCATAATTATCTGAACAATAACGGATATTACTCACAAAGCAAAGGTGTTTCATAAATCGCTTTTGAATACCTTCCAGTTTTCTGGACAAGCATTTGTAGTCAGTAGACCAAACTGATGAACAATAATCGCGCATTGAATAAAACTTTTAGGACATCACATCAGTTGAGGATTTCATGACTCTTTTGACAAATCCTAACATGCGATATGCTTTCTTTACAATCAAGCTGGTGTAACAAAGTGAAACAAAGCTGGGCCACAATGAGCCGTTTGGACCAGGTGATTTCCCCACCATGAGTGGCTAATACTGAGTGATTTTCAGGGGGACCCATATCCATGCTTAATATTTCATAATCTTATTGTTGAATATTCGGCATAATCTAGCGGTATTTTTTTGAATTTCAGGATCTTGTGTATGGTGAGCTTCCATTGAGCAACAGGCGTCCCATCATTCATACAAATGAATGAAGATTGACTGATCAATTGGTTCTTCCTTGTGTCATAACAACAATTATAATTTGCAATAAAATTTATGATAACATCTGTTTTATTATGACATGGGACAATCTGAATAGAATCTTTATTTCATTATTGAAAACCAGTTAAATTATAATTTTACTGTTTAAATTACTGTTTCAAATTCATAAATAAATAAAGCCACTAAATTCATTTTGATGAAATTAAAAACTAATTCTTGCACAATGCATTTCGTCTACTCTTATTTAAGTGCAAGCATGGACTGAATATAAAATACAAAATTTGAAGTATATGATAAACCACTGTTTTGAGGAGTGAACCAAGGATCATCTACGAGTGCGAAGCACGAGTAGATGTCTTGGTTTACTCCGAAAAAAGTGGTTTATCAATATTTCTATTCCGATCATATAAATGGGCATCTATCAATGATCTATCGATGTCCATGATCAATCTGATCCTATATCCTGAACATAGTCATGGAAATCTGTAATACTTAGATTTCTAAATTTTAAACTAATTTTCAATAATATAATATGCCTGAGAAATCAATTCTCTGCCACAATTTCACTATTGTCTAACTGTCAAGCCTACGAAGAATGAATGATTCATTTCTAGAAGAACATTTTGACGAATTCGATTCTCTTATGATGGACTTTTTCAATGATGACTGTACACAACAAGCTACTTCTGCATCAACCTCTAGATTTGCTACAACATCATCAGAAGAAATACAAGAACATTTGAAAAGAAGAGTACCTGAGGGAACCAAGAAGAAAGAAAAGTCATGTGTAAAGCTGTTCAAATCATGGCATAGTGAATGGAAAATAAGACTGGATGGGTGCAAGGTGTTCCATGAGCTGGAAGAGATGAGCGATAGCGATTTGAATTACTGCTTAAAGTTTTTTTTGGCAGATGTGCGTAAACAGGACGGAACGAAATACCCGCCAAAATCGTTAAAGTCTATATTTGCAATGATACAACATTATTTACAGTACGAATGCGGCAGAGATTGGTAATTGTTCAAATCTACAGAGTTCAAAGAGGCACGCAATGTCCTTGACGCAGAAATGAGAGTCAACGCAGAAGAAGGAAATGTTGCAGCCCCAAAACGCGCAGAACCAATATCTGAGGATGATGAAAAGGAATTATGGCAGAAGGGTATTCTAGGATCTGGTACACCAACTCAACTCCAAGAAAGTCTGATTTACTGTCTCGGAATTCAATTGGGATTACTTGCAGCAGCAGAACATAAGCAGTTGAAGTTTGGAAACAACAGTCAACTGAAGCTAATAACAGAAAATGGAGAGAAGGTTCTTCGATACACAGAACATGTATCAAAATGCAAAAACTTTGGTCTGAAGCAATCGACATTGGATCCAAAATCTGTAAGAATATTCCCTAACAAAGAAAACCCCAGTCGCTGCGTGATAAACCTTTATGAACTGTACATTTCGCATAGACCGACTGAATGTAAATTGCCTGATTTCTACCTAGCGAGGATCAATAATCCGACTTCATCAGTGTGGTACAAAGCTCAACCTTTGGGAATTCATCAGATTGAAGGTGTTACCAAGCGATTCATGTCTAGCATTGGCAAAACAGGATATTACACGAATACAAGCTTACGCCGCTCAGCTAAGACAAGGTTGGTGAAGGCAGGGATACCGAAAGAGGTGGTAAAGAAACGCATGGAAGACAAGGTTGGTGAAGGCAGGGATACCGAAAGAGGTGGTAAAGAAACGCATGGGCCATATATCAGACGCCGATGAGGTCTATATTCATGAGCAGCTGATGGAAAGAGAAATGGGAAGCATACTCTCTGGTTCAAACCCACAGCCTGTGTCCTCTGTTGTCCCGTCTACATCTTTTTTGTCAGAGTCAGAGCAAGAAGCTACCAAGCCAAACAAAACAATCATATTTAATAACTGTTCATTTAACAATTGTACATTTTAACTATGTTTTGTTATATATGTTTTCTAAAGGATGCAGTATCAGAGATCACATCAGTAGATGAACTTTCAAGCAGTAGATGAAATTCAATTTTGCATTTCATCTACTGCTTGCTTGAAAGTTCATCTACTGATGTAATATCTTATCACATGGATAAATATAGATATCTGGATTAATAGGTAGTTTATACACTTTTTCGTATACTTTATATTAACATGGGGACATAGGCAATGGAGGAATAGAAATCATACACTTCTACAGTAAAAAATCTATGAATAAAATTGAGAGCATGCAAACCTATGATCTAGTAGACTTAAGAGATATGAACTATTATAATTCATCTTAGCACAAGATTTCTACATTTTTCTACAAGCAAAACTGAGACTAAAGCTACCAAAGTAAGTAAAGGGTGGAAATAAAATCTTTTTGCGAACACAAGTCAGGCTTTTCGCCCAAAATAACGAGAGACTCTGTGATTCCTAATGTGTGTTTTGTTGTTGATGCAGTACTTTATGCTAACATTATTCAAAGCAGTTTGTCTCTCGTCGTTACAGACTTGCAAATGTCTTGTGATACTGCTAGCTGGAATTGCAGTGGACCTTGGTGGACACTTTAAAGGGTTGGCTAATCACTTTCGAAGGTGTTCTGAAACTCTCTCATTCAGACATCTTACCATCTTCCCAACGTACTTGCTTCCACAGGTACAATGAAATTGATAAATTACATTTGATGTGGAGAAAAGCGGCAATCTAATCTTCAGAGATCGTATCGGAAACAGTATTGTTTGCATGCTCTCAATTTTGTTCGTAAATTTATTACTGTAGAAGTAATTCAGAACGCAATTAATTAAGTAATTCATTAAGATTTCAGAACTTGAATTTTATATTCAGTCCATGTTTGCACTTGAATAAGAGTGAACGAAATGTATTGTGCAAGAATTAGCTTTTAATTTTATCAAAATGAATTTAGTGACTTTATTTATTTATAAACTAATGAAAAGGAATCATTTTTAAAAAAATGTTTCAAATTCATTGAATTGCATCATAGTATAGCAGTTCCAGTGTAAAATAATTTCTGATAAATCAGGCCTATTTCTACTAAGAAAGTCATTCGTGAAAAGCATTAAACAATAAAGTAGCTAATTATTATACATAACTTACGTTGTGCAAGAGACAAAAATAGAATTAAATATATCTATAAATGCTTCACAGGAATGCATTTTCATGATCTTCAAATAAAAATTGTATTTTATCTTATTGAATGTTGGATAATTACATTGCTCGGTTCTAATTTCATCTTGAAGTCGTAATGAGTGATCGTTCATACTAAGTTCCGCTTTGTTACATGGAAATTTAGTAATATACGGCATCGTATTCACCAATCTTTCAATTTAGCTAATTTCAGATTCTATGTTGTAACATGTACATTAGTGTGATGGCAATATGTTATCATGGATAATGATGCTGACAGCAGTAATTGGTGTTACGGAATGATCATGTTTGCCGACTTACACAGTGATATCTTCCGAAGCTGAACATCCTTGATAACAGTAAATATATTCACACATAATTTCAACATGCCTAATTAAAAAATAGCCATGAACATGACTGTGCATTAGTTAAAATGTCATAACTTGTTATCCTTCGATCCTTCAAATAATGTAAAGCTACATTAATGTACATTTCTATCTAGTAATTACTGCAGAATAATAATAATAATAATAATAATTCTGTATTTGTGAATACAACAAGCGGTATTACAAAGAAATATACACAGAAATTCTGATAAAATTTCAACCTAAATCTAATGTTATATATTCCAACATGGTCGATAGAACCATTGCACCCGAATCATAATTTCGATCGTTAACCACCTAATTTATACTTAAATACATTGTTAAAATTTTTAAGTCAATAATTTATATTATCTTCAGCTGTACATCTTTCCTGTCAAGCGTCTGTAGTTCTACAGCAGTCTATAGTTCAAGTTGTTTCGTTTTCAAATAATTGCAAAAAAAGTAAGTGTTTCATATTGATAGTGGATGTCAAAATTTACTAATACATTGATGCTTGGGTGCGGTTCAATGATGTTTACGAAATAATTTCATTTTTCAACATTCTTTTGTGATTAATGACTGTTTCTGCTTATTCTTTTCATACCTGTTGAATTAAAATTAGTTTCATTTATATTCATTCAGTTGCAAATATTTGAATCCTCTGAAATTAGACCCTATGAGAATGTTAATTTGTTACTCTCATCTGATAACTTGAAAATTCCAAAAATGTTATTAATCTACCCTTTCATTATACAACATTCACTGTTGACATAAAAGCACGTCAAATGAATGTAAGTTATCACCAACATGCAGTCATTTCTAATACGCACAATTAAGAGACTGTTTGTGTCTTTAGATACTCCAATGTCATTAATATTTCATCTAAAACGATTTTAAGTTCATTCACTACATATTGAAATGATTATATCAATGACTGATTCATATTTTCCTCAAAAAATACAGAATTTCTGTAAATAACCATCTTTTATTTATCTCAAGCAACAAACTTGACTCAAGGCTGATTCCTGTTTTAAATTTCGCAATTGCCAGTTCACTGTCGACGATGAGAAATATTTTGATAACTCATAATAAAATCAAATATATCATCACAATGAGACCAACACTGTCTAAGTGTCGACTTTATTATGGTGTTAAACGTATTGTAAAAATATACTTCATAAATTTGTATTAGACTTTTGTCAGACGTTCTTTAGTAATAAATTATGGAAAAATATCTATAGAATAGAATACAAAAGTGTAAAACTATATCACTCTGTTTACCGACACACAAAGACACACAGACACGTATCTTCCGTTGAGTCTGACTCGTGCAAGTATCAGAGAGAGCCTGTGAGCCGACCCAAAAGTTACCTTCGGTACGTGCTCGTTCTCCTGGTCAAATTGACTTATACTGCGCTATCTTCTGTGTGTAGTGTGTCATAAGGACCTGTTGTTGCTCCAGTGGTTTGAGACTTTGAATATATTATTTCATTTCTGCAAAACGCGTATTCTCTGATGAACACTCATTCTGGGTCTCGTAAATCTTAATTTGAAGTCGCGATCAAAGGATTCAGTAAGTCCTGGGACCGAAGTATTATTGGGTTGTCGAATATTCCGCCAAAGGAACCAAATTCAAGAACCCAATATTACAAAACCATAAATATATCAACTGCTAAACATTGCACATAATAGTTCATCTATATTAGCCATTACTTCCCTCAGGAAGGAAAAGAAATGATCTCTTTCATGAGATATTCGTCAAATTTTCCTGAAAATGCAGTTCCTTGACCTCCTATCCATGCAAAATCGTTTAATAGTATTATTACACCAATAATGCACAGTTAGAAATGTGAATATATTCATATAACTTTTTATTTCTGAGTTTTATTTTTTGCTACCGAATTGACCAGACACCCCACTTCTGTGAAATGTCTCGTAGAACTACAGGACGAGTGAATTTCCTGTTGCTTGGGAGCCATTTTCGTGTTGTATGCATCGTGTAATATTCGTGAAAAATTTGTAGAAAACCTGCTTTTTTATCATCATGACTGACCTCCCGTATCGACAACACTATCAGTGTTTGAAATCCATGAAGCTGAGTATAGCAGCACATGCGAATTGTATGAAATTGACAAGCCTGTTGCTGAAGCAGGTGCGGATCTCCTGTGCCATGATGTTCCTGCTTACGTGCCTCACGTACAACGTGACCCCACAATTCATAGGAAACACCATCAAGTTACATACGTGGACTGAGTCGACGAAGGCCGTGGATAGGAAGATTACTTCACTCAAGAGGGTACGCAAAACTTATCTAGCCTAAAGAAGAAATCATATGACATCAACTGGGATATCTCCTTCGAGCATCTGACCTTTACAAGGAGCAATGTCGACGCACAGGAGAAGTAAGTGATCTTTGAGAGATTGGATGACGCAGCTATTGAGGAAACATGAAGGATCTACGAGCGTCACTCGAGAAAGTGGAGTTGGTGGACAAGTGACTTTTTCCCTTGTATCAGGAGTTCGTATGATATGAAGTACAAGTCATGGTTTTTCTTTGATTAAATTCATTGGGAGTAGCTCATCTGATCACATTCATGACAATAATCTCGAAATTAATTGCTTAACTAACGATATATAATTATTTTTGAGCAATGGTCCTAAATTTCGGTTGCCTCATCATATTAATGATAATGAAATTGCTATTGATAGTCTTTCATATAAATTGCGCTGGTCTCATCACTTTAACAGTTGTGGAGCATCTAACAAAATAAAATGCACATTCCTTTTGATAAGAATACCGTGAACTTACCTCCACGTATGAGCGAAACCTTGGAAAATAACTTAAAAACTTTTCGAAATAGAAGCTAAACGTGCTTTAGACGAAGAAGCTAAAATTTTATAGAAAAATGAGAAATACAAAAATACCAATTATGTAGGTAGAAAACTAAAGCCTTTTTTGAAACAAAATTAATTATCTGCTATCTCGTCAGATAAATCTAAAAACTTGTGATGAAAAAAAGTACAAAAAACCGTATTGAAAGTCTCCTTCAAGATGCAAATACTTATAAAATTTTGAGAAGTTTAAAGGAATTCTGCATAGAAAGTCAAGCCAATCTTTTAGTTAGATCAAAATGTAAAAAATTGACAAATATCGACCACGGAAAACCTCTCGTAACAGAGAGCCATCCAGCCAAATTTCAAATTAATATAAAAGATCATAAGGACAAAGAAAATGGATTTTTTCCATTGCGCCGGATAGCGTCAACTATAGGTAGCTACACCAACTCAGAAAGTTGGCAAGTGTTCTTCTTAATCAACTAGTTAGATATGTACCAACATATATTAATAGTACTAACTCGTTGATAAATGAAATGAAAAATAAAAGTCAAGATATTGCTAATGATAGTGATCAAATACTCATCTCACTTGGCGTTAAAAATTTGTACCCTAATATGCCAATTAAGGACGGTATAACCGTGAAAGAAGCTTTTCCTATGCAACATTGGAGTCACATAGAAAATTATGGTTTCAGCGTCAACGATCTGATAGACCTCCTAAAATTTGTATCGTATAATTATGAGATAATGTACAATGATAAGATATACCTCCAAATAAAAGGTTGTCCAATGGGGGCACATTTTGCACATCCATTTGCGATAATATATATAATATATATAAATATCGTAGTAAATAAAGCCATAGAAAAATTGAAAAATAATCACAATATTTCTCCAACCATTTATAAAGTATATATAGACAATATCATCTTGGGTCCTTTCCCCAATGATAAGAGTGTACTTCAGAATATTCATGACACGTTTCGCCCAAGTTCTGGCAAACCGTCGTAAAGGTCAAATTAACTGTCTGACAAACCGTCGTAAAGGGTAAATCACAGTTCTTGCAAACCGTCGTGAGGGGTAAATGGCCTGTCTGGCAAACCGTCGTTAGTCAATTTTTTTGATTTTGAATTTTATAGCTAATATGATGTAAAATACATTGAAAAATATTCACAATGAATGTTAGATATCATAATCTTATGGTTCCACATGTACTCAGGCGCTGCAAACCGTAGTAACGTAAGAAGATTAGAGCATCAAAAAATCTTAAAAGTATCCTCCTGATAAATGTCAAATTTGACTTACGACGGTTTGTCATACAGTTAATTTACTCTTTGCGACGGTTTGCCAGAACTTGGGCGGTTTAACTCAATAGATGATAATATTCAATTTACTTTAGAAGTTCCAGACTCATTAGAGTTCACTGACTGCCTCAATTTCCTGGACAAAAGCATCTCAGCAAAAAAGGAAAACTAAAATATAGTTGGTATACGAAACCTTGCCATTCTGGAATAATTTTACGCAAGGAATAGCAAAGGAATAAGTTTGCCGAATTCCGTAAAAAATAATTTTGTAAAAATTTTTTCCGATACGTCGAGACTTGATGCTCTGACCCATCAGAAAAAGCGTACGATATCATGAAAAATAGAATAAATAACAATGGCTGTAATAAAACTGATATGTATCGCAAAAATAGAAATCAAAAATCTAACATTGAAGAATACAAAGTGATTTTGAACCTTTATTTTGTAGGCGACGATTTTTGAGAAAAATCAATAAAATGAAAAATAAATACGATATTCCGATACGTATATACGTAGTAAACCTGGAAAAAGCTTGTTTCAAATTTCAAAAAATCGGATGAAATACTTGTTCATGTAGTATTTGTAAAAATATTTGCCCAAAGTATAACTGCAAAAGAAAATATGTTATTTATGAATTTTCTTGCAGAATATGTCACCAGTTGTATATGTCAAACGTGTCGTCCATTTCAAGTTCGCTACAGAGAACATGAGCGCAGTTTACGGTATGAAGACCAGAAGAGTGCATTTAGTGAACATTCGATGAAGGCCCACAGTGATAAAGTGATGACCATTAACAATTTCGACAACAAAATTATTGATCAACAATTAACACCGATTATTGCTAGGGTGGCTGAATCCCGCTATATTGCGACGAACATGCCAAAAATAAAGAGACGTCATGAGATGACCAGAGGAGCTGCTTTCACTGACTGATTTATGTATAAAAACCCACTTGTACAGCGACAATTTAACCCTTGATACTGTCTGTGAAAAGGCGAAACGCGTCGGGTGACTCGCTCTTTTATTTACTGAAATATAAGTCGTAAAAATTGGGAGAGAACCTGCTTTTTCTTAATCATCACAACAGATCTCACGCATCGTCAACTCTATCATCGTGTAATATATTTAGTGGTCTCTAACTTCTTACAGAGAGCATTCCTTGGAGAAGTTAGTGATGGTTGTAAATAGCTTGGAATAATTCCCGAACTGAAATCATTCTGCAATCTTTGAAGCAATTGAAATTGTCGCAACTCCAATATAAAGAAAGCACACCATATCCAATATCTACCTACTGATGACATGCAATGATATAACTATTTGATATTGTGAATATAGAACATAAACACATAAGACATCTGCGATGTGGACATGAGCTTCTGATCTACAGCATCTATAATCAGGGAGTAAATAAAAAAACACACCGCCAAAAAATAACTCGCATTCTGCCGACTTTCTTTAGAAATTTGATGGTAAGCTTGTCCAAAAAACATTAAACAGTGAGAGCAAATCAATAAAATAATCGTTTTAAAATCAGCTCGATTTACACTAATTTTCCGTGTACTTAAGTGTATCTTATACATGTCATTGATGACGACATTAGCTTACTACATGCTAGCTAACTCCATAAAGCTATTAAGCTCTATGGATTATATTAGATTAGCTATAAATCTAATTAAGCTCAAAATATGGATAAAGCAGTCCACATAAATGTTGTGATTTGCAAAACTTCGGTCCACAGTCAATTCTCCACTCTACGGGAGTTGTGTATCCCGAGTTCTATATCATATTATTCATAAACATCCCTGGTATAAACAATCTATCAGTTACAAATGAAGAGAACAGATTGCTATGATAAATTGAAGTGTTTCAAGCATAGAAATTGATAACAATAAAACCTCTAGAATGGAAATTAAGCTTCATGCAATGCACAATAACGGCACATAAATCGCACGCATTTTCACTTAGATGCACCTGCCAACGTCTGTATCATTGGGTTAGAATCAGTAACATGTGTAAATCGAAGGTTTTAATTGGTTCTTCATGCCCCAACTTAGTTCCCCCGGATGTGCCGCGACCTTTAGTCAATTTCCATTCTAGTCAACTTCAGATAAACAGTTTATTTCTATGGTTTCAAGGGGCTGTCGATATTGCGCTTTGGTCGCCAGCGCTGTAGAATGCAGCGTCAATCTGAAAAGGTAGCTGATATGTCGATGAATTTCCACTTTGTTGCGTTTCGTTTAATAAAAACAAGTCTGTCAGAAATTATTCTTTTTATTTTCAAAGCATTGAAGTTGTGGCCGTCGTATGACGTAGTCATTAAACATTTCCCTGCCGATAACTATGATAAGCACACCACACATAATCGGTTGTAAAAACAACACGCATTGAGAGATTCACACGCGCATTGATCACTCAATTTCTGCAGTAACACACGTCATGCCTAGTCATTAAATTGACGAAGAATAAATTGTTGCTGATTGTAAGGTAGACATTGCTATCACCATTATTATTCGTCGTGAAATACTTTTTAAAGTGCCTTAACTTATGATTGACTTGGTTGCGAATTCTTCGGCCTATAGGTCAAATAAAGGCTATGTAATAGCACTTCGTCGTGCTAAAGTTATTTTCTCGAATGGCAAGACATTGATCGTCCTATCCCAAGGGTTTGTGATCGACGCTACAAATTAATCGCAAGAATATGAGGATTGGTGTAATATAAATGATTTCGCGAAAATGAATGACCTGCTGATTTTTCTTTCAATTTGTAAGTTGATGTTGCACACACCATTATGCATTTTTATTCATTGGATGATGGACGCATCCAGGTAGCACTTGATGTTGCACACACCATGATACATTTTTATTCATTGGATGATGGACGCATCCAGGTAGCAATTACGACAACAGCAATGTATAGAAAGTGTCTTTTAACCCTCAGACACCTGACCTATTTCATGCCCTCTGAATGCTGTGGGAATGTCAAGTGGACGCCTCTCTCAAATTCTTAGTTTACTTACAAACTGGGTTGTTTACTAGGCTACTTCAACTTGATATCAAAGCATTCCAGCAAAGCAGTGGTATTGACGGGTAGCTGGTCGAAGTAAAACATGTGACACAAGTTGCGTTGTGCAGCTGTTTCACGATGTTTATTGCTACATCTTCACCTCAATGGTATATGTTGAAATTAATTTATTCTATACAGAAGAACCATCGCATAAGTACACTACTTATTTTGCTTTTGTCCACCATTATATGAAATAGGCCTAAAAGTATTGCAGCTTTAGACTTTCAAAGACATGTGGATATCTGAAACTCATCAATGACTGCAGAGAAAATTTGGTCAACTGTCTATGTTTGATTGTTTGGTGTCTAATTATGAATAGAATGCTAGCTTTCATCTTGATCATTGTTTTATGATGGGTTGTTTATAGATCAACCAATCACGTCTGATCAGGTGCAAAAGAAAAAAAATCGCATTTTCGGAACACACTGTGCATCACAGAATTAGATTGTTTAATCGTGTCACTCTGCTAGAAGTGAAAGCTGATTCAAAACAATGGCAAATACAGGAACTTATTAAGTGTGCAAAAAGACATTTTTAATGCCTTTCAGAGATAGGAAAAATAGTCGTGCGTTGCTTGCGGATTGCTGTGAATTCCTTCAGAATGCTCCGATCGCCACGATTCCTTCAGATTCGAAGAATTCACATCATTGCGCAAAAGTTTTCTCGATAATGTTGGACCCTCCGATCATTTTGTAAAAAGTTAGCAGGCGCATGAAAAAAATTTCACAAACTTCTCTGTAGAACTTGACATTGAATGTGTCTCTTGGCTGCGTGAACCGGTTGACAACAGTCAGTGAAGATTCGCACAATTTGGCGTGTTTGATGTTGAACTGGCTGCACATTGTTCGATTGCTATGGTATTATGTCAGCAGATTGTGCATTTCATTTACGTTACTTGTTCCAATATTTCCTTTCCAGTCAAACAGAAGAAAAGACGGCCTGTCAAATTCTGTGCTGTGCATATACATGTACGAAGATAATGCAAACAATGAATAAGTGAATGATTAAAGCACATAATTAGACAGGTCTTCTCTCCCTCTGTTTGGCTAGAAAGGAAACATTTGAACATGTAACGTTAATGAAATGGCACAATCTCCTGACATATCACCATAGCAATCGAACAATGAGCAGCCAGTTCAACATTAAACACGCCAAATTGTCTGAAGTTTCAGTGACTGTCATCAACCGGATCACACCACAGCAAGAGGAGACACAGATGATGTCAAGTTCTACAGAGAACTTTGTGAACGTTTTTTTTCGTGCGTTTGCTGTCTTTTTTAATAGTGATCGAAGGACCAACATAATCGAGAAAACTTTTGCGTAATGATCTGAATTCTTCGAATCTGAATGAATCGTGGCGATCGGAGCATTTTGAAAGAATTCAGAGAAATCCGCAAACAACGCACGACCATTTTTCCTATCTCTGTAAGGTATTATAAATGTCTTTTTGCCCACTTGGCAAGTTCATGCATGTGCCATAGTTTTGAATCAGTTTGTACTTCTAGCAAAGTGATACGCTTAAACAATCTAATTCTGTGGATTAACGTCTAATGGATCTGAACCGAAATCCTGGAAACAAGAAGACGCGTCGGTCCGCGCTGCGTTGTGAATGGACGTTTAATTAATACAATGTCACACTTCTGCGACAGCATCAGTAACAGAAGACCAGCCAGCAGTAAATCAGATTTTCCAGTCATCTGCAAGATCAGTCGGTTTGACGAGTCCTTGCAGGCCTATTAGGTGCATCTACAGGTACTTGAGGATCTCTAGTGCTTTGAGTTTTTCAAATTTATTCTATCCCTACACCAGGTGAAGATCACAGATCATAGATCACGTCTAGATTATGCTCATCCACTACTTGTATCTCAACATCAGCTATGTCAAAACACAGTTTTTAGAGTCATATTTAAAAATGTGATTTAAATTGCCAGCTTTAAAACTTTGCTTTTTGTCCCCTTGACATTGCCGGTCTTCAACTGATGCAAGAAATCACATCTTACCTAGAAAAATATAACATGCACTGTATGTAAACCGTAGACCGACAATTATCCTACAAAATTACTGACAAAATCAACCGACGATTGTCACCTGCAATATCCTGCGATATCTGACAAATTTGTAGGTTCTCCACCGACATCGAAACAGATGCTCTGTATGCAAATTAACTAAACAAAGACTGTTGAATATTGATTGATTTTTTCGATTAGTGATTGCTTGACTTTTGGGCAATCTGTATTATTGTGTGGCAAAAACATGATTTATTTTGACATAATTTAATTAATTATCTACATTTTTGATAAAATTTGAGCTACATAATTTATTGCTATTCATTTTGTCGCTTTTTGTCAGATATTATAGGTGTTCAGTGGCAATCATCCTACAAGAACTAACAATGACCGACAAAATAGATTTTGTAGGATAAATGTCTGTCAATTGTCAGTCAACGGTTTACAGTAATGCATTTATTGTATCTCACGTTTAGGACGCATCACTCCATGAATGGATAATGAAGAACGATTAAATTACTTTGAGCATCAGCAAAAGATTCTCATGAAGGGTGACAATATGTTATCAAAGTCAATAATTATTATTTAGCTTGCGTTAGTAAATCTTATATCCATTTCCATTCTTTGAGATAATCTATATAAGCAAAACTTTTGAAACTCAAGCTACAACCGCGCGTGGATCATCAGGATTTGCAGGCTGTTCTTATTTCGTGATGATTGCATTCAAATTGTATTTAAACTTTGTCAGATAATTGTGCAATTACTAAGTAGCCTTTAAATGAGTCTAGACAGTTGACATGCTTTATAAGGAAATTGTTATTAAAGATTCAGTCTGATTCGAAGCGTCAAGCCGTAGAAAGAATTTTCTGACAGTTTCACCCAGGGGTAAACGTCTGTTTCAAACCTGAATCATCTTTTTCTTGAAAAACTGGCCGTTTACCTTGATAATTCCGATGAGAAGAGAAACACTCGCAAATTCTTCTAATTTAATGACTTAGACAGTGAATTATTTATCAACTGGTGAACATCAGCAAAATGAGTCGATGAAAGTGTTCAACATATCATCGATGTCAATAGTCATTTCCGTTGAGAGACACTTTTGCGTGACTACACGCGAGGAAGCCTGAAAGTGCCATCTTTGCATAAAAAGACAAATAGCAGGATAACAAATACAATAAAATGCGTAAAGCAACATTATGTGGAAAGTGACTATCACCAAAAGGTTGGTTTCTAAAAAGCAACTGCAGTACATGTTTAGTAATAATATCACAATGCAACTAATATTGATTTCATATTTTGTGATGTACAGTCTATGTAAAACTTAGGCAACTGATGACAATGTACACTGTAAACCGTAGACCGACAATTATCCTACAAAATTACTGATAAAATCAACCGACGATTGTCACCTCCAATATCCTTCGATATCCGACGAATTTGTAGGTTCTCCACCTACATCGAAACAGATACTCTGTATGCAAATTAACTTAACAAAAACTGTTGAATATTGATTGATTTTTTCGATTAGTGATTGCTTGACTTTTGGGTAATCTGTATTATTGTGTGGCAAAACCGTGATTTATTTTGACATAATTTAATTAATTACCTACATTTTTGATAAAATTTGAGCTACATAATTTATTGCTATTCATTTTGTCGCTTTTTGTCAGATATTGTAGGTGTTCAGTGGCAATCATCCTACAAGAACTAACAATGACCGACAAAATAGATATTGAAGGATAAATGTCTGTCAATTGTCAGTCAACGGTTTACAGTGTACGCCATTACAGCCATGATTTTCCGAGGTGGCAGGGGTGTCAACCCAGCCCCACCCTGCCATTATGACGGGTCCAAACTGCGACAGGTGTTAGACGGACCGATCACCGGTACTAAAGATGAGCGATCCTACCCGAACCCGAACCCGACCCGAAACCCGAAACTCGAACCCGATTGCTCGGGCTCGGGTCGGTTTTGGGTAGAGCAATTGAGAACTCGGGTCGGGTCGGGTAGGATTATCTCTTTTATCTAAAACCCGAAATAACCCGAACTCGGTTTTTTTTCGGGTTGGAGCATACAAATTTGAAGAATGTTTCTAACTTAGAAAAATATTTTCTGTGAAGTTAGTACTGTTTCATGTGTACGTGCAGTTTAATGAAGCTTTTCAAGAAATTGTGGCTTATCACATTCTCATTGTGAATTATTGATCTGATAGAATACTTTGCGCTACATATTTTGCTTCTAAAACAGCGAAAGATCACTATCAAATTAATTGACTCTGTTCTTGTGGTCTCTAAATCTCATTCTCATAATGACATGTAGATCGTGGCTTGCAGGATGGACGGAAAGAAATGAAATTTAATTTGAGATAAGCTTTACATAGGAACGGAAGCTTAACTATACATCAAATATTATATAATTGAAATTTTGACATCTATCTGCAGAATTATGTTTTTTACATGTAGTGATGCAGCTTAGCTGCTCGGACCTTGACATCTTCATGAACATTGAGAGTCAAAGTGTCTCAATCAGAATTTGAAGGAGCATGCTGCAACACCCATAATATATCGCGAAGCAGTCGATTTTTTTGTAAAGATTCCGAATTTTGTCATGTATTGTAGGTTATATCAATTTCGTGGTTAATTGTGCTACTTATTTAGTAATTTAGTATTTGTTTGAATACTTTATTTGCCTAGAGAAAATAATATACTAACTACTACGTATTTTGATAAAATACTAAAATAATACTATTAAGAAGTTAGACTACCGCCCGGTATCACAGAAGGATCAAGCATTGGCTTTATATATAGAAATGCTTCTGATTTTTCGAATATAATCGGGTCGGGGTCGGGTCGGGTTCTGGCAGTCTTTGTCGGGTTCGGGTCAGACATTTGTACCCGACCCGACATCGGGTTCAGGTCGTGTTCGGGTTAAAATTTTGTCCGACTCGGGTATCCAAATTTTTGGAACCCGACCCGACGCTCATCTTTAACCGGCACCCAGCAGCAGATGAACTCCGCACACCTGAGGAGGGCAGCCCAGAGGTCCCGGCGTGAGCATTGTGTGCACGTGTGTGCAGTAGAAGAGATGCTTTGTATTGTGCGATTGAGATTTGTGTAGGGAGTAAAGAGGTGAAGTGAAGAGTGGTCAGAAGGGCTTATTATGTAAGTCTTTTTTTAAGAGGGATGATTTATTGGTGCGCAGTTGTGCCAGTGTTCTGCGAGTGCAGCTGCTCTGATGTTTGATCTGTGGGAGATTGCGTTCATGATTTTATTGTTCTGTCTGTGCGTCAGGCATGCGCCGACGTGATGGGTGTGTGCTTGTTTGAGTAGCTTTTTTGTTGTTGCGCTGCATGAGTTGTACTTCCTGTGCTGAAAATTGTAAGTTTTCTGCTGTCTGAGAGGTGGTAGATGTTGCCTGAAGAGATGAAAACATTTGAAAGGTGATTTTGACATTTTGATTTGTGTAGAAGCTGTTTTGCATGTAGTACGAGGTGTTCAACGAAGGGTTGGACGTGTGTTTCTTCGTGTAGATGTTGTGTATTTGTGTCGCGCATGCATCCTGTGGGGATCTTTAGCGCTTTGTTCTGTTTTGCTTGTAGTTTGGCGATGCTTGTTTGTGAGACTGTTGATGTGTATTCCAAGACGGGACGTGTGATGGCCTTGTAAGTATCCACGATGGTCTCTTGCTGTTGTCCACAAATGGTGGAAGTGAGGCATGAGAGAGTGTTGACGTGTGTTGTATACGTATGTTAATGAGTGATAGGTTTGTAATGTGTTCGTGCGGATCCAGTGAGAGTGAGATGTTCTCCACAGGTGTGGAGAGTGAGAGTTGCGTTTTGTTGGGGTTGATGAGGAGATTGTTTTACTGTGTCAATGGGAGCAGAGTGTCAAGGTATGGTAAGAGTTTGTCTTGGGCTCTCTTGATGTTTGAGTGAGTGGACGTGATGGTGATAGTGTCATCGTAGACCGTTGTTTTAAGTGTACTGTCTGTTGGAAGAGGAATGTCTTGCAGGGTTGAAGAGGAGGAGGAAGAGAATTTCTTCTTGTGGGACGCCTGTTTTGATGTTTTCGTTGGTTGAGCGTGTTTGGTTGCATGTGGTGTAGGCTTGCCTGTCTTTGATGTAATTAGCTATGTATCGAATGAAGAAAGAAGAATGCTGGTGTGTTGTAGTTTGTGTATGAGTGTATATATGCGGATTATGTCGAATGCTTTTGTCATGTCCAGCGATGTGACGACTGTGCACAAAGAATGCTTTTTTGCTTTTTGCTGCTGAAACCAGTAGTGATGACGTTGATGATTTGATGAAGTGCTAATCAACTGTCGTCAAACTAGATGTGATCTGGTTTGCGTTGAGTGAAAGTGTGTATCTGTCAGTTAGATACTGGATGGCAGTTGGGCCGAGGTGTTTCCTCTAGCCCAGGAGAATTGCATCTGTTAGGATAAAGTTTTGTCGATAGGTGAGGGAGTGATTTTGATTTCAGTGTTCGTTTCTTGTATAAATATGTGGTTGTCTTTTGGAGGACAGTAATCGCTAGTGACGAGGAATTCCTTGCCTTCTGCGAGGTGTATTTTGAGGTATTGTTGTTCTAGGTGTTTGTATGTAGACGGGGCCTCGAGGTTTTGGAATTTGATGGAATTACAAAAGCTTTCTCGCATCTCTTCTCTATTCATTTCAATGATCAAATGACAGTCCGGTCAGACAATGAACGATGTTCTTGAGAACCACTAAATTTCTAAGCAATTCACAGCAATTAACAGTTCCAATTTCAATCAATATGCACAGCCTGACATACCAGAATCAATACGTTGTAATAATTGACGTACTTTATGAATTAAACAACAAAATAGAGAACTTTTAGGATGACCCTCGTAAGTAGGTTAGAAGGCCGAATCCCTTACTGTGTTTTCAATCTGTTCGACTGATGATGTAATTGGATTTTATTGGATCTTTTGCTTTGGATGTGAGTTTCCTTTCGTGTGTGCATGTGATGTCGACTTTGTTGTTATAGTTTAGCTGTATGAGCTCTGAGATTTTGTTTAGGATACCGTTGATGTTGAGTTGTATGATAGTAAGCGTGCTGTTTTTGTGTTTTATGCTGTTGGTTTGAGTGCTTATAGCACCTGTGGAAAGTTGCTATCTGGAGATGCTAGGTTGGATGTAGAGTAGTTGGGGAGGGCAGTGGTTGCGATGTTGGAGGGGGCAGGGATGAGTATTCTGTGGGGATTTGCGTAGGAGTTGTTAAGATTGTGTGCAGTACACGGTCTGCGTTTGGCACAAGTCCCATTGTAGTGCATTGGGTAAGTATAATGTTTGTGAAGTTGAGGTGAAACCAGTGGTTGTTTGGGATGTTGCACTGTGTAGATGTTTGCTTTCTTGTTGTTTGTATGTTTCATGTGGTGCAGGTGAATGTGAGACCGAGGTTGCATTTGATGTCATCCGCCAGGAAGGCGGCGGGAACAGGCGGCCGTCCTCCAAAAAAAACCCGGCGGCTCTACGGGCCTCTTTTGGGGCAGGTGATGAGCGATGGGCTTTGCTGCACAGGGGGAGGCGGATTGTACCCCGAGCATGCCTCATCCTTGACAACTTACAAAGATACGGATATACGTTTAACAAGAAATGTGCTTACCATCTAGCCTTTTTTACCAGTCGGCAAGTGAATCTGCTTTTTATCCACCATCAAAAACATTGTCCATCAATATTAATTGACTGCTTTGCATTTTTCTTTGAAGAATTAATGTACTCATCAACATTTACTATTTTGATTTTTGAAATTTCTAATTAGGCTATATAAAGCCTAACGCATTTATTCAACAATTGCATCACCTGAATCATATAAACGCCGATAATTTATATCTGTCTTGGGCTACAGGCACTAAATGCAATTCCGTCTGACAAAAGCTTTGTCCCACAAGCCGTGTTCTCCAGTCGACTGCGGTTGAAGCATTGTTGAAGCATACTTCAGCCATAGAAATTGACAACAATAAAACCTCTAGAATGGAAATTAAGCTTCATGCAATGCACAATAACGGCACATAAATCGCACGCATTTTCACTTAGATGCACCAGCCAACGTCTGTATCATTGGGTTAGAATCAGTTACATGAGTAAATCGAAGTTTTTAATTGGTTCTTCATGCCCCAACTTAGTTCCCCCGGATGTGCCGCGACCTTGAGTCAATTTCCATTCTAGCGAGCTTCAGATAAACAGTTTATTTCTATGACTTCAGCCGTGTAGAGATTCCACGTCACTACAGCGGTTATTTATAAACAGTTGGAAGCAAGAATGAGTATGACGTAGTAGCTAGGCATTTGACATTAACAATAACTTGTTATCTGATTGGCTCTTTCACGTTCGTCACCTCAACAGCATACATCTATTTATAAATTATTCTCTCACACTTGCCAAGGGCAAGCCGCGAGCCGCAGAATGAACAGGTTCATTTCATAAAATGGCATCTTCAAACGTCAGCGGTTGGTGAACAACGGCTTTTCCTGTGTGCCCAGTAAATAACCGCGGAACACGGCTGATGGCTGGCGGCTTTTGTCAGCGGCTGTTCTTGTGTGCCTCCAGCCTTGGGATGACTATACATGACATCACATAATTCACTCCAATGAACAGGTAAGTTACCAGCAAAGTAATTTTGTCATTAACAAGACTCTATGAAGTAATGATGCATGATGCAAATTGACAGACGAATTTTAAGATGGATGAAATTTCAAATAGGATGAATCTGAGGCACATAATTGAAGGTGTTCTTATTGAGATGTCTGTTGTGACTTTCCTTCCTGTTTGTAATATTCTTTAAAAGCTTGATCAACGTAAATTACTGACTCTGTTATTAAAGAAAGTTCAGTACCTAAAAGGTCTCTCAATGGTTTCTTTTAAGATTTCAATGATTCTCAAGTTTCTGTCATCTTTGATCAGAAACATCAAAACTTTGATTTCTCGAACACTTTCGGGTGACATGAAGCAATATTATCAACAACTTTTCAAGCCGTCAAGACTTCACATTTTAATTTGATAATACACGTAGAACGAAGCATCACAATGTTCAACATTCTAACATGCATGTTCTAGAACTCGATGTTATCGCTCGATTTAACAATCCTGCCGAACAATATGCTTGACTTATTGTAAAAAGTCTCACAAAGCTAAAGGAAAATATATGGCCTAATTTGAGAAGTCCTTTATCATAATGTTGTTAATTATGATCCGACTGGCTAATATAACATTCGCCCCCTGGGATGTTTTCCTGAACCCCCCGCTGATCTCCCAAACTGTTGCACCAATTTTGCCAAACCACACATCAATCGAACAGGCATTGAATGGGCATTCGGAAAAGCAGCATCAGTTCTATTTCTAGGGTCATCCCTGGCCTGATGTGAAGGTCAAAGGTGAAAAACTGCCAATTTTTAACAAATTTCCATTAGATCACTATTTGAAATGGAAAATGACAACAAAAACTAATAAACCATACACTAATCGAAAGATTTGGTCAAGGTGGTTAATAAAATAATGATTACCAATTGCTCTGAAATTACATCATTGCATTAGATGAGGTCAAAGGTCAAATAATTCAAACTTTTAGCTATACTCAAATATCACTAAAATCGCACTTATTAGTATTTAGGTTCTGCCGGAGAAGAAACAAACCAGTTCGGTAACTTTTATCGAGACATTGAGGCTAAAAGCAATATGATGGCTAAAAATTTCAATAATTGCTGATCAGATGCAAAACTAAAAAGTAAAAAATAATAAAAAATGATACTTGAAATATGAATTTCAAATTTCAAACATACATAATAAGCAGATGATTTCAATTTTTCAAAAATTTTGCATTTGTGAATATCTCTGTATTAATAGGAAGAATCCTTTATGTAATCTCAACTTATTTAATCAAGAATTGATACTGTAATATACATTTGAAGTGAATACACACCGAAATCAGTCAAAATATTTCAAACATTCAAATTTTAAAATAGCTGTCATGCCAAAAATATTTCGCCAAATATTATTATCCTTCTGTCGAAAGTTACATAAGACGTAGAAAGAAGGCTACTAGAGTTCTGGTAGCCATAGCCTGCTTGTTTTAAAAGATATTTAAAAAATCGCCACGGGGCGAGGATTGACGCTGACGACTTGGCGACATGCATGGTGAACCTCTTCGGCTTCGCATCGTTTATGAGACGAGGAAGATTTTGGAGGGTTTGCTGATGAGTGACAAGAAATGGATCCGGACCTGACGAAAGACCAATTAGGGAGCGAAAGCACTGAAAGAAGAGCCTAAAAACGAAGAGGTCTCGAAGAAGATATGGAGTAGTGATATGGAAAAATGAATCAAAATTCAAAAGTGATATCGGCTCATCCGCACGCTCCAAAATTTAAAAGCATGATTTTATCTGACATCACCTTTTTCAAAACATACTTTTATCCAATATCCACCATCTTATCGGAAAGTATGGAGAAGTAGTTACTACTACTGTCAAAACCTTGAACACCGCCGTAGCATGTTTAGCTGAGACATGGTTAGACTATTCCGTAGACTCTGTTTCTATTGGGATATCTGACTACGTTGTGGTCAGAAGTGATCGTGCTGGCCACAGGGGAGGCGTTGTTATGTTTTACATAAATCAAAATATTGTCTTTGATAATATCTTCACTACCTAGCCCGCAGATCGAGTCAAGTAAACTGAAATATCATGTTGCCCGCAGATCGAAAAATTGATGATTTATAAAAATCTCCGTTTGATTCATTGAAGGAATGTATTCCTCACAGAGCAGTCATGATGACATCTATGGACAAAGACTGGCTCACCCGAATGACGAAGTCTTTGATCGATCAAAGATTGGAAGCGCATCGCGACAGACATTGACCCCTGTACAAGCAACTGCAAGTAAAAGTCAAACATGAAATAATGAAGTCAAAGAAATTTCAAATATGATAAAAATGAGGTTTGGAAAGTCGTCGAAGAAACAAAAGCAACTGGAGTACTGAAATAAGCAGACATGGAAATGCTACAAATCGTGCTAATGTCTTTACTGACGTATTCGACGAAGCCTTCAATGACAACGATGAACGCTTTTCATTTGATACTTGCATCGATGATGACTGGATTATCGCGATCTCATGGGAAAAAGTTTTTATTCATCTTTCGAAACTATCATTACGGAAATCTACATGTATTGATGACATTCCAATAAAGATCTACAAAGACTTAACAGCAGATTCTTAGCCTTGCCCATCACGAGACTTTTCAATGCATCGATCCGCCAAATCTGTACCATCAGCGTGGAATTTATATCGCCAATTCCTAAAATATCAACTCCCGATGTTAACAAAGCTCGGCCTATCTCGATACTGCCTGTCCAGGCAAAGGGTTTGAAAGAATCATATTGCAAAAGAATGAGGGACAGTTTTGAGCAACATTATGGAAGCTAACATGCTTTTCTCTATCTCCACTCTCTATCAACTGCGCCAATTGACATTATGGAAAATGAACAGTGATTCTATGATGGCTCATCTACCAGCGGTACATCTGTAATTTCATTCAACATTTCATCGACTTTTGATTCAATTTGGCATTCTCTGATAATTCAAAAGTTTGATCAACTTGGCTTCTCAAATGGTTTTCTAAATTGGTTGCGGAGTTATCTGACTGGCCGAAAATGCTTCGTTAAGGTTGAAGGCTGTCTCTCCCGATGCGCTGATGTAAAGAGGGGTATACCCCAGGGTTCAGTTTTGGGTCCTGCAATATTTGCAGTTTTTGTAGCAGACTTCACATGCAAGCAACCTCAAACTGTCCAAACTGTGTATGCCGACGACATTACTCCAGTCTTGCCATTACGCAATGAAATTGATACAAATCCTCCTTTATTGGAACGTGATCTTGGTACTGAAAATCCAAATGTGCAGCAATGGTGTGCTCAACGAAGGCAAATCAAGAATATTGCTGTGTTTAAAGAAAATTGTAAATCCTCAAATAAATGTGTTCCTGTGACCAAAAAGTCAAAAATACTGGGTGTTGCGATCAACAACAACCTCATCTGACATGACCACATTAAAGAAATTTCCACTCGCTGTCATCGTCAACTGTATATATTCAGAAGTGAAACAATACCCTGATTAACATAATCTTTTATTGATTTATCATGTTTTAATTCGTTCTCTGATGGAATGTGCATGCCCGTTTTTTGTATCTCTGTCACAAAACTCAGTGTGAAATTTGAAAGAATTCAAAAGCGTGCTTTCAAAATGATCGATCTGTTGCAATTATCATAATTCGAGCGAATTTTATTCATTTTGTCAATATGCTTTGAATAAGTGCATGTATTAGGTAGGTATTATGTAGATAGATGTAGACAAGTCAGTGTTAGAACAATAAAATCACCAATAATTGAGAAACCAATTATTTTGTGTGTAAGTTTAAAGTTGCAAGCGTTGCTATTTCCTCAAAAGTTGTTATTTCTTAACATGTTCACACGTATACCTACTTATCAGCATTTAGAATGCAAAGTTTGTATTACTTTCAAACACATCAAAGCCATCTGGTGCTGGTATCTTTAACAACTCGCATTACTGCAGCTATACTAATTCAAAGGAAATATCTTAATGCGCATGCAAACATCGATGCATTGAGCATATTGCTTTTCAGTATGGTTTATTTGCTCTGTCAATTCAGCTGGTTGTTCTTTATCATCGTAACTTAAACATTATCTATCTCTTTAAATAATACTCATAGTACAGTTTGCAGTTTTTCAAAGCCACCATTTTCACATGAACTGTTACCTAATGAGAAAGAAACTTTTTATTCAAACATTTTGTTCTTCTAATCCCGAATTGATTGATTCACCGTCATCCACTATGCAAATAGTAATCCGAAAGTGGCGGAGAATTAAGCTGCACTTAGTCGACCATGGATATCTCACGCATTTTGAGCTTATTAATGGCAAGCTTCATATATTTCAATCAACTTTTTAATTTTAATGATATGCAAATATATTCCAATTCAAATTTTGAATACACTATTCACGTTGAACTATATATACTCTTCGTCTATATTTATCAAAGAAATTATTCAAATGATATGTGCGAAGTCTACATTCTAGGTATGCTTTTTCTAACAGAAGCACTTGTTTGACTAACAATTTCAAACAAGCTAAATTATGAATATTCAATAGGAGGAGGTTTTCACTCTGTTTGAACTTCTATCATAAGTGAAGAACATCTTTCAAAAAAGCAATCTTTCATGGACGTAAAAAAAGGAAATGTAAAAAAATGAGCATTACGTACGAGTTCATTGTAAGTAGTATAAGTGGAACATTTTAAATTTAGATGTCTAGGTGAGGGAAAGTGTGGAACTTTGAATATGTCTTTAAAATTTTCACGAAGATGTGAATACACCAACTCAATGAGTTAAAATCAAACTCATATGAAAGGTAATAAAGTCTCTAGGTAATCTGTAAGTTGTTGGACGTTTCTGTGGCGTTTCATTTCCTCACAAATTCTTTTAACAAATACAGGGTGTAACAAAAGTTTCTGACCCACCTTTAATTATGCAAATCAAACTTTGATTACTTATCACACCGTCATATGAAAGCCTATGAATTCGGTATCTACCTAAACAAACTTCTAGGCATACAAAGTCGTTGTATTTGCCCATTAGGTTAACCGTATTATTAATCGCAAAGCTAGAAATTATTTCTTGTTCATATCATTTTTATAATAAACTAAATTTATATGTATTGCACATGAGTTATGAAATTTCCCCGAAAATTACGAATTCCAAGAATTTGAGTTAAGAGTGTTCAATGCCACTACGAGGTGAAAGGTAGCCAGCCAGTCATAGGTTCGATCGATACTTGTTGGTTCCCACAATTTTGTTGTTAACATCTGTAACATAAGTTTCAGACCCGGGTCAGAAACTTTTGTTACAAGAGACGGTAACACAATTTCAAGGCAAAATTCAACTCTCGTTTCAATCGCACTGCTGTTTTAAATTCAGTATTTTTTCAATTCACTTTTGGTGAGACTTCAATACGCAAAAACATCGACAATGACTCCAATCGCAAGAAAATCCAAGCAATCTTTGAAGCGGGTATTTCAATTCGTAAAATTGGCAAAGACTTCAGGATTCCACGAAATACTGTTTGATTGTTGTGTAGACGCACAGATGGGCAGACGAAGATAAAAAAGCGCAGTGGAAGACCACGAAAACTTAGTCCCTCCTCAAAGGATAATTTACGCCCACAAATGAAAGATAAGGTCTCTTTCAGAGTTCGAAAAATGGCGACGCGTGTTGTCCATAAGCACGCCACAGTAAATAGTGATTACTATCGTCGACAAATTCTTCCAATATATGCTAAATGCGTCCAGTAGATATTTCCTTATACAGAAAGAACGATTTTGATGCTGTACGGCGCTACTTGTCACACGGCAAAAGCATCCATTAAGAAATGCGAAGAATTGTCTCCAAACCTTTGGTTGCATTGGCCTAGAAACTCGCCTGATCTAAACCCATTGGAACATTTGTGGAGTAAACTTCAACAAATTGTAATAAAGGTAAATCAATTGTAATTAAGGACCTCAAAACCGAGAGTAACTGCTCGCGGTCAAGATGAATGGGGAAACATCCCTAAAACGGAATGTAGCAATCTTGTTCTGAGTTGTTCTTGCATGTGTGGATGACTCAGATGGGTATACACAACGCCAATTTCTTTGACATGATTGTCATCAAAATATTTAGTATTTTCTGGAGCTTTTGATGTATTCCCTTCAAAATTATGACTAGCATGTTAACACTAGAAGGCCCGAATAATAAAATTACCTAAAAGGCCCAAACTGAGTCATATGACTCAATTTCGAATGTTATTAAAATTATCAAACTTACGGAGGAATTTATGAAATTTATTCTTTACTGCATATATGTTAGAACATATAAGAGCACAAATTTTAATATGTAACAAAAATATATTTGACTCAGATAAACAAATCATACATATGGTCTCTATGAAAACTTATGGTCTATAACATTTCGCACATAGATCAGCGGTACATTTTCCACACATAGGTAACTTGCATTGAGCACAGATCACAGTTGTTCGATTTCGAATGCAAAATCGATTTATTTTACAGTTACCTCTCACCTGTTGGGCATTCGATGAAGACAGAGCTGCTGGAGATTGGTGTTGAGAAATAGCGTCGCTGTTTCGACGGCTGATAGATTCTTTTGTCAGCTCATTTGCAAGCTGAATTAGAAACATACGCCGAGGTATGCTTGAATTACAGACTTTCCTGTAAATAATCCAAGCATTCAACGCAGCACAATCTAAAACATTACAAAATGCGGCGTATGGCCAGCGTCTGGAGCCAGATTTCGTGGTCATTTGGCGACACATGGAATCAACCATATCTACACCACATTTATTTTTATTGTAATATAAAATTGATTCTGGTTTTCTCTTACCACCGTCTTGACATGTCGGAGAGCTGTGCAGGGTAGACAATACGTAGACTTTCTTCAATACTTTTGCTTGGTAAATGGAAAGATTCATATTTTTTGACTGCAAAATGATCGAATCATGTAAGTCCATCTTCTGTACACTTGGCAGTTCTCGCCGGTTTGCTCTAACAGTTCCAACCAAAGATGTGTGTTTGGCTAGTAGCTCTTCTGCCAATGAACAGGAGGTGAAAAAGTTATCGACGGTCACGTTGTAACCCTTTCCATAATATGGAGTCAATAGTTTCATTACAACATGATGGCCAAGGCCTGTTATGCGAGTATGATCTCTTCCGACGTATGGATGTATCGATAAACAATACTTGTTTTCAACCTCCGCAAGCATCCAAAATTTTATCCCGAATTTGTCCGGTTTACGGGGCATAAACTGTGTAAAAGGACATCGTGCTTTTGTTGGCAGCAATTGTTCATCAACAGTTAGAGACGACTCCGGAACATAGGCTTTTTGAGAATTTTCAACAAAGCGCGAAAGTACTTCTGAAAAGAGTCCAAATTTATCCGTCTTCAACCGTTCACTTCTTGTATTGCGATTGTCGAAACGAATATATTTCTTTATCTCCATAAAACGATTCCGTGACATCGTCGCTTTGAACTTTGGACACCCAATATCAACATTCCACATTTCCCTTGCTGGGAAGTTGTTCTGATTTAGAGCACCTCTAAGATATAGTAGTCCAATGAAAGCGTCAAGCTCATTCCTCTAACTGAAAATCAGTATCGCCGGTTTTTCTCGCATATTCCACAGAATACTTAGCTATCATTCTTAGCAAGCCAGGATCAATTATGCATCGAAAAGCATCCACAGGTAATTCAATATTTCGACAATAACTCGTAGGTCCTGGTCGTGCGCGGAAAACATTTTGACTCGGTAAACGACCAGCAGTTTGAACAGCATTCTTCCATTCGCGACCATCACGAGACCTGTAAGAGGCGGTGTGGGGAATCGAGGTCGAAGCAGAAGTCAACAAGTCATCTTCATCCGAGCTGCTATCATCACTAACATATTGAACGGTGCAACTATAGATTGTTTCATAAAAAATGGATCACCCTTAAACCTCGCCTTAACTTCAACTTTGTCTACTCCGCCAAACTTGAACGAATTTCTCTGAAATGTGGAAGATATGTCAGTTGTGCTTACTAATATCATTGTTGGAAATTTCAAGCATGAATATTGAGTTGTTTTCCTGTTATAGATAAAAAAAGTAGTAGATAATTTGATCTTCATTTAGCAATGTTACACAAAATCATACCTCACTCTTATAAAATGACATTTGTTTTCTTTGTTATGTAATATGTTGTTCTACAAGCCAAAGGCTATCAAGCAAAACAAAATAAAGAAAATTGGTCAATCAGAGCCAGTATAGCACCATTATTCATCAACAATAATGTAACTGCTACATGTGATTAACTGGACTTCATGTTCCATAGCTTCCTGACTTCGTTGCGGTGGTGTTGGCAGCACTCCTGATTGCTTTTAGCTAGAAATCTATCTCTTACCGGTTGAAGACAATACAAAGCACAAATGAACAATAACGAGATCGCATTCACAAAAGGCAAAGTGTCAGCCTTGCTAGAACTAGGTTTTTCTTTGCGAGCTACAAGCAAGCGACTAAATGTCCCTTACACAAATGTGCATCGATGGCATAATGATGATTTTCGACTCTGTCGTAAAGAGGGCTCTGGCCGTCCACGCAAAACATCCAAACGTAGAGACCGCCTGATGTTGAGATTTGTTAAAGTTGATCCAAGTCTCTCGTTAACTGAGATGGCTGCACTACACTCGTCTATTTATAAGTACACTATTCGTAGAAGACTTATTGAGTCGAATTTCAAGAGCTGTAAGAGGCCCTCTCAGATCGAATTATCAGATCAGCATACAAAAAGACGTCTCAGATGGGCAATGAGTCATTGTCACTGGCGAAATCAATGGGATCGGGTTGTCTGGTCTGATGAGGCATCAGTCCGTCTGAAGGATAGTGATGGTCGATTGAGATTATGGATAAAATCTGATCAGGAAATTTCGAGACATTTACATCGTCCCCGGGTACAAGGTGGTGCGACTCTACTGATTTGGGCTGGCATTTGGACCAATGGCCGCTCTGAACTTCACATACAGCAAGGAACCATGAATTCTGAACGCTATGTGAATGTTTTACGAATGAACATTGGCCAAATGACAGATCAACTTGGTGATCAATCGACTTGGTTATTTATGGATGACAATGCTACGTGTCACAGGAGTAGTAGAGTCAACTTATGCAAGTCTCAATTAGGGCTTAGGACATTATCTTGGCCAGCTCGTTCTCCTGATCTGAATCCCATAGAAAATGTATGGAGTATTCTAAAACGTAACGTTCGTCGTTCACTGCTACCTACAGATGGCGTATCACAACTTACGTCACTGTTAAGAAGAGAGTGGAGAAAGTTAGATCAGTCAAAAATCAACGATATCATCGAATCAATGCCTAGACGAATTGGTAATGTCATTGACAATAAGGGTAGGGCCACAAAATATTAGCTTCTTAAGAACCGTTGCTGTATCATAGCTTATCAGATTATATAAGGACATTTAAATATATTAAGGACATGAAATAACATGAAAAATGCTTTCTGTATCATACTTATGTTTTATTTAGTCAAATTTTAGGATGATCCACTTTTTATGAAACGTACTGTATTATTGTCCGCCGAAGATTGATCACTCTCATCTGACAAGGAGCCATCGCTGTCGTCAGGTTCGATATTTCGCAGTCTATGGATTTCCCTTCTCAATTCTTCTGATATAATATCGTCGTTATATTCATCATCAGAGAGCTCAACCAAAGATACAGCTTTATCAACAGAAAAGCGTCGCTTCATTCTCACGTTAGTTCAGAAGACGATGGAAAGCACAGTGTTACCACTGTTTTATTCACACGCAACCAAGATTCTCAGCATTGATTGGATGTGGCTAATACAATTGCAACGTGGCTGACGTTGTGATACAATACAATGTGACTGACTGACTATCTCTTTCAATCAATGCTTTCAATCTTCCCCAAAAGCTGTCATGCATTACGCGTCGAGCGGTGTAATAGGCTCATTAGACTTCTTATTCAGAAAACCAAAACGCGAACACACTCGTCAGGCAAGCATACGAAAAGTGAAAAGTAGTAAGAATTAAGAATTAAAGTACTATGAGTCCCTTGACTCAGTTTGGGCTTTCTAGGTATACAAATGTGAATTCACAAATTACTCCAATATGCTTGCGAAAAAAGAAAATATTTGTTTACAATACTTTCGTACACGATAAAAAAATAAAAGTCACGAGAGGGTTATTGAATTCTATTGATATATGAATCACACCACATAGATGAGTATGTATATGAGTCATATGACTCAGCTTGGGCTTTCTAGTGTTAATATATTGTACTATGAAAATAAATAATGCATTTATTTCAAATTCCCGTGTAGAAAATCAATAGAAGTGCAGGTGCTAGGTCAGGATCAGCACCTTTTGTACAACATCTTATCAGCACCTTAGGTAACAAAAGGATCAGAAACTTTTGTTACACCCTGTATAAGCATTATTACTTAAAAGACATCCTTAAATGGCATTATAATACTCCTTACAATTATGCTATTGCGTAAATGATTCATAAACAATTTGAAATGCAACAAATATACGAACCAGGGTTAGAACTGTCCCCGGCTGCAAATTTTGAAGACCGGCCGTCCGGTTGATTTAATTAGACCCATGTCGACCGTTGACGACATTCAGTCTGCAATAAATTGCTTCGTTAATTATTACAACATCAACCCTCAGAGACCTGAGGGGGGTCCAGTGGACCCGGAGCCACATTTTTCTATATCATTTTTTACGCTGACGATATATCAACCACTCAAGCCCATACGAAATCATCATTTCTGACAGTGAATCTGCATGTGTTATTTCATTTCAATTGAATCAGTAGAAGTATGCCAGATAGGCCAAGGGGGTCCACTGGAACCCCCCCTCAGGTCTCAGAGGGTGTAGAAATTCCATCACAAAATTTTTGTAATTAGATGAAAAATGATTTCGAACATGTCCACGATGGTGTATAAAGAGTGAAAGTCATTTATTCATTGTCTGCATCATGCTCGTAGATGTGCAATGTGTTGGAAGATCGCAAAATGTGAATATTTTGCTTTCGCACATGATCTCGCGTGACTGGTTGGCCTATATGAACAACTCCACATAAATCGATGTCCGAAATGAAAGCTATCATTATATTCATAGTTGAGCACCAAAAACTGATTGATAACAAACTTTTCACAGCAGTAATGATAAGTTTGAGATCTCCACAGCTGTTTTTTGGTTCTAGAAGTACAGCAATTTTGACTCATTTTAGGTCTATTTCTGATGGCTTTGGATAAATTTGAAGGAATGTACAAATGGAAAGGATTAGCTGCATGAATTAAATCAATTTCATCAAAATCAACTATCTGAGGCTTTATGGTGACACAAAATATCGTAAAGCCGCCTCCTAGTACAAATGATGCTGTACTAAATGTGGTTGACTTACAAAAACACCATATTTTCGGACGTGTTTACTGAGAAGGCTGAAAGTCACTCAAGGGATTCGTTATACCGACCTGCTGCACGCAAACATCATTGTTTCACTTAAAATCAACTTTCATAATGTTTTGATATCGATTTAAGCAGGTAAACTAAGAATATGTTAAAGGGGTCCACTGGACCCCCCCTCAGGTCTCTGAGGGTTAAGATCAATTAGATGCAACAATTTGAGAGTATATACACATATATTTTGTGATATTGTAAATAATATTGCTCATACTGTATTAAATAATAATGCTGTAAATATTGCCAACTCTTCTTTAAACAGTTAAAAAATGATTACCGGAAACTTATAAATGTAGTTCAAACCCTACATCATCTCAAATTCAGTTTCAAGAATGATATTTTCTGGCCTGAATGAATTTCACTACATGGGATAGTTTATATAACACGTGGAGCTTAGACATGCAATGAGTAATGGATTTCAATACATTACACAAATGTCAAGTTGTCAAACCGTTCGGTTGTGTGTCACAGTCGCTCTTACATTTGTGCGTCAGTATTTGTTGTAACATCGCTTTTCGGTGGAGAGTTCGAATAATTTTTACATTGTCTCGTGCGTTTTCACTTTTTGCAATTGATCCTGTTGGATTTATTTTCCTTACTATCATTTTTTGGGCATATCGCGGCTTTTTTGTATAGTCTGGTTTATCATCGGTGAATTGATATCACTCCGTGGTTAGTCAATCTTTTGCGAATTGGTAATTCTCGATTGGATTTCTACAGTGTCCCTCTTTCGTGATATATTTCCCTTCTTATTATTGTAAGACTGGTATTGTCAGTCAATTAAAAGTTTATCAGCTGATCTTATCGCAAGGTATAAAACATAAAATTGACAACAATAAAACCTCCAGAATGGAAGTAAAGCTTCATACAATGCACAATAACGGCACATAAATCGCACGCATTTTCACTTAGATGCACCTACCAACGTCTGTATCATTGGGTTATAATCAGTCACATGAGTAAATCGAAGCTTTTAATTGGTTCTTCATGCCCCAACTTAGTTCCCCCGGATGTGTCGCGACCTTGAGTCAATTTCCATTCTAGCGAACTTCAGATTAAACAATCTATTTCTATGGTATAAAACCTCCCCCTGTCGAAGCGTCCACGGATTATTGATTTTATTGTGACGTTTTTCAAGGTCGTTTTACGCTGTTATCTATATTTAGCATCGCTTGTAAGTGTTCCTGTTAATCGTTTCCTATTGCATCATCAATCCAATACGTTTGTCTATAGATTCCGTGACCAAGCTGATATCTATGTCTGCAGCAGAACTCCAGCATAGGAAAGCTAGTATTACAAAAACAAGATCTACTAGATGTTCTCGTCCATCTGAAAAATCAATTTCATTGAAAAATATTGAAAAATAAAATTTCAATACAATGTAGGGCATGCTACCCGAAGATTTGACAGTGGATCGCGGATAATTTGTTTGATAGGCTAACTGCTCGCGACAAATTTTGATTGACGTTGTACAGGTGCAGCAACGCTTCCGTTCAGTCTTGGGATACTCATTGAAATGAAAAATTGATGACAACTTCGGAGAACTCATTGTTCCAGACTCTTGTACGACAGCTCGAAGTCGTCAATGTAAACTGAAAAGATTTGAATTTAAGCTCCAGTGGAGAGAGTTCTCAATTGCCGTCGGAAATCACTAGAATTCCCTCACAAGTGAGGAAGTAGATCTCACTTCAGTGAATCACTTCAAACAAAGTTTGCACGTCGCAGACAAAACAGTTCGCAACATCAGCACTGAGTCAGTGACCACATTGTTGACCTCAGAACTGTTATCGATAAAAAAACGTTCATTATATTGGAACTTGGAATTCGTTGACCGCTTAAAGCTTTCTTGTGGAGGCGGGATATAGATTTACGCATATAATTATTATTACATCAATGCCCTTTTGGGTCAATATTTTGATGAACTGTTTTCAGTTGGCCTGTGTTTGATTGACTTAGAAAACTTGATAATGTGAAACGCAGTTTACATTATCAAAAAGTATAAAGTTGGCCTAAAACTCATTAGACTAGTAAATGCGTCATTAGCGCACTACAGCTCATCGCACAAAACATGATATCAAAGTGCGAATAATTGCATTGTATGATAAGTATTATAATAGGCAATTCTCGCTTGTAAGGAGTATCGGATGGTGCTGTATTTCACGTATGCTGTGTGGAAATGTCTTATGACATAAGTTGACTAAATAATATCTGACGATCAAAGCCTTAACCAACCGGTGTACAGTGACGCCAGCCCGTCCTAATCTGTTTTGAATAAGCCGGCCGCCAAAAACCCGGCTGGTTCCAACCCTGATACAATCTGACCAACGATTTTCTGGAGTCTAAAAATTCAAAAAGGACTGGAATATTACACAAATTATGACGCACAAGGTGTTCCTAAGGACCAAAATATTAGTTAGCTGTGCTGTTGCTATGTAGAAGCAAGAAGCTCACAAAAATTCAGACTGAAAAATGAATATCTTAGAAACAAGCGTAAGAATCAGCCGGCTAGATATGGATAGGTCAAATTATTCGATGAGAGTTTTTGAAGCACAAGCATTTGTTTTGTTGAAAACCACTCTTGCAGTAGAGCATTACTTTGGACTTTCCTGTAATCATGAGGAAAACTCTCCATCTTCGACAAGAAAATTTGCTTGGTGACATCTTCCCTCTCCGGCCGTCTTATACTTCAGTTGATGCCAAAAACAGCTTTAGTCTCTCCTTGAAATTTATTGACCAGACTAAGATATGTACAACCCCTACGCGTTTCAAGCGTTCGCTCTTCCTCAGGGGGTAATTCGCTAAAACCAACTGATCTGGCCGCTCATGTGGGCTGCTTATATGCAATGTTATCGGTTGAGAGATGTTTAAAATACCGTCAACTCTTTTCTTCGATTGAGTAAAAGATGCAAAGAAATGCGCAAAAACTGTACGTATTTAAAACTCGGATTTGTTTACGATAAAACTGATCGTGATATCTGCAAATTAATTAAAAGATACGAGTTACCGATAAATCTTGTTAGCTCCCGTAATAAAACTTTATATAATGCCTTGAAATTCAAACAAAAAGTAGAAAAACACGAAACTTGCCTTGTTTGTGAGAGTTTGACTAATAAGATGAAGTGTACAGATCGGTTTTTGGTACACAAATGTGCATGCCATCATTGTAAAGATTTCTATATTGGTCAAACCTCGCGTCGTTTTAAGGATCGTTTTAATGAGCACAAGCGTGCTGTAGATAGAGGTAATGTTGATTCGAGTGCTATGGCAGAACATTGTCTGAAATGTAGATCAAAACGTTTGACTGATTTTGACCTTGAAATTCTTGATAAGTGCAAAGATGCATTGAACACTAGACTGATTGAAGCTCGTTACATTAAACAGTTGATTCCAAAAATCAATCGAAGACAAGAGTTGACGGTATTTTAAACATCTCTCAACCGATAGCATTGTATATAAGCAGCCCACATGAGCGGCCAGATCAGTTGGTTTTAGCGAATTACCCCCTGATGAAGAGCGAACGCTTGAAACGCGTAGGGGTTGTACATATCTTAGTCTGGTCAATAAATTTCAAGGAGAGACGAAAGCTGTTTTTAGCATCAACTGAATGTTGTCATTGTGGGTCACTATGGGTTCCTATTTTAATCAGTAAATAAATGGAAGCAACATCACAAGCAACTGACGACTAAAAAATGAATGAGGAATTTTCTAAGCGTGATTTCATGGTCGTTGCAAATAGTTAGGGGCAACTACTATCCACGACATAGCAAGTATCTTGAACATATCATCATACTACCTCTGATTTCAGCCTTCTGATTTATTGATTTCACTCTTAATTGCAATCTCTCATAACGTCGACCTTCTGAGTTAAATTGGCCGCTTATTTTCTCAATATTCATTTAAAACTTGAAAAATGATTGAATGAATGAGAATAATCAAGCTTTGTACACGTGACTTAGAAATAAATAACTGCGTTCATTTAATCTAGTTGATCATTCACCTCAGCCGCTGATTCGCAGATTGCACTCACGAAAATTCCTCATGATTTTTTCTCATATGTATCTCATGAAATTTCGTGCGGATTGGGAACGTTTTCGCATGATATATCTCATCTAATTTCATAATTGACAACAAAGGTCTGTCGTAGTTCATTGAATATCGAAAGAGAATGACAGCTATTAAGTCAATACAAGACACCAACACCCTTGATTCCCCGACCGCGATTTCAATGATATTCAATGATTGAATGATGATTTCAATGATTTGATTCGAATAGGCGACGCACGACTATTTTTCCTATCTCTGTAAGGTCTTAAAATTTCTTTTTGCCCACTTGTTAAGTTCCTGCATGTGCCATCTGTTTGAATCAGTTTGCACTTCTAGCAAAGTGACACGGTTAAACAATCTAATTCTGTGACTACGACAGACCTTTGTTGTCAATCTACACTGTGACGTAGTCGTATGACATGCTGATATGCTGTCTCGCTACAATATGAACGCTGTTTGCGTTCTGTCAATAATAATAGGACAATATGCTGTCGATATCACTTAGAGATGACTTCTGCCTTCACTCGCATTCCTTTTGAACCATCAGCGTGGCCTAGTGAAGAAGGTGTGAGCTCGTCTCCACCGCGGACTTCGGTTCGATTCCTAGGTCAGGCGAGTGCGGTCGGGTAATCAAGGGTGTTTGTGTCCTGTATTGACTTAATAGCTGTCATTCTCTTTCGATATTCTAATTTCATGTGTTTCTCATAAAAATCTGATTAATACATTTTACGGTTGCTTTTTCAGTCCTCTGAATTTATTTTTCTGTCATTTAGTTGTTGAGTCTTTCTCAGTCTCGCCAAGTTGCCCCAGAGCATTCCTACACCATGTTCACAATACTGATTCAGTATTAGCAATAATAAATTATTATTTGTCATGATAAGATATGGAACTGTAATTGTGCATATGTCTATTTTCAACATCTTGCATAGTAATGGTAATTCTAAAGTCAAATTATATATTCATCATTTCGAAAAGGCTGTTGCAGATCTTTCTGATATATTCTACACCATTTCTCTTTATCCTTTATAGACTAAACTTGGAGATTTTTATCGATATGAATAATTTTTCATTGAATTTCACTAGCTGCAATCTGAAGGGAGATGTCGAACTTATTTTATGATATTATTTTCATTAATTCGACAACTATCATAACTTCGAATTAAAATGTTTTACATTCCCAAAACTGCAGAATAACTCTGATATTTTTTTCCTTCCGTGCTATTGAATAAGGACATCCTCCTAGCGACGATTCGACACCGAAATTCAGTCTTATTTATTGGCATTTGCCGAATTTTCGACAGAGAACGTCAGTCATCTTTCAGGGCAAGTGACACATTGAGATCGATATGCATCCGCAATAACTTTGAAGACCGAATGGGATAATCCGACTGTCATAGCCAAAGAAAGAAATTACCGGAAACGGCCTTTCAAGGAATCTTGGCACATTGATAAGACGTCGTGTTTTAATCGCACAGTCGAATCGGTTAACATTCCAACTTGTTACTCTTGTTTTTGAATATTTTTTTAATTATTTCATTTAGTTATTTTAAATCAATTTATGATTTACTAATTAAATATGTTTTTTTTTAAATTTCATTATTACTATTATTTTTTATCATTTTCCTCTCATTTATGCTTCCTTAAATTTTAAAATTTGATTATTACTAATTTTGTTCCTATTATTCCTTCTCATCCACTATTATTCGTTATCAATTTAAGATTGCTTTTATGATTTTTCGTTATCACTTTATGATTTTTACTGTATACATGTTTCCATTATTTGTTTGTTTGTTTGTTCCGGTATTAAGTTTCATCTTCCTTATTTTAATTCTATTTCAAATGTGGTTTTAGCGTCATGTGTTTGCATATTTCTGTTTAGCGCTTCTAATTACCTTTACTTTGTCCTTTTTGTGCTATGGCTGCGTGTCTCCATTTCTCACTGCTACATCCCCATGCTAATTGCCATTTGTTACGCTTGATTGAGGCCATGAAATGTGTTCAGTTGTTGCGGATGCATGCCGTCTGGACATCTCAATGTGTCACTTGCCCTGGAAGATGACTGTCTATAGAAATTTCGGCAAATGCCAATAAAGTACAGCATCGAAGAAGCAACAGTCTTTCCGATATATCACCGATGCACAATCAATCAATTTTCAAGAATATCCTTGGACTTCAGCTAATCATAGATGACTTCATTTATAATATTTGAAGAAATTATCCCTGAAAAAGTGCTCAAAATCATAAAAGAATATCATTTGCAGTCTGTCCAATTTCACTTGCACGTATTGAAGTTCATATTACATTGTTTTACATTTAACTCACAGCAAAATTTTATGAGGAATCTCCCTTACACGGAATCGATGGCGAATTTTACAAAGATAATGGAAAGATGTGGAAATATCAGAATATTTCAAAATAAACATTTTTGAAGACAGAAAACAACACAACCCTTCCTTAAATAACATTGGCTGCAAGAAAATATAGCGGCTTTGAACAAACAGAGATTAGATTATGTAGTATTCATAAGTGGAAATGTTTTAATACAACGATATCATTTTACGCAATTTTATCAGGCAACTTTGATGCCGAACATGTGCTGACTAAAATTGTCTGAAATTCGGTAACAAAGTAACAGAAATGTAAAATTTGTTCCTTTCATCTATTTTAAGATCTATGAAAGAACAAAGTCAAGCCTGTAAGTGAAATAAACAAAAACTAAGTCAGTCAGCGGGAATTCATTGTCGTGAGAAGTAGTCAGTTGGGACGATCTTAATTTGGTTGGCTTTCTGTTCAGAATATGACGTGAGAAAATCCTCCAAGACATGTGAATATGTTTTAGTGATTCCCTTCCGAACAGAGACTAAGTCATATGCAAGTTAGTCTTGATGGTCAGAGGGGCCTAGGTGTAAGAGATCTTTCTTCTCATTTTTCAAAATGATAACATCTGGGTGCCATCTGTCTAACGTCTTCGGCTACCGTCCACCGTTCACGACAAATACCTTTCTCACTTTCTCGTGGACATGGCTGGTGGACGCCAAACGAGAACGTTCGACAACATTGTAAATGTTATCATTTTGTAAAATAAAAAGAGAGATCACTTACATCCTGATTCCTTTCGTTGCATTAAATGACTATACACATGCTCCTCAATCCTCCATAAAGAGTATATCACACGATCTATTTAATTTTCTCTTGCGATGCCTTCTATAAGGTTTTGCCGGTCCTTTGCTTCACTTTGATCGGCAACCTTAAGAAGTCGATCATGTGTGATTCCATAATGGCTCGATATTTGCTTTTATTAGTTTTGATTTGTTGATTGCTAACAAATTTAATACTTGAATATTTACAAAGAATAAAGGCATTACAGATATTTTATTCGACTTACAGGAAGCTTGGGCCAAAACTTTGTGTCAAAATCCAAAACCCAAGCCCAAGTTTAAATAAATGGGTAGAATCAAGTAAACAAAGTGCATTCTTTGCATTTTGTGCTGACAAAAAGATTCTTCTATAGGCCAAAATTCCTATTGGGCCCATGAGAAGTGTGGTATTAGTGGGAAACGATTTATTATTGCAATAATTGTAATTAGTAGCCTAAGTACATGTATTACGTCATAAAGTTTTCTTTTAATTTAACCTACACTGATATACTGACTAATTGAAGATCTTTGATTTAATTATGATTGAGTTGCACATTGCTCATAGCAAAGCAATTGTTTTCATTTTATCATTCAGAAATATAAGCAGACTTGATAAATATTACAGCTGCGCAGTAACTGTGTGGTTAAACATATTTATTTTTGGATAAATGTCGGCTATCGTAGAAAGCTAACGGTGCGAAGATGTACATATAAAATGTACGGAATATATAAAAATTCAATATGCACAAATGCAACAAAATACATGTGAGCTTACAGTAGACACAATACGTATGAACTTTCAATGAGCGGTATTGTCAAGCCCAGAATGAAACAGCTAATAATTACAAGTATTTCATTTTTGAAATATTCTGTGAATCCAGTAAAAATTTGATAAAATATCAGAACTTTATGCTCTTATGCTGTAGCTCTACTAAGATTCAAATCAAAATATTAATTTTTGTAACTTGATCTGCATATATTCAGTATATATAGAAAACCCAAGTTTTGTATCACTTATCCAAGGTTGACCCACAACTCAAGGTCCAACCTTGCTTACAGTCAATATATTTTGTGAAGTTCACTTGCATTCATGGAGTGCTGAATGGAGTACTGCACTGCTTTCGCATGCAAATTAAGATATACAATAAGTGGACAAAAATAGCCTATGACATCAACATGGTGTCCCGAGCAGCGTCCAAACGAAAATATCATTTGAAAATTTCAGAACAATAGACTTTATCATCTTTTATCGACAAGAGTTAAGCCATGACTATTGGAGTTCTATTGAATCAGTCCAGCGTGCAACTCTTTCGAAATTAATCCGTTTTAGAGCTGATTAAATTCAATAAATATTTACCTCGATGAAACTTCCATCCATGATACGCCCCATCTTCGATATCCATTTTCACCATAATGGAGTGACACACATTGTCCTTCAGAGACCTTTTTTAACTTTGCAATGATCTTGCTGCTTGATATTGCTGCATTGGCTCGGGTACTACGTCCACAAGACTACTCAGGAAAAAATACATAAGACAATTAGTACAGTGAGCCTATTGCGCAGCCATTTTCCAAGCACGGGCACGGTCCGGGCATTTTCCAGGAACGGGCACCGGCTCCGGCCATTTTCCAAGCACGGGCACGGCTCCGGGCATTTTCCAGGAACAGGCACCGGCTCCGGCCATTTTCCAGGAACGGGCACCGGCACCGGCCATTTTCCAAGCACGGGCACGGTCCGGCACTTGCCAGGAACGGGCACGGCTCCGGCATTTGCCAGGAACGGGCACGGTCCGGGCATTTTCCAGGAACGGGCACGGCTCCGGCCATTTTCCAGAAACATGCACCAGCACCGGCCATTTTCCAAGCACGGTCACAGTCCGGCATTTGCCAGGAACGAGCACGGCTCCGGGCATTTTCCAAGCACGAGCACGGTCCGGCCATTTTCCAGGAACGGGCAAGGCTCCGGCAATTTTCCAGGAACGGGCACCGCTCCGGCTATTTTCCAGGAACGGGCACGGTCAGGGCATTTTCCAGGAACGGGCACCGGCTCCGGCCATTTTCCAGGAACGGGCACGGTCCGGGTATTTTCCAGGAACGGGCACGGTCCGGGCATTTTCCAGGAACCGGCACCGGCCCGGCCAATTGCCAGTAACGGGCACGGTCCGGGTATTTTCCAGGAACGGGCACGGTCCGGGCATTTTCCAGGAACGGGCACGGTCCGGGCATTTTCCAGGAACCGGCACGGTCCGGGTATTTTCCAGGAACGGGCACGGTCCGGGCATTTTCCAGGAACCGGCACCGGCCCGGCCAATTGCCAGTAACGGGCACCGTGCTCGATTGTTAGATTATTGTTAGATTTCTATTATCTGAATTACAAACTTGCCGAGTTTGAATTTATGAAGATATTTTCAATAATGAAAAAAAAAATCGAAGAATCATTGAGAACCGTGCGGTTGGACTGCCATGTGGTGCGAGTTTTGCGGATGTTAGTATTGGTCGGCATTAGCGAGTTCCACAAAGAGCTTGCATCCGAGCTCTTATGGCACAAGAACCTTTTTGCACATGAATTTGGATCTGTGAGTACGGCATGCTTGGACAAAAATAAAGAAGCTGTTACAGAAGCCTTCAGGAAATCATCTAGGAAATCAATCCGTCGAGCGAGTGCTGAGATGAATTTGAGTTACTCGACTATTTGTCGTATTCTTGATTAGTCCGGCTTCAAAGCCTGAAAGATGGAAGATTTTCCATGCGCTACAACCAGATGACATGTGAATAAAAGATATGTCATGAAGTACTTATGTTAAATCCGAAATTAGAATATAAAACAGGAAAATACATGTATAAGCTTGATAAGCTTCATGGTGGTATTGGATTACCTTGATATCATGGCATCGATTATGCACCATGGTGGTTGATAAAAGCATGAAAACTGATCAATTTTATATGTCCGTGTAATCAACCGAGCACAAAGGAAGTCATAACAGAAAACAAAAATTCACTTGAAACGCTACATTTGAGTAATTCCTTTATTTTTTACTGAATCTATTTTGTTTTCTTGTGAAGACCTCCACTCTATATGGAATAGGAAGATAGCATGGGAGACTGCATTTGAAATGAGTGACTTTAATTTTGCCATTACTTTTAATGAAATTTCAGCACTTCTAAGGAATTGCACATCTATCTGCATTTTGAAAATCCGAAGAGAGAGATTTCAATCTCATTATCAATATTTTTGTTTCTGCACAAAGTAAAGCTGTACAAAAGACCGGATCCTGTATAGATTTTCGCCAGATTTGCAGGAAAGAACAAGGTGATCAGCCTACATTTTAATTAAGTATTCCAATGCAGCATCAGACTATCAGTGCTGTGATGAAAATTTGCAACTTTTGCAAAATTTCAAAGCGTGACATTCATCTGCAAGCTTAACAAACTTTTCGCTCTTTTGAAAAGAGATATTTTCTCACCATTCAAGATTTCAAGCAGGCCTAAGTCATTTTTAATAAATGACTTCATAATTAAATGTGTAAAAAGATTAACCAGACATAAAATGTCTCAAATATCATGCAAATACTTCTGCTGAGAAGTTTGAGCTGAAATTCAGAGTAAATTTCTGCTGAGAACTTTGAGAAGACTTCAGATTCCATTTGAAAATTAAACCGTTGCTGAAAATGTCATACTCGAGTCTCTCAGAATCGTAAAGTTTTCTCTTGAAAGGTTGGCTTACAAAAGAGAGAATTCTAGCCATTCATACGTTAAAAATGAGACTACAGTTTTGCGCTCCTAAGATTCATATTTTGAATTTCACTTGTAATGAAGCTTTTTGTCTGTGATCAAATTTAATGAAATCAACAACCCCTTTCAGGCTTCGCATGATCTCTGGGGAAATTTTCGAACACCCTCTAATGATATAATCCTTCTAAAGCTTCTCAACAAAAACTTGAGAGATGTTCGTCGAACTTTGAATATTGCTCTCTGAAAGCTTAGAGTACACAGTTAGGCAAAATAGTCGTCTGGAACGGTTCATATTTGGTGAAAGATTACTCGGATAAAATGCTAAAATATTGATGCTTCATCATTTATGAACTGGGCAGAGTGGATCGTATGATTGAGGAAAGTCCAGTTTAATAGGAAGATGCTAAAAGACATTGCCGATTCTCCAACATTCTCAGCGATTGATATTATGATGTTGATATTGATATTGTGCGAATAAAACTAAAAAAATTACACTTACATGCATCATGACTCACGATGAGCACGAATTGGACGCACGAATAACTAAATATTTGTTTCTAAATAGCATCGGTTCACTATAAGGTTCAATATGATATTTTTCGTTTATGACAATCTATTTATACTGTATGCGAGCCAAACTTGTAAATGGGCCTCAATCTTCTGATACGGCCCAGGCATTTTCAGATGCATCACGGTCCGGTCGGATTTATAGAGAATTGTCAGGTCCATGACCGGCCTGATCCGCTCACTGCTGTCTGCCAGGCTCACCATGAAAGCGTCAGACTTTCATCAAGGGAGAAAAACAGCACAGAATCACAAGTGAACCACTTTTACACTTATGTGAGAACTTTATCATTCACGATTGGAAGGCATTAGAATCGACTGAATTTCGGACTAATTTAAGTGGTACGATTTTTATGATGAACTCTTGCCAACTCATTCTTTAGCAAAATTTATTAATCTGGCTGACAACCAGAGGGAACCATCTGCATGTAGTGAGCAAGTCCATACAGTCTAAAACTGATAAATCTATCCGATTTCTTCTTTCGGGGTCTCACATTGTATCATAGAAATTAAGAATACCATAGAAAGTCCTAGAATGGAAATTGCATGAAAATTATGGCACACGCCGGGGGTAACTTAGTTGGGGCAAAATGCAAATTTTACGAGCGGGTCTTTTTGTTTTCGGGTTGGCATTTACTTTTATCAAGCAAATTTGTGACCTGGATTGTTGCCCCATGTCCAAAGATAATGAGCACAAAAGCAATGGTGAATTTACAAAATATTACACCGACAGGATGACAAAGAAATCCTTTAAAACGTTCTGTACGTTCATCATTTTGAAATATCACTCCTATAATCTATCAAGAGCATTATCAGACACATATGCAACTTGTAATGTCGATTTACAGAACATGCATTACTCCAGGTTGAAATCAGAGGCCAAAAAACCTTAGAGTATTCATTTTACTTTATAGGGCTTCCCTGCTCATTATGTTCCAACAATTTTCAAAATCTTTGCATGCTTTCAAATATTAGCTTCCAAATATATGATCACACTATATCACATGTGTCATTAAATGATTAATTGAAAAGTTACAACGACATTTCATTTATCTGAGTGATGATTGTAGGTATACCAGCTTTCAGTGTGTTTATTCCCGAAAAGCGATAGGTTTCTTTGCCGCTTCAAGGAGAAATTATCCTATAATTAAGAATTCTTATCTCTGAATTCTTGAGATGTTCTCATAACCAGTCCACTGACCACTCACAATCATGGCTCTGTGAAACAAATTTTAAATCATTTTCCAGTATTGAAAAAATGGACAATGGTTGTCAATGACTGCTACGCATAGAAGCAGCATATTAACCATTAGAACAGTGGGTTATTTCATAATGAAACATCTCACTTGCAATTCTCTTCATGAAAATCCTGTAATTTGCTGTCACCCACTTCCACAACTAACTTGACAAATAGTTTGTATGATACAATGTATTAGATCGTAGCTGATCTAAAAGCCATAGATTTTTCAATGTGCCATCATTGTACATAAGCAAGATATCGAACTTCCATTCTAGTGCACTATTATCTACTTCTATGCATTGTATAGATTCATTCTTTCAGTGGAAAAAAATGTCAGCTGCCGGCTTTCTATGTACATCCGCCTGCCAAATGCCAATTCTTTGTGCATAGAGCGCAAACACGAACTAGTAATCCGTGTTTGCAAGTTCAAATTTTGAACCCGAGCTCTGAGAATGAGATTTGAATTATTTCATTAATTGTAGAAGTCTGTAGGTCGGATGACGATTTATATCTGCATCTGATTTACTGATTCTTTACAAAATGGGCACTGATAATACTTCACTGATGATTCATCTCTTGATTTTTTTAGTCTAAAACGGAAGTGGAATGTATCGAAAATCGAAATAGCTGGTGAATCATTCGCTTAGCTCTTGAGGCACATGAAAAAAGTCAAGGGCGAACTGAATGATTAGCGTTGGGCAAATCCAGCCGGACAACATGGATATCTTTACCCTCAAACCTCGTCTGCCTCAGCCTTCACATTATTGAGACGTGTTCTAAACAATCAGGGAAACCTGGAACATCAGCTTTTTGAATGCTTGTACCACAGATTCTTTGTATTTTGGTATAGAGATGACATTTTTTAATACTGATGGACGCGCCAAGAACTAGTCGAGAGGGGCAAGAAGATCCACTTTCCATTGAATGCAATGCAAATTCAAGCCTGAATTCTGACGAACTAAATCATTGACACCGCATTGAACGTTTGCAGTCAGTAAACTTAGGTCGTGAGAAGTCGAAGGATGTGAATCATATTTCCATTTGATGAATTTATCACGGAGAAAAATAGAGCCAAAGATATGTACTGTTGACTTAGCAGATGTTCAGACTTCAATGTGAAGGCGGTAGATCGAGTGTGTTCCTCATGCATTACGCGTGCTTGGCCAATCACGCAAGCCAAAGGGAGACATATCTTTCCACCTCTCTCTACCATTGCATAGGCTACAATGGCTGAGATAGAATCCCGCCACCTCCAGAGTAACCGCGACAGCCGAATACTGTACATCTCTGTGGCTTGTACAGACAAAAGCGTTCGCGACCAGGAGCTTAGTCAAACGCCTCTCCATCAAACTAAAGAGAATATTTTCCCCTCCACGACAACGAAATTGGTCGGAATATAGTCTTGATGCCCATTACCCTTTTTAATGTATTGTGCTATTCTTCTTCAAGTGTGGAACTTTTATGTACTATTTACGTATAAATTACATAAGCAAGTACCTTTCTGGCTGTACGAGTTTACTTTTGCAGCATTTCAAATGTGTTCATTTCGTCAAACTATAAAGGGGTTCTATACAACAATTTAAAGTTGATCTGGATAGCTGTTCATCATGTAAAGACTGAAATAAAATGAATAAAGATAAGAAAGATTAAAGCTAGCATGTCTACACAGTTGAATTGACTGTTTGCTAAGATGCCAGTGTTACAGAAAACATCACCATCGAAAATTCAGACTATATTCTGATGCACAATTGGTTTTCACAGGAATCTGACTGATTACATGAAAGTTAACCGACTTCTGACTACATCATCTACATGCGAATATATTCACAGCGTTAGATTTCAAATCAAATGATTTCACCATAAGTATGCAATGTATTTAATGAACTTTCACAAATTTTCTCCATCCTTTTCCGGTTCCAACATCGATAGCCTGATCCGTGTAAAGAACAAGCAAACATCTATCTTTTTCCAAATGAAAGTAAAAAGCTTCGCACCAATTGAGCTGATGTGAGGAGCATTCATTGGCACATTCTAATGTTGAAAATATCGGAAAGATGGTTTTAGTGCAGCCTCTCCTGTCTGCATATTCACGACTGTCAGCAAATGCTTTGATTTCGACCTCTTTAAAATTCCCTGATCTTTGAAGTGTGTTAATTCCATTTCGAGGTTGGCAAACGGGATAGCGCAAACCACTTGGCTTTATACCACTATCCCAAGCAACCCTGCTATGGAAAGTCACAACATCTTGAATTGCATCACTAGGTTGGGTGCGATGCCAATGAAGTGCTTTAGAGTCCGGGAAAGTAGAACCATCCGTCCACCGCCAACCCGACGTATTCCTCCATCTTTCATTGAGAAAATCCGTCAATCCGATATAAAACTTTTGGGTCGGCAAGTCACTTCCACTCTGCAAGTCGATGACATTTTGGCCACGAATCAGTTCCCCGTTCAGTTGGCCACACAGCTTCTGCGCTTCACACCAACTTTTGACAAATGGTTTTGAAATTACGTATAGACACGGACCATGCGAGGACGTGAATGGAGGTGGACAGTTTGAAGTACTCAGCATTTTAGTCAAGGCAAAAATCATGCTGATTACAAGATTGATTTGAGAGGTCATGATTTAAAGTGAAACTGTTGGAAATGAATTCGGATAAGTTATCTTCAAGTATATTTATAGTGTGTTCACGACATCAATCGGATGTTTAACTTGGTGGGAGATGGAAACCATAAAGATTTATCAAAATAGAGCACTCTCACGTTTGTCGATCAGTAAACGACCGAACTTTTTTGAACAAATGCTAGCAATCCTGACTCTCATGCAATATGAACCGAATTGAATAATTTCCTAATTAGTAATTTAAAGGTAAAGACATGATTTACTTGTGTGCTTGTAGTTAACTGTGTAACAAAACTCAACTTAATTTGCGTTCAAGGAAATATGTTCCCCTTGAGAAACGTAGAACTGCAGTGCCTTAAAGCTGGTCACGAAAACTTTGATTGCTTGATGAATTCTTCTGAATAATTATTAGTCGAAGGATACTATCAAATTATTGCGTGTGTTTTTGATTCACGTCACACATGGGCACAAATGTACATCAAGAACACATCTTGCATGGGCACAACTTAATACCAAATGAATTGCCAAACACATCGGAAATGTACACTAAAAGAAAACCAAACTCATCTTTCATCGACACAAATGAACACCAAACACATCATACATTGACACAAATGAACACCAAACTCATCTTTCACCGACACAAATGAACACCAAACTCGCTTTCATCGACACAAATGAACACCAAACACATCATACATTGACACAAATGAACACCAAACACATCTTTCATCGACACAAATGAACGACAAGCACATCATACATTGACACAAATGAACACCAAACACATATTTCATCGACACAAATGAGCACCAAACACATCATACATTGACACAAATAAACACCAAACACATCATACATTGACACAAATGAACACCAAACACATCATACATTGACACAAATGAACACCAAACACATCATACATTGACACAAATGAACACCAAACACATCTCACAGAATAATTGTGGAAACTTTATCAATAAACAAGCGGCCCATGCCAGCCGACTTTAAAGATTTTGAAATCCATCGAGTGCTAATTGATTCTATGTTTACGAGGATACTACAATGAAACATTATTGACATGAAATATAACTTTCACCAATCCTTGTCTTACATCATCCGAAAAAATAGTGCAGCTGATAACCAAATAGATTGCAAAGAATGTCTAGCGATGAGAAGGAAACTGTAAAGCCGCTGTCACACAGGAAAAGACGTCTTCCATCTTCCATGTCACTAGCCTCTCTGCACATTCTTCATTAGACGTCTTCCATAAGGCGTGATGAGACGTTTTCATCTTCCACCTACCACAGTCACACTAGGGAAATCCATTTCCGATTCAGTCAGCGCTGTTTTTGGATTTATACGAAAACGTCGCAGTTCCCATTTAGTCGCATCCGTTTTGGTCGCAAAAGGTCGCAGAAGAAAAAAGGTCGCATCCGAATTCATCGGATCTAGCGGGTAAGGTTACAAACGTTGCATAGTACTAATTTCTTAAAACTAGTCCAGGACGTCTGGTTCGTACGAAAATCCATATCCTTAACCAGTCCGAGACGTTTGGTTATTGTCAGTGACTGTCAAAATATCATGCGTGTAGTTATTATCAAGGATTTTCTGAATATTTCTTAGCCTGTTGAATTCATGCTTCCAAAAATTGTCAAAATCGATGTACATGTATGTAGGTAAGTGTATTGTGGAATTCACATAGATATTTGCTGGAGGACAAAAATCAAATTGGCACATAGAAAGCCATACTGAAGCTAAAGGGTGGCTATGACGACTTTTATAGAAGTAACATAGATAAACTGCGACCAAATCGGAATCCTATTACGACGAAAACGGACATGCGACGTTTTCGGACGCGACCTTATCGGATGAGACGTTTTCGGACGCGACCTTATCGGGTGCGATGTTCTCGGATGCGACGAAATTGGAATTGCGACGTTTTCGTACAATCATCTATTTTTTACCATTAATCGTTGCTATGACTACTGTCTAAGCTCTTCACTTCGTCATCCTTGTACTCGTCCGATATGGTCAACAAAAAGATAAACTGATAAATTGCTTCTCTTTGCAAATCATAGCTATCTTCCCTCAGGCGTCGCTTTACGTTGTTCTAATTTTAGAACAGTCTCGCGGCTGATGGAAGACGACTGATGGAAATGATCTTCATTAGCCGCATGATTTCATGCCTCATGCCATTTCATGACGCCTTATGACTTTTCCTATGTGACAGCGGCCTAAAAGGAAACAAAATTTCTCAAACTTTGGTATCGACGAGGAAGCAGAAGCAAATGCGCACTTATGCTAGAAAATATTCTTAGTCATAGATGAGGAAATTGTAAGAACCCGAGAACGTTCAGCTAATTTGCAATTTGATGAATTGTGACCGTTGCCCTTGGCGGTATCACCGGAAGCGATAACCGCGAGGGTGCGAAGCTTTCATTGTGCTACCGTTGATTTTCAGTTGCTCTCGCATGAACAATGAAAAGATCGAGGTCTATCATATGTGCATCAATGTGCTTCTCAACGCATATTTCACTCTATATTCAGTGCTATCAAGTTATGTGCAAATCTAGAAAACTAGCGATGTGGAATTTTAATGACCCAATGATTCACATTAACGAAAATAAAAAGACATTAGAGTTATTTTGCCAATAGCTGTGGCTGACAAATGGAATGTCGGTTGAAAAGTAGTGCTGTCAGAACACTGAGGTATGAGGCAAGGAAATATATTCATAAAAGACAACAAGACATTTTTAGAAAAGTAACAAATAGACATTTTCAATACGGCGTCTGCAGTCGCTTTGTTTGAAAGTTAGGAATTGTAAGTGGCAGCAGACAAGTCAGTCTTGCATGGATAAATTATTCTTTGAAATAATAGAAAGTTATTGAAATCATTGGAAACATTCAATTAATGCTTTACAGAGCATGTTGATCGAACTCCTGAGGGAATTACATCAATTTATTTCATACAGAATATTCTATGCGACAGACAGCCATTACTATTTTCGAAGTATTTTTAAATTCATCCACATAGTATGCTAGAATAGGGTTGATTTGATTTAAGTTTGTGAATATGAGAGACACTTCATGATGGTAATCATGATGATGTGCACATTGTTGGATTTTTTCAAAGGATAGCAATTCTTATTTTCGCTTCTTGTGGTAAATTGAGAAAACGGATTTTTAACAAAGCTCTTTGACTACTGCGTTCTCGCTACTTCTTTAATTGTCATCAGAAATTCATGACATATTTTAGATATTACATTTGCTAATGAATGAATACTATATCATCAAGTTGAAAGATATTAGCTTTCATAGCGTTCAGTAGCTGATCGCTTACTAATTATTGTAGTGTATATAAAACCAAAACCGCATTTGGAAAATCGTCTCAGAAAACAAAGAATATCATACGTTTTGTTTTTTGTCTTATTTATTCCTGAAATTTAAAGTGTCTATTACTTTTTGAAAGTTATTTGTGTCATTAAAGCTGTTAAAAATTAATCTTTTCTACTCTCATGAGGATTTTTTTATCATAATGATCACACTGACATACAAAATATGAATGACGAGAAGGTAAAGATACCGTAAAGATTTCCTTCTTCAAAGTAAGCAAAAATGGAGTCATTCGCGCATTATCAAAATTATGTGAGAAATCCATTGTCGCTCAAGTTTCATGAATGAAATTTCATTTCAATGTGACTTGATGATTCAGTCCCACAAGCAAGTGTTTCAGCAAATAAAGTCGATGCCTGAGTAGATTTACAAGCAGAAATCCTACCAAGTGACCATGTGAGTGTGATGGATGCCTGACTGTGGTGTCTTGCACGCATCTTACAGAGGCTTACCAAAATTCATGAAATAAAGAAGCAAATATTGTGATAAACAAACTACACCTATTATCTTTGGATATCTAAAATAGCGGTTGTGCAAGACAAAATGTTCGGAACACAGCCTAGACCACAGAATTAGACCGGTCGCCTATTCTTCTGCTTGACTAGAATGGAAACATTGGAACATAGAACGTCAATGAATTGGAACAATCTGCTGCCATAATACCATAGCAATCGAACAATGAGCAGCCAGTTCAACATTAATCACGCCAAATCATGCGAAACACTTTGCTATGATGTGCACAAACTGGATGAAATCGAATATGGCCAATGACCAGGAAAACTTTAAAGGTGGTGTAGGCTATGGGCAAAAAGAAATTTTTTGCCTTGAGATAGAATTAGAAAAATAAGCATTCGTCGGGTTGCGGATTGTGACTATGAATCCTTCAAAATGCTCGACTCAGCCATCGATTACTCCTCAGATTTTGTAATTAACGATCACTATGCGCAAAATGTTTTCTACGTATGTCATTTCATCAAATCATTCAAAAAAAGCACGAAAAAAACGAAAATATCGTTCACAAACTTCTCTGTAGAATTGTCATGGAATGGTGCGTTCTTTGTCTGTGTGTAATACTTTCCACTGATACTTTGAAACTTTGCACAATTGTTTTTTTTATGTTGAACTGTCTCATTGTTCGATTGCTATGTATTATGTCAGTCATCTGTGCCATTTCATTTACGTTACATGTTCCAATCGTTCCCTTCTAGTCAAACAGAAGAAGAGACGACCTGTCTAATTCTGTGCATGCGAAGTTTCAGTGACTGCTATCAAACTGATCATACAGCAAAGAGACACAGTCGATGTCAAGTTCTACAGAGAAGTTTGTGAACGTTTTTTCGTGCACCTGTTAATTTTTTTAATAATCATCGGAAGGACCAACGGTATCGATAAAAGTTTTGCGCAATGATCTGAATTCTTCGAATCTGAAGTAATCGTGGCGATTGGAGCATTTTGAATGAATTCACAGCAATCCGCAAGTGACACACGACTACTTTTGCTATCTCTGCAAGGTATTAAAATTTTCTTTTTGCCCATGCACCTAGTTCCTGCATGTGCCACCGTTTTGAATCAATTTGCAATTCTAGCAAAGTGGCACACTCAAACAATCTAATTCTGTGGCCTAGACAAATAGAAAATGAAGCAAAGTCAATTGTTACGGATAGTTATGATCTGAATAAAGTTGTTCTGACTAGCGAAGCCCTTGCATTAGACCTAGTATAGGTGCATGGAATAGCGGTAACATAGGTACGGAATGGACTTGCTGTCTGCATCTGTTTGAAGGATTCCAATCTTCTATCCGTTGTAGTGCCACTGCCCTTCTATCTCCCCACCCATGGTTCATCGTCCACAGCTGAAGGAATACATTTCCATAAACACACACATGCATGTACCTACTAGCACACAATGATGTCAAACAATTACATTTATCCTAAGAGTAATCTATTGCTTTTGAATGCAAAGACAAAAAACATTAATTACATTAATGTCCTTCTTTTAATGAGTTTCTGAGAAAATTGCTATTGCATCGGCTTAGCATATTAGCCTACATATGCTAATAGGTTAATTCCGACTGCGCTACACGAATTTTAAGAAATCATGGAATAAATGTCAGGCACGCCGGTGTCAATAAGGTAGAAATACGCCAAATAGGAAATTTTGAGAGAAAGTAAGACTTACAGGCCTGCATACATAAACATCTATTCATAGAGATTTGCTGACTCATGTATTGATTAATTCTGATAACATAGTTGACCACTTGTAAAATAGATAGTTAGATTGTTGTGATCCTTTCTAAACCGTCATTGATAATACACTGTACTATTTTTGTTTGTGCGAACCACTACCGGTACATTTCAGCTATATCTGGATTTTATAGGTTTACACATATACTGTACCGTATACATATTCATCATGTGATCTTGTGGATAGTCATAGGGCGATCAGGTCCTAGGCTATAAAGATAAAGCTTGTCAGTTTCATACACATCTGCTACAAGCATTGAAACAGTCATTTTTATTTTTGTAGTTGAGTTTAGACAATATACTTTTTCCGTCTATTAAATTTTTGTGCATTCTCTAATTCTTTTTTGCTTTATAGTGATGCCTGTTGAAAATGATACCAGCCTACAGTTTCTATGATTTCAAAATTCGAAAGTAAAAGAGCAGTCCCTTCCTACCAGTCATGATGTTCATAAGACAGTAACTGAATGTATGATTAATTATGAAATCATTGACCATTCAAACACATTCAAAGACAACTCTATTGAAGACATAGTATCAAATTAATTGTCAGGAGTCTAATGCAGATGATTGCGAGCATCAAAAATTTTAAAGACGTTTCGTATCTAAGAAAACATAGGAAACATGCTTGTTATCTTTTTATCAGTTCTAGATTCAATTATATTTTAATTCTACGCATATCACTACTCATTTTTGGCCTAATTTGAATCCTTGTCAGTAGACGTGTATACAGTACAAAATGTCTGTTAGTATATTTCTCTGAATTGAAAACTATAGCAGGATTATGATCCTCGGTTACGAAGACTATTGACTCTTGTCTTGCCATCGTATTATTATCAAAGATTATCGTATCAAAGACTTGAAAACAAATGGGACGGAAATTATCAGAACATTCGCTCATTCGTCCACGCGAAAATTATGTTCGCCTTGATAAGAGCCTCGTCACTGCCTGCGAGGTTCCCGCATTAGATGGAGAAGTGGCCTTGGTTTGGATGATGCTCATGGTATCCCAACATTCTTTCATCTCGAAGACTATTTTTTTTTGTTTTTTTCACTTCCTTGCTGGTTACCGAAACTTTTCTATTATCTGACTAACTTTGTGTTTTATACAGAATCTTTGTAAATTCCTCAAACTTGTAAATATACCTCTATGTTTGAAAAAAAATTATCGCTGAATTTAAAGACGCGTGAATTTTGGTTTTGCAGTCAGTTCCTTGATTTCACTGGTCTTTATACACTTTGCATACACATATCATCTATCATTTCGCTTGTCTCACTACACAGGGCAATGTTGCAAGGTTAAGTAGGAATGATTCTACAGTGCTGATTTCAGATCTGTTGTCCGTTACCCAAATGCTCTGACTTTTTCACAATCAAGAGTCTATGGCTCGCAAAAATGCCATGCTATTTTTAGAATGCCTTGCGCCTTTTGCTTCTGTCTTGCCTTGTTGCAATACAATTGACCTATTGCAGTGAAATATTGGATAATTTGATGAAACAAGACACGTTGATTGCACTGCGGCTCTTACCCATCTGACCGACTGTCAGCTCTTTCCTACAGGGCTACCACGCGCCTCAATTCCTTTTTGCCAATGAGTATTGATTTTTTTGATTTTTTTGATTGATGACTATCGTCCGATTGTTGACTCAACTCATTTACATGGCTTTCTATGTGATAATCATGCGTTTTGATTCACATTTTTGGTTGAATAAACTCTCTCTCAAGTCAGGATTTTTCCTCCACATTTAAATCTGCTTTCTAGATTGCTGCCAATTTTTAGATAGGTTTACTGTCGAATAATCACTACTCTTCCTAATAATTATCAGTCTCTCGTCAAGTCTAATGCGATTGAGTCCGAAAATGAGGACCATGTCTTTCTATCTGGCTGCAATTTGTCACTACAGTGTAGTGAACCTGAAAAAGTTTCAATAGGCCTACTGTTATATATGCCTTGTTCCATTCATACAAATCGTAATTAATGATAAATTATTTGCCAACTGTAATAAAGTCTGCAAATGGCTCCTTAAAGTCTTGTATGTTAAAGAAATGTCACTATCATATGCGATAGATAGACGAATTGAAATCCGTTGCCGCAGCACCTGGAGCATGTGCATGACATCAGACAGAAAATCTTACATCATTCAATGTTCCTCGATTTCCTATTCACGCACTCCATATTATGTCACTCAGACAATTATATGAAACACGCGTGTGCGTAGCAACCAGACAAAGGATTTAGTTTACCGGTGTTTATGACAAAGAATCAAATTGCTGATCAAATTCAGATGTGTGATTCATATTCTGGTCAAAGGCAGACCTACATCAGATATCTATGCATATTTATCCACCGTCTCGCGATTGCTTTAAAATTCTCATGCGTACCTCGAACACACGTGTCGCTGAATCTCTATTCATCAAGTAGTACATGTACATCGACGAGAAGAAGATATTGATGAGGAACAACTTGCGATCGGAAGAAATCTTTTTAATTCAAACTTCGCTCTACTGTATTTTGTATATAAACGTGTCGATATTGTATTCTATTAGACTGTGTATTCCACTGATGATGAGCGCAAACGCTTGAAAGCGCTATGGTGAATATATTTCGACCAACCAAAACCTTGAGGCTTTCGTCTGCAGCCAGAGAGGAATTATTTGGAAAAAACACTATTACATGTGAAATACTTTGACCACAATGACACCATAAAGCACACATTTGAAAAGTGCATGAGGTGGTTTCACTCATCGTATTATTCAAGTTCGGAGCAGCCTATACTACATGTACATAAATGCATCAAATTTTCACTAAAATTATCAACAATGAAGAAAATGTGAACAGACCTTCCTCCACCTTCCCAATGAGACTTGCGGATAAGGGTTTTAGTATTTTCTATCACATCACATGAGCATTTTGATTCCAGATAAAGAAATAAGGAAAAAAACTATGCAAAAAGTCCTACGTATTTTAGAGAAATGGCTCTTGTTCATGAAAGAAGGAGATTTCATCGATTCAAATTTGAGATAACCTTTTTCACATTCGCATTGTAGAACTCCAGATGAAGAATTATCATTATTGTTTCAAACATTAACATGAGCATCGCTACAATAAGTCAATAAAACGAAAACAAGCAAAATATGTCATATCGAAGCAGAATGATTCGCGAGAGAAAATGAGTTTTTTCTGTTTGAAAAGAAGTTGCTTAAGAGTTTTTCAGAAGTGCATTAGAAAGAGTGGAAAATGTCTCATTTCGTAAATGGGAACTGATGTTACGAGCAACATCTGCGTGTGTAACCAAAATAGTCATCTTCTAAGTTTCAACTGCATTTTCGGCTCTATATGTTATCATCAGATTTCAGAGGCACGAGGCTGAGTCCATGTATTTGTTATTTCGTTTACTTTCCACACGTTATAGCGTCAATTTCGCTTTGCAATCAAGCCTGCTGTCTGCTGATAAGTCCATAACTACTGCGCTGCACCGGAGATAGAAACGAATACCGGTCTTACAGACATAACACCGACTAAAAGAAAGACTTCATTAATTGATGCTTACGTTGGATGAATTCGGAACTGTTCTCCAAATTGTAATACTAATTAATAAATTACTACAATGAATGAGATTAATGTATATTGTCGACCAGTCGCTCAAAATATTTTGATAAAAATTTCGAAAACGATTGCAAATTCTTCTTCAGCGCAATTAATATACAGATTAGGCTAATTATTTTCAACACCAAAGCATACATGAACACAAGGATTTGCATTCTATCGCATTTGAACTACGAAACATCGATATATGTCGTCTGTATCCAGATACGAGGTATTTGATTCTAGATACTCGGAAGAGGTGACATTGAGACACAGTGAAGGAGATAGGCATATGTTTGCAAATCACTTGATAAGATGGAGAGAAAGAAGTAAGATGGCTTGTTTATGCTTGTCTAATTACATAACATCAGCATGATGCACACACCACTCATTACTGTACGCTCAAAGCTGTAAAGATTCATTACAGCGTTATAAATCGCTTTCTGGATGATCAGTAAAGTGTCAGAAAAAAGACTCCACTCAAGGATGGCCTTGTGCGATGGCAGTCTGTGCCCTCGATGCTGCAGCCTTGATACACGTACACGAACCATCCACTGCAAATTGTGGTAGTACACAAATCGATGCAGATGATAGCTGCTGCATCGGTGAAAGAGCTGAAACGTTGGTGGGAGAAACTTAATGATAGAGGTGTTGAAAGAAACATTCGTAGTGGCAGTGTAGTCTGGAAAACTTAATTGGAAGCGAAGAATATAGGGTAACATGACTTCGAAGAAAGAAGAATCATAACTGAATCTTCAACCGAAATGATAAGTAAATATAGGTGCGATTTTGAAAAAAAGGAGAAGAAAAAATATGGATGAAACAATGAAGAAAATGAGATGTTCGGGTCCTTTCAAGTTCGGTTAACGATACTAAGAAAGCATTGTGTTTTATAAACCAAAGAGTACACATTGTTGACTTTCAGATTCGTCGAAAGACACTTTGGGTGTTCTTTGAACAAGGTAGTTATTGACACGAACAGAATGCACCATAAATGACGATTTCCAAATCTGATCGGCAAGTGTATGCAGAGAACGAAATATCATCAACCATACTTTAAACTGCAAAATCGGAGGTTGAGTGTCTTTACCACAACTTCACAATGCTACACACTTGATACTGTGGGATACACACGTGATACACACGTGATACTGCGTGATACACGCGTGATGCTGCGTGATACACACGTGATGCTGCGTGATACATGTGATACACACGTGATACTGCGTGATACACACGTGATACATGTGATACACACGTGATACTGCGTGATACATGTGACACATACGTGATACTGCGTGATACACACGTGATACATGTGATACACCCATGATACTGCGTGATGTACACGTGATACACACGTGATACTGCGTGATACATGTGATACATGTGATACACACATGATACTGCGTGATACACACGTGATGCTTCGTGATAATGTGATACACACGTGATACTGCGTGATACACACATGACACATGTGATACTGCGTGATACATGTGATACACACATGATACTGCGTGTTACACACGTGATGCTGCGTGACACACACGTGATACATGTGATACACATGCGATACACACGTGATGCTGCGTGATACATGTGATACACACGTGATACTGCGTGATACATGTGATACATACGTGATACTGCGTGATACACACGTGATACTGCGTGATACACACGTGATACTGCGTGATACACACGTGATACATGCGATACACACGTGATACATGTGATACACACGTGATATTGCGTGACACATGTGATACACACGTGATACTGCGTGATGCTGCGTGATACATGTGATACACACGTGATACCGTGTGACACACACGTGATACATGTGATACACCCATGATACTGCGTGATGCACACGTGATACACACGTGATACTGCGTGAAGTGCGTATAGATGTGCAGATTGAGCCTAAACATTGAAACTGTGGATGAACGTGCCATAATGTGGAACTTGCTTACTTACTACCACTCCTCATTTATTGCTTTCCCAAACTCTGAGGGTCGAACACTTTGGTTGTGTCGATTGTCGATGTGCTTGCTGCTGTCTGGTCGGCCTTGTGACAGTTGAGGGTCCTCATGCAAGAGCTCCACATCTCCCATAGCATTCTACCATAGCCATCTCTTGCCACCTCTGATGTCCGGTCCTGCCACGTCGTAACCTAATACACTCTTGGCCACTTCCAGTTCAACATTCGTTGCACGGGAGCGAACCAACACAAGCGATTTTGGCGCAGAACTGATTGCAGGGATGGAGCATGCCTCTCAGTTCATGCATGGTGCGGAGAAACTGGAATTGTTAAGAAAAGAACCAGACTTTAAATGTGTCACAAAAATGTCTTGTATTAGAAACTTTAATCACCAAAACGTCATAGAAGAAATACATGTAAATCGATAGATGTGTTAGAGACGACAGATGAATTCCTGTCTTTTTACAATAAAAGTTCTTGAGCTATCAAAACAACTGTCAATTGACTTCACAGGCTCACATATAAGGTCTACAATCCATACAAGAATTCCATAAAGAGTGCTCAATGATTGTCAGCGGTATTTCTATAAACATCCCAGTAGGAGATCTGAAATATTGTTCTTCATTTTCTTGCGATGTTCATATCATAGGCGATATCACATTCGATAATATCAAAGATAAGAGATAACAAAAATTTAAATCATTCAAACAGTCGTGACCTAGAGAAAAATGATATGAAAACTATGATAAAATCTCTTGATAGAAATGATGATGAAAAATTACAGAATGAAATAACGTCTCAAATCCTTTATCAATTTTCTTTAGAAGACGCAAGACATTGCCGCATGTTGCAGAACTGAGGCTTTGAGATATCAACAAAGTCAGAAAATCGAAAATTTGTAAGATTAAATCAGGAAATACTCACAAAAGATGCTAAAATATCTCTGATGCAAAATGAAAGGAAGATTCACGCAGGCAGAATGAATGTAAAGATGCCTCTTATAGATGAATAGAAAAGTGTACTTGTAGTTGTATTGAATCAGCTTTATAAATGTACCGGATTAAAGGCATCAATGATAATCATCGCTATTCGAGGCCATGTGAGGGGCCGTGATCGGTGTGGAGAGATAATTTCAAATGATTTTGCGCAGTGGTGAGGGAATACCGAATAATTTCTTCATCATGTTTGACACAAGTTTGCCTCAAATCTCATTCACCGAATTCACGAATTGATCAGTGTTAATTAAGTCAAACTAATATAATCGAATTTGATTGAATTACTGGCATTGGGAATATGTGGAAAATATTCAACAGTTTTGCGCAATATCTAAAAAGAATGACCCAGGAATCGAACCGAAGTCCGCGGCGGAGACGAGCTCGCACGACGGTGCAAAAGGAATGCGAGTGAAGGCAGAAGTCATCTCCAAGTGATATCGACAGCTTATTGCTGTCCTATTGACAGAACGCTACCAGCATTCATGTTGTAGCGAGACAGCATATCAACATGTCACTAGACAGTGTCACACTGCAGATTGACAACAAATCTGGGTTTCGATTTCTAGGTCAGGCAAGTGCGGTTGGGGAATCAAGGGTGTTGTTGTCTTTTATTGACTTACTAGTTGTTATTCTCTTTAGATATTCAATATACTACTCTTCAACGTAGCAAAATTGTAAAAAAAACAAGCTAACGACTAGTTCATTTTCTAAAAGGTGCAAAATATGATTTAAAAGAACATTATTATATCCTGAAATGTCTGAAAATTTTAAAAATACTTACTAGAATGACAATTAACAACGGTTCTCCTCTCCTCATGTGGAATAAATTGTCTAGTAAGTCGTTCTGTTCAAATTATGTTTATCACTTATATATTGAAAGGATTCTATTTAACAGTCTGCCCATTGAGATGATAAGAGGATAGGTCTGTTTCCAATCCAAATGTACAACGACAGACCTTGTCGATGTTGCGTAATAGCTGATCAGCCCTTAAACCGAAAGAAATAATTTTAATGTGAAAGTGCGCACGATAGAGGGAAGAAACCATAAACGAAACTTTCACAGAAACGTCATAAACCAATTGCTGACAAAATTGATCAAGAATTTAAATTTGTTGAATTATTGATTGTTTCAGAGGTAATAATACCCGTTGATGGAATTCAAAATACAGACCATGTTTTTGAAAAGGAAAAGTTTGTCCCGAGCTTTCACTCGTCTTTCAGAAAACATAATCATGAGCAACCCAGTGACTGAAGTGAATGTCAATGCATAAGATTGCTCCCAAGAGTTACTGTGGGCAAGCTTTGCTTCTTGAATACACCACTTCACCACTGGATTGATCTTAATCCACGACGTTTCCAGCAGGGATGCGGAGTCGGAGTCCTATCAAATGATAGGACCCCGGACTCCGGCCTATAACTTGATCCGAAATAAAATACAAACAAATTATTTATCCTCGTGCATAGCTGTCACTGTCTTGATGTCAATTTTCTCCGTCAAACAAAAGTACAGAGACACTGCTGCATGCAAAGCTTGTAATAGTTGAGGGAATGAACCCTGATAGTGAAAAAAGGATTGTCTTTTCACCCGGTGATTTAGTAGAGAAGACAAGCCTTCCTAGCCTCGATCACAGCTACGCACCAAAGGTCACGTCAGAGATAAAAATGAAATACCAATTATGTTTGTTTGTTAACTATAGAATTATAGCTACATAAATTATAGATAGATGTTACGACTGAATTGTGCTTATGTCCAGTGTCACACATATGTGACAGTAAATGTAACCATGTTGTCTTTGCACGAAAAGGATGAATTACTGGACATTCAATTCTTATCGCTTACTCAGTATCTTGAACGATAAAGTTCTCCAAAAATCGCTTTTCTTCTAGGTGCTGACATTAATGGGTTAAGTGATTGCAGAAAGCAGTCCGCCCTCCACGTGCCTGCGTTAAAGCAGTGCCTTCTTGGCTAATTCTCGCTCTCAACAGATGGTCCGTGGCCTTGTGGTTAGAGGGTATGCTTGCACGTCCTCTAGCTCCAACGTAGCTGGTTCGAACCTACCCACGACTAATGAGGCCCAACAGGCCGAAACATGTCTCGTGGTGATCACATCTGTTGAGATTTGATAAAAAAATGAAATGCTACATGTAGTTTGTTTGAGAACATTACCTCTTACCCTCACGCTAATCGTGATCGTGTGTGATTTTTCCTCAACTTCAAGCTGCATTTGATAAACTTTCATCGAAAATGATTGATAATTGATGCAACAATGATCTCTAAAAATAGGTTCAGGTAAGCAAAAATGATCTATGATGTTGGTTGCTAGCTTATTAAATAAACTAGGCTTTATATACTTGCCACCTGGAGTCGGAGTCGGAGTCCGATCAAAATGATAGGACTCAGCATCCCTGATCTCCAGTTATAGTCTTGTCCTTCATCATATTAGTCTATCCAAGCAGATTGCCGTAGCAGTTCTGTATTATCCATCCATAGACAGTTAGAATCCGCAAGCTTTTGACAGATTTATTCTCAAACATTAGACAAGTTACCATCATCAGTGACAACGATCAATGAACAATGATGCAATAGGACTTATGGATGATTATGGATGGGTTATGAAGATAGCATCCATCTATAGTAATCATTATTGCATTAAACCATAATTTACTCATTATTATAATATAAGGAAGCGATTCCAATGAATGCGGTCATTTTCAATTTATTTACTCTGAATTTTCATCAACACAAAGACTTGCACGTGCTCAAGTGCCGAGTACAAGGGTGTGGAACCATCGGAACCACCTGTCTTCGAAAACCATGTGCACGTGGACAGAGACACATTTTATATTTGCGCTCGAATCGTGCGTTATCACATATTTTTGTTCATCGGAAGTTTTGCTTTAACGCATCAAATTCAATAAAGTACTCAAATATAATACACTTTGTAGAATAGGATTTGGGAATAGGGATAACAATTGGGAATATAGCACGCACTTGAACTAAATGGCAATCATTCAATCACTGTAAAAATCTGCAGAAAATCTTTATCTCTTTACATATCCGTCTTCATCAACGTCCATCTACTCTAAAATCTCATGACATTCTGGCGCCAGTAAAGGTTTTGACTTCAACGTTGACCTAAAAGCATCATGAATCGTCATCTATCAAAATAATGGTCTTTCGAGACGAATATCTATTATGCTTAGGTATGCACTACTCTTCGAACCATTTGTCCATCTAACGCGGTGAATAGTTTTGAGGTCAATCTTTATTGACAGAATTGCAAACTTGAATCATTTGAATTATTTATATTTAGACATTATTTTTGATTATCTGTTTTCGACTTGCTTGTGTTTGATTGACTTTGAAAATGCACCTGAAACTCATTAGACTAGTAAATCAGTCATTACGCATATTACTGCCTATCACACAAAACATGTTATCAAAGTTCGAATAATTGCATTGTATGATATTGTAGGTAACTCTTGCTTATCCGGAGTACCGGATGCTCTACCATTCATGCATTTCACGTATGCTGTGTGGTAATTGAATACTGTCTAATGGCATTAGTTGACCAAATAATGCCTGTCAATCAAAGCTTTAACCAACCGGTACAGAGACGCCAGCAACCGTCCACGACCGGCACGTTTTGAATACGCCAAAAATCCGACCGTTTCCAACCCTGATGGACAAGTTAATGATCAATCAATAATCACAATCATCACTTACGGAGATTTTCCTCCTGATGATGTTTTTCTGATGAATGCTTAGAAGAATGAAGTGCAGAAAAGACACTTTGTCTGACAGATGGCTGTGAAACCTACTACAAAAATAACCCATTATATTGAATATTAAGAAGATGATGCTTGTTCTGCTGTTGAAGTTTTAATTGCATTAAAATCACTTCGTCACCCACATTTGCTTCCTTTGTTCTCATTGCTTCAGAGGATATTTTCGACTTCTCTGTTTCTTCAGAAGACTTTCAAACGATCTATTCAGTAATGCTCAGCTAATGAGAAAAATGTATTTGAGCGCAGTTTACAAAATCAAACAACGGCAATTTCGGCAATTTTGTTATCAAGAAATCTTATTAAATCTTGTAATATCTCTTGCCTTGGTAATGCGTCCCTGTATTTTGCCTATGGGTAGGGATAAACTGGCGTGGTGCAAAAGTTTAAAAGGACATTGATAATTGCTAGTATATGAGACTTGATGCAGCGATCGGGTGGCGCAATTGACTGATTAGCGTTCTGAAGCAATGACAAAACAAAACACATTACACGAATTTGCAAGAATTGAAGCTAGTAGGAAAAACAATTATTTATTTAAAAACCTTTAGGTTAATAAATTTATTTATTTAAAAATAATTGTTTTTCCTACTAGCTTCAATTCTTGCAAATTCTTGTAATGTGTTTTGTTTTGTCATTGCTTCAGAACGCTAATCAGTCAATTGCTAGTATATGTCAGTCAATTATCTTTCGTCAAAGGCCCTCGGCAATGCCCTCGAGCATTTAACAAGATTATTGACTTCATTAGTCCAGTATATAAATGTGAGGCCTTCCTCCCTTTGCCATTATGGCAATGTCATGCCATCAGCATGCTATATAGTACACATGTACATGGCAATATTAATACGAAGTCTTCATGACATTGAAAATGAAGAGCGAGCGAAGAGGGCATTTATTCATGAGCATCAACATGGCTATTGCAGGGACGCCTGGATAAATTAGTAAGCTACAGAGACTGTAAACTCGAATACCATGGATGAAAGTGTGTGGGCCTGATTTTTGAAACTATTGATATCTTGCCATCTGTGGTATGACTAATTTCTATGATAAATAGGCTACCTATTAATGCATTACAAATGTCGACAACTGCAGAATTGTAATATAAAGTTGTAATGATGGGCAGGAAATGCAGCTGTGAATCTAGAAATGGCAAAAGTAGAAAAAGAAAAGTCAATGACTTTCCAAAAAAATTCTGAGACGATGCTAGAATTGTGGTTTGCCGCATTGCCCAATATTGTAAAAAAACAAAACGTGCCAAGAGACAGTGGAGTTTGTGAATTCCACTGGTCAGATGATGCTGACATGAGATACGTCAAAGGAAAAAGAAAACCGATAAAGAACACCGTTCACACCGTTTTCTGTTTTCCAAAAACATTTCGATGATAAACGCGTTAAAAAAAGACAGTTTAATTTGGCGGAGTTCAACGGGTTTGAGGCCTGTAACCGAATAGACAATATCGTCGAGCCATGATATCAGTACGTCAACTTAAACTATGCAAAACCAAGCCACGTATGCAATCTTTAAAAAAAAGACAGAAATAGCAAAATAAGAAAAATTTTACTCCAATCGGGAGCAACTATTCCATACGAATTAATTACGTTTGAAAACTCGGATCGCATTTCGAATCATTTCAATGATTTTGTGAAGGAATTGTCTAAAGAGTGTTAACAAGCGACAACAAATAGATCTTCGAAGATTTTTATATTGAACTTTGACAGTAACTGCCGAACTGTTGAAATGTGTATCACAGTTGCTTCTGATTTCTCAGTCACTGCTAACAGAAGGAGTACATGTGTTGACATGCGAGATTTATTGGGGTTCGCGGCCAAACTTGGACGATGGTCACAATTGAGTAACACAATATCTAGAACTAAGAATCATTCTCTATCAAAGAAAAGTGAGATTCAAAGATTGATTGAGTTGCGAAGAGACGCTTTAGATCATGACGAAAAAGAGTCGGCTGCTAGAAATTTCACTTTCATTTCGAGCAGATGTTTTTCATGTGTTGTGATCTATTGGTTGACGATGTTCAGGAGAAATGATGATGGCTGCGATTAGTGATTTGCGATTATATCTGATCTTGCCAGAGCCGAAGACTATTGGGAAGAACTGAACAATACCGGGAAAGGAAATATAGTGAAAAGAGCTCCTCTGACGTATTTCAATGTCCCTGGATCCATCAGTATTTGAGAAACAGAAGGATTCCTTGATGACTCAAATTTTCAATGAAAAGGTTGTTGCAGCGTTATTGCAAGATGATAAAACTGAAACTGCTTTCTTCGTCTTACATTTCCTGAGATTGTGGAAACTCTGTAATACCAAAAGTACATTGGTTCCATCTAAATGATGTTAATAGAAGCACGCAAACAGTTCGGCATCCACTCAACTATCTATCTTGCGAAACATGAGACATCCATTGAGTTCAATGAATTGTAAACGCTTTCGTCGTGAAAAATCTTTTACTTCGGATACGCGCAACAGCATTATCCAGCACTCAGCTGCATGATTGCAATGTCTTTGTATCTGTTGAATTCATGCTCCATTTAATGCATTTTACCCGGAAGTGTTCAAAGTGACATTATCAAAGGGGAAGTCGACATCATGTTCACGGGGAATGTTTTGGTGACTGTACCATGTGGTATGTGAACAAATATTGATCGCTTCTAAAACTCGAAGATTAGAATTCATCCATAGACTAGAAAATGTTCAAGAACTCTACTTGAAATCATACTCCCTCTCTCCTCATAATTGTTGTTCAAGCGATCTAACTAGCGTAGAGATCCAGGGGATGGATGACACATTTGAAAATATCGAATTTGTTTCGTCTAATACAATGTCAGCATTACTTTACATCAGTGGATTCCTCGCATTTAAAGAGGGAATTCAGTTTTCGGATTCTGATGTCATTAATATTGATAATTGACAGTCCACTCGTCTAGTCTCAACAGGAAAGTTAACTACACCTTTCTAAAGAACTACTATTGAATTTGTCCTCTTCAGTCACTCACTATTCTTTCCGAATTTTGTGATGTGAGATATCAACAACGTCTCATTAAATATTTCACTCATTTGTGTGATAGCTATTTTTTGCATGAACCACACTCCTCTTTCACGACTTGATAACACGTTTTTCAATGGTTTGGTGAAAGATAGAACTGATACAGGGCACTACTGCAGTTTAATGCACCCTGAAAACAACGGCGCATTCTCCCGCAAACGATGACTACGCACATTACACCGAAGCGCGCGCTCGGTGTAATGTGCGAAGACGAAGACGAAGACACAAAGACACAAAGACACTCATTTATAACTATAGGGAAGAACGAACGGCATTCATTCTGTTGATTAAATTATGTTGTTCTCACATGCATTTTAGGGTGCACTAAACTGCAGTAGGGGTAAAAGAGGGTGCACTAAACTGCAGTAGGGCCCTGATACAGCATATTCTGCTTCTTATTCGAAGAAAGTTACAAAGGCTGTCTGGTGGACACGGTGCGCAGGGAAGGCGGTTCGATTTTGAAAATTTCCCATTTTATTTCTTGTCGGCTTCTGATGTATTTTTGTATGAAAATTTCGAAAATCATGCGACTAGCCCTTTTCAAGAATACTACGAAAATTCAAAATGGCGGGCATAAAGCCGAGACTGCATTCTGGGGTTCGGCTCATGTGTATTATGCAAGCAACAAGCAACAATGATAACTGATCGATCTGATGTAGACTTCTGATTCACATGTTTTAGTTTGTACACAGGCGAACATGACACTTCCAAGACTTGTTGTTGATGCACAATACATTTTAGCCGAACCCCAGACTGCAGTTTCGGCTTTATGCTCGCCATTTTGAATGTCTCTAATTTCTCGAAAAGTGCAAAGCCGAATGATATTCCAACAATGATAGCTGAAAAGAGCTTGCAAGCTACATAGAAAGTTGTTGACGAAATAATTGAGACTTCTCAAATCTGGCCCAGAATGCAGTTTCGGTTTTTCTGTCCGCCATTTTGAATTTTCGCAATTTTCTTGAAAAGGGCTAGTGATATGATTTTCTAGTTATTATATTTGAAGAGAGCGGGTAAAATTACAAAGGAAGCTGCTAACATAAGCTTATGGATTTTTTAATCTAGCACCAGAGTTCAGTTTCAATTTTTCCGTCCGCCATTTTGAATTTTCGAAATTTTCATACAAAAAATACATCAGAAACAGTCAAGAAAAAATGGGAAAATTTCATAATGAAACCGCCTCTCCTGTATGGATGTAATAAAATTAATTGAATATATGAATTATTTTGATTGTTAATCGAACATACCTCCCGATGCAGAATGTTATACATTTCCTTTCTAGTTGCACTTGTGATGTTTTTAAGCTAACTCGAGTAATCGAAACTTCCTGCACAATTTAACAAATGAGAATAAAAATCAATAATAGAAAAACTTAACTCTTTCTTAACCTAAGCTCACTTGATAAGAACTATTACAAAATTATCATGTGAATTCCCTTCATGTCTTTCGGGAAAATTCTTAGCCGACTTTTTTTCTTTGCACTATGAAACACAGCTACTATTTTTGTATCCTGTTGACATTGGCGACACGCTTCTTGGATCATGAATGGCTGTGCAAACTTGCATGCCTTTCCGATATTTTTGCTAGACTCAATAGTCTCAACATTAGTCTTCCAGGACGCACATGCAATTATTTTAATCTGCAGGATAAGATGATTTCATTCAACATTTTATTCAGCAACAATTTATTCTCCTCAAAAATGCTCATTAACAGCTTGACAGCCGATGCATACACTTGGTTTTCATAAATATTATTGACAATGAAATATCTGATCTGTTATTCCCTCAATCATGCGACAACCTCAACTTGCAGAGTTTGATAGTCAAGGGAATAATTTCTGTAGATTCGGATTTACTTAGCGGAAATTAACAAGACGAAATGCCTTTTAATCGCCATCTCATACTGAACTCAGTAATCCTCTCAGACTGACCCTATTGTCTAGACCGTTGATAAACCAAACCTCATCATGCAAATATTGCTCGCAAAGAATGACCATAGCAACACTTCAGTGCATCAAGACGAACTGTTCTCGGCCGATGAGACTTACATAGCAGAGAAACGGATTATATCACGCTCGTAAATCCAATGCAAAATATCTTTGCATCTCCTCAAACATGTGACGCTTAGATATCGATTTCGAGTTTACTCATAATTGTTTGAAAGAGGCCCTGACTGATCATTTTTAAATTTATAGTTGGAAAGAGTCAGGGGCATTTTATGATGTTATTATTATTATTGCAAATGTGTACAAAATTTTTCGATTGCTATCCGCAATTCACCTTCAGGTACAAAAGAATCTGTTGATGTTAGTAAGGAGATTAAATGATTAGTCTGAAAATGATATTTGCAATGAGAAGATGAAGGGTATAATGCAATGTAGATATGAACAGGTTGTACTGGTCATCTTACCAGTAGCAAAAGGAGAATTGACCTGACATTGAAGATGATGAATGATGAGCTATGTTAGTACAGTAGGCTAAGGAAAGTAGTTAGCAAAATATGAATTCACGATGATTACAGCTTTCATTCCTTGCATGTCCTCAGTATACAATTCGCTGTGTTTTTCCAGACAATAATTTTCTCACGTTACACCTTCGTTTTACTGTGTCGTGCATAATTGTGCATAATGCTCTACTTTCAGTGTCACCCTTATCTTGCAACTTTCTGATTTTTAATTGATGGAAATATGCGCTTTATTATTATTATAGCTGTCAAGTTCAGTTCTACTATTGATAGATGAATTCAGCATGTGTATAAAGAATGCCTCACGCATTCTCAAATTAGTATAATTATCGTTGTCGTGGGCCAGAATGTCTACAGCTATATTGGCGCGCTCTACTTGACAATTTCGAATATGTTTAAAATTAGATGATGTTGGAGTTCAGAGGTGTTCTTTTAAGCGGACATGAATTGGTCGTGTGGTGCTGGCTATCTAAAATTTGTCATATTTCTTGCAGCTTACTTTATAAACAACACTTTTTCGGTTACACAATTGTTTGTTAATCATTCGACAATTTATAAGAGGGCATGGTTTCATATTTGTTTCATTCTTTTTTAGTTGTTGACGAAGTGTTTTGTTGCGAACGTTGAGTTTATGTTTATAAAAAATGTGCTTTATTCTTGAATCAGTAATGTCTGTAATGTACAGGAAAGGAAAATGTAAAACATCCTCATTGACCCATTGATTGTTTCGTTTTGCGGTTTTCTTTCGTCGTTGGAGCTTCATGTTTGAAGATCTTATGATATTCTCGTTATATTCGTTAATGGGTAATAAGTTGTCAAATTCTTCTTTGTGGTTTTTAAGACTTAATCTATCAGAGCATCGTTCAGAAATTCTCTTCTTCTCATTTAGGATGAAATTCATTTTCGTCTTTGTTGGCATATGTGACTTAAAATGCGCAAAGATGTTCTTCTTTGCAGTTTTCTTATACAGTTCAAATTGAAAGTCATAAGCTGAATTTATAATGATTGTGAATGCGAGAAGACTTAGAGTTTGATCATCATTACTATGGTACTCAATTTCAAATTTTGCGTCTGGATGCTGAACATTCAGAGACTGTAAAATATCCAGAGCCTGTTCTACACTATTCGTTAAGGCGAAGCAATGATCTACGTGTCGCTTGAATAAGGGCAGACGGTAGATGTTTTGGAGAGCCTTATTTTCGATTGTCTCTATGAAAATTGAAGTAGTCCAGAAACGGAGTTACCCATTGGTAAGCCTTTATTTGTTGGTAAATTGCACCTTGGTTATGAAAGAATGTATTATGAAGAATGATATTTAGAAGATTTTGTATGTTGTTCAGCGATAACCTTTGATATTAAGAGCATTACTGTCTTCAAGTTTGCTGATTACGGCCAATACAGCGCACTCCTGACTCTTTCCAACAATAAATCTACTCATAATGCTTGAAATGTTATACTGACTTATTTCTTGCAAATTCTGGAAACTGAGAACGTCATTGAACAATCTCGGAAAATGTCACATTACAGTCTCTTGTTTGGCCTCATTCGAATACATGTACACTGTAAATCGCTCAATACCAATCACATGCGAAGGATGCACACCAAAATATTTTTTGGTATATTTCTGTATATATTTGTATGCTTTTCGTATGTTATTTCAAGTGTCGCATACTTTACATACTAAAGCCATACCAGCACAATGTTAAAAGAAAGCATAAATCATGTCCAAAGTATGTTGATTTAAGGCCTCTTGTCAATACATGTAAAGATCACACTAATGTTACTACTGTTTTGCAAGTAGTGAAATAATGACAGTCAAATATTCAATACTGAATTCGATTTTAATACATGTAAGTCTAAGGCATTTCATCAATAATCAAGAAGTATTCAATCATCAACAATTATGCATTATGTAATCTTGAAATTAAGCATATTATCAATCCGAAATAAAAACACATTATAATTCATGAACGCAAAAATAATTACGTTTGAGATATATAAGTCAACATGATTGCACGAAAAATATCGTTTGAATGAATTGATGTTAATCAACTGGGTTCATTAAGTAGAACTAGCCAAGCGTCCTGTTAATGTTGCTAGACAAGTAGCAACGACGACATACTCGTAGAGCATAAAAATCACAATAAATTTAATCTAGTTAAAAGCCACACTATCAAAAAGAAATATTCTAGACTTGTATTACTGAAAATTGTTATTTGACAGTAGTATGTAATATATATGTATATATATTTTTTGCTATGTGTCTTAGAGATCTTCATACCAGAGACGTACGAATGAGGACGAATTTGCATCGGGCCACGCATTTAAAAATACCAACAACTCGTATTTCATTGTAAGGCAGCCAATCACAGATATAATACTTCGTATCGCTGCATACCAATCACATACGAAAGTAAGTGATATCTCGTATGAAAAACAAAACAGATCTCTGTAAACATACGAGAATCTCGTATCAAATGTTAGTTTCAAATTGCATGTGATTTTGGTATATGTTTGTATGTACTTTTCGTATCCAGCGATTTACAGTGTACTAACACAAGGAATGTGAGCATGTTGACTTTTTAGCAATACGAAGTGTCCATAATGATATGGCATCTGTTGTTGCATATTTCGTTATTGTGTGACCAGAAATCACAAGTTTCTATAAAAGTATGAAATAATGAAATAATCGAAAATCAGAAGTGATATTATTATTGTCGGCCAATCGCTTTCACCGTGTCATCCGGATTCTAAAGGCTACTTACTGAAAGTACATATAATTAATGCCCCACAAAATCATTTATAGGCCAACTATGATATCTTACATGTAAACATGAAAATACTTTGATACATAGAAAAAAATGGATACTAAGATACAGAATTCATGATGAAAGAAATGCACCAGAAAAACAATGCATGGCTAACTTATTGCGAATTCAAAGAAGAAAGAAATAACTTAATAAACATGGCTTTCTTTCACGGTCTGATTTTGAAGCACTAGGAGGCAAGTGACAAAAGGGAACAGCTATGAGTCTCCCGCCACAGGCAGCTATATATCGACTTACTTTTAATATGACAGAATTCCCTTGTTTCACATGTTGGCGATGAACAGCCATTCGATGAAGGAATGAATCGTCTGTTTGCTTGATATAATATTCACCGCAAAAACAGTTGAGTTTATAAACAACATTCGAATATTTACAATCTATGTTTGATTTCACTTCGAATGTCTTGCTCACTTTGTTAAATTTATGAATTCTCCGCTTTGAAAATCTCACGAGTTTTACATTGATCGTGGAAGAATTTAGAAGTTCCATGTATCATTTTGCGGCAATTATTTAACAATGAAAGAAATGACTTCGACTGTTTGTATGATGATTTCAAACTACAATTTTTAAAAGAATTATTTATGTTCATATGGCTATGTAAATGTCGGTATAATGAGATGGCTGAAAATATCTGGTCTTTTCTTGTCATAAATATGAACGAATGTTAAGTGTTTATTTATTATTTTCTTCGTTTTGTTTTTGTTCTATAATTGCAACATTTTCGGCTTTAATTGTAGCATCGTCAACGAGTGATGGAGGGAAGTTTAACTTTATGAAATGATGCTTCAATTCTACATTTCTTATTTTGTTTTTCAGATGCAACTATCTTAATGCTATTTAGCCAATCTATATGAAATATTGCGGAGAACGTGTTTAGGGTTGGCATAAACCAACAGAATTAGATTGTTTAAGCGTATCACTTTGCTAGAAGCACAGACTGATTCAAAACGGTGGCACTTGCAGGAACTTAATACGTGGGCAAAAAGAATTTTTTTAATGCATTGCAGAGATAACAAAGGTAGTCGTGCATCGCTTGCGGATTGCTGTGAATTCCTTCAAAATGCTCCAGTCGTCACGATTACTTCAGATTCGAAGAATTTAGAATTTATTAAAAAAATGATAATATATAATTTCATATTGATTAATCAAAATAATCAATAATAATAATAATAAACAATCAATAGTGCATATATCATATTTATATTATAATATTATTATTATATATTATTAATAATATTAATTAATTTAATTTGTTATTACTTTTAATATTAATATTACAATTTAAAATATTATTATATTTTAGATTATTTTTGCGCACACGTTTTTCGATGATGTTGGTGCTTACGATCATTATTTTAAAAGTTAGCAGGCGCGCGATTAACGTTCACAAACTTCTCTGTAGAACTTGACATCGTCTGTGTCTCTTTGCTGTGTGATCCGATTGATAACAGTCACTGAAACTTCACACAATTTGGCGTGTTCAATGTTGAACTGGCTGCTTATTATTCGATTGCTATGATATTATGTCAGCAGATTGTGCCATTTCATTAGCGTTACATGTTCGAATGCTTCCCTTCTAGTCAAACAGAAGTAGAGACGACCTGTCTAATCTGTGATCACGCGTTATGGGGCATCGATCAGTGTAAAGTTTGGTGTTCTTGTCAGACAATTTGATGGTGGTGTAGACTTTGCTTGGGGGATTAAGAAGGTATGACTTGGAAAGGTGGCACAACTCTAATGATCGATAAATGACCTAGAAATTGTCGTCCCTCTATTCTTTAGTGGTGGAGCCTTTGCGGTCTATCAGACTTTGGATTCAAGTGTCAGAAGTTGTGCTGCATTGAGAAAATTAACTGTTTTCGGTGTTTGAAAACTTTGTTGGTCGTCGATTTCGCTCTGATGAATCAGTGGATGTTTATTTAGCAGACATGGACCACTTTACAGAACCTGCTCAACCAAGGGCCGACAAGTCGTGGGTTTGATATGCATTTCTGAGGTCTTCCGGACTCAACTCGAACCCAACTGCAAGCTTTAAGTGTTGTGGAAAGTATGTTACTCACTGACATTATGGACAGGTCTGGAATTGTCACAAGTATTTCGAAGGAGAATCAAAATCATCCAATATTCACAGATCATGCTTTGATTTCAAAGACTGTCATCAGTCGCGTGACAATGTGAATTCTCCAGTGATCACATGTCACAAATGTGGTGAATCTGGTCATGTTGCCCGTCGTTGTCCACAGGGAACTGTAAATGGCAATCGTTCTTCCTATTGATGTGTTGGCATTGCTCAAAATCAGTGCGCCCTCCAGTCGACAAAAAACGGATTAAGGAGTAGTAGTATTTCGTGCCGGTGCCATCCATCCCACTATCGGCAATTACATTGACCGTGAATGGAAAGTTGACTTGTGGATGCTGGGTGCTCAGAGTCGTTTGTTAGTCAAGATCTTACCAGTTTCTAACACTTATTTCGAAGACGACTTGCTAGGATGCGATAATATTATCGAGGGTGTCACCTGGCTATGTCGGACCGATTACAATGTCTCCGAAATGGAAGCTGTTTTTAAGGGTATTAAGATTGCTATTGATTGTGCACTGTAAACTGTAGAGTGCGAAAGCGATGTAGAAAACGAGAATAACAAAATGTACGAAAGCGCTATTGTGTGTGTGCGCTACCCACACCCCTAAGGTAGATATCGCCCTCAATGATACTATGCGGTTGGTCGGGGGCTGCCTACGTGCGACGCCGAGCGACTACTTGCCCATCGTGACGGGGATCCTCCACCACTCGCTAGACAAGCCTTCGACAATCCCGACCATCGGCTGCATGAAACGATCTCCGAGACACCCAAACGTCGACTTCGATCGCGGCATCTCTTCAGCGACCACGCTGGGCAACTTCTGGAGGCGACGGATCATCAACATAGTCTCATTACCTGGTCCATCAACAAGTGGCGCAATCAGTGGAGTCACCATCCGCCTTCGAGGCTGCACGACTTCATCCCAGAGCCGGATACTGGTGTCAAGGGGAACATCTTGACGCGGAAGGCCTGTGAAGGACCGGGGTCGGACGATTGGGCAGCACTCTGCAGCACTGGGGACTGCGCGACACCGCTGCCTGTGTCTGTGAGGCAAACCAGCAGACCCCCGAACACCTTTTCCGGTCTGCTCTCCCACCGCGACCCAAACGTATGCGACACTATGTGAAACCTTCTAAAGTGCACTGTACCAGTGAGTGGAAGAAGTCTCACGTATAACAGCAGAAGGGGCAATTAAAATCGACTGTACTCATTATCACGTCTGTGACATCAGACATTTGAGCACTGAAGGCGATGACGACAGTGACAGTTGTGACACTAATGATGAGGGAGAATGTGTGATGAGCTCCAAATTCGTCGTAGTAGCACAGTTTGAGCCAAATCTCACCGATATGACAGCATGAACGTTCTGTTGCTAGATTTATTTGAATATTATGTGTTTGAAGTTCAATAAATTTACTATTCATTGGGTTTCTTTGTACATGAAGATTCTGTGTTTTTGTGATCTAGTTGATCAAGGCAGAATGTTGCATAGATTTTATATTGCGTGTTTCTGCAATGCAGGTGAGCCTTATAGTCCGGCAGCCAGCCCGAGTATCTGCAGGGAACGAGGCCGACAATGAGACTTTCACACAATGATGTACACCTCATAGTCCGGCAGCCAGCGCGAGTATCTGCAGGGAACGAGGCCGAGAATGAGACTTTCACAGAATGATGTACACCTCATAGTCCGGCAGCCAGAACGAGTTTCTGCAGGGAACGAGGCCGAAAATGAGACTTTCACAGAATGATGTACACCTCATAGTCCGGCAGCCAGCGCGAGTATCTGTAGGGAACGAGGCCGACAATGAGACTTTCACACAATGATGTACACCTCATAGTCCGGCAGCCAGCCCGAGTATCTGCAGGGAACGAGGCCGACAATGAGACTTTCACACAATGATGTGCACCTCATAGTCCGGCAGCCAGCACGAGTTTCTGCAGGGAACGAGGCCGACAATGTGACTTTCACAGAATGATGTACACCTCATAGTCCGGCAGCAGCCAGCACGAGTTTCTGCAGGGAACGAGGCCGACAATGAGACTTTCACAGAATGATGTACACCTCATAGTCCGGCAGCCAGCGCGAGTATCTGCAGGGAACGAGGCCGACAATGAGACTTTCACACAATGATGTACACCTCATAGTCCGGCAGCCAGCGCGAGTATCTGCAGGGAACGAGGCCGAAAATGAGACTTTCACACAATGATGTACACCTCATAGTCCGGCAGCCACAACGAGTTTCTGCAGGGAAAGAGGCCGAAAGTGAGATTTTCACAGAATGATGCACATCCTATGCCTACTACGAATTCGCGCGTCTGCCGAGTTCTAGTGAGTTCCTCTTCTTGTCAGACAGGATCAAAGAAAAACACATGTAAATCCAATGGGACGCAGATTGCAGTTTTTGGCTAAAATGAAATTTTCTATGTTTTCTATGATTAAACGAAAAGTACTAAGACCAGAGTCATCATTTTTGGCATGGAATGTCTTCAGGTCATTTCCGATTATGTGCATGTGCTTTTATCATACATCTAATCGGCAATGTATGCGAGAATGTGGTTGAATGTGGATAAAGTTGCTCAAAATGTTTGTGTTTGCCGACATTGAGAGGCTCGCCAAATCTAGATATGTTTAGCTGTATAGACAGGGGTGCATGAAAATGAAAGGAAATGACCTGAAGACATTCCATGCCAAACATTATGACTCTGGACTTATTACTTTTCTCTTAATCAGAGAAAACATAGAAAATTTCGTTTTAGTCAAAAACTGCAATCTGCGTCCCATTGGATTTACATGTGTTTTTCTTTGATCCTGTCTGACAAGAAGAGGAACTCACTAGAACTCAGCAGACGTGCCGATTCGTAGTAGGCATAGGGTGTATATCATTCTGTGTAAGTCTCATTTTCGGCCTCGTTCCCTGCAGAAACTCGTGCTGGCTGCCGGATGAATTCAGCGTAGAATGTCTCTTGTCCCGTACATGATTGTTTCATTGAACTAACTAGTGATGCGCAAGTCGTTATAGTTGCAGATTTTGCAGCAGATTTAGAAAAAAACGTTGAAGTCACTTTAATTCTCCTCCCAAGATAGCCAACAATCGTCTAAATGTCGTTTCCACTTTCAATGATGTTGTAATAGACAGAGTCAACACCATTGGGGAACAAAGTTAAATACTTTTGTGCATTTTGTCTTCCAAAACCCATCACTAGTGCTGCGCATGATGGGACCATTTTCGTGCCCATTGCAGTTGCAGATATTTGTAAGCAATAGTTATATGAAAGGAAGTTGTTCTTCAGGAACGGATCAATACCTTTAATGATAAACTCTCTATAAAGTCTACGAGTAATGAAATATTCTGATTTTCCGACCAAAATTCAATTGTTATTTAGCCGAAGTCATGGGGAATACAGGTATACAACCACATCAAACCTCATCAGTAAAGATTTATAAAACTGCCGTAGCTTCTCGATAAAATGAAAGGATCCTTGCACAAACTCAGTAATTTTGACACAATGGGTTATATTCTAAATCCTTTAGTAAATTGCTTAGACGTGACGTAGAAACATGTCTACTCGGAATAATGGGTCGAAACTTGAGTCCATTTGGTGCGTTTACGTGAATGAAATTGCATTAGAGCATGTAGAGCGGTCAAGCTCAATGTCCTGAAAATGACTTTGATGCTTATGCAATTATATAGCCAATGCATGCTGTCGAATCTTTCAAATGGTCATTTATCATGCGATTCGACTGAATTCATATGTTTTCTATCGTGTCTGACAAGAAGAGGAACCAGGAAGAACTCAGCAGACGCACAGATTCGTAGTACAGTGTAAACTCTAGGGCACGACATTTTGCTTGAATTAGGCACGAAATTTAGGCATCAATTCTAACCATCACAAGGCACGAATAGGCACGAAGTTCATAGTGCCGAGTTAGTGCCCATCTGATTTTTCCTTCGATTTCATTGGATAAACAAATATTTGGTTTGGTGCCTATTAGTGCCTAGTGGCGCCTACTGGTGCCTCGAGGCGCTAGAAAGGCGCTAACTAGGCGCTAAATGGCACGAAATTCCGGCTTCGTGGCTAAGTTAGTGCCCTACAGTTTACAGTGTAGGCACATGGTATACATCATTCTGTAACATAAGTAAGGCATGTAAAGCAATTAGTATTTTCAAAAATAGTTAAGCAAGACATTAAATTTGACAAAAGGTAATAGATAAGCAGCGGCACTAATTGTGTATGATGACGCCCACGTGAGTTGCAAAACATGATGTTGGACAATCGCTATCAATCAAATGGTCGTGGGGAGAAAGACTCAAAAGCAATCTACTATCAACCAACCCATGCGCCAAACATGGTAGTGTTCTCACGACCAGTGACTATAAAGTGAGAGACAAATCTCTGTTTACACACATGTGAGACACAGACACACATCATCTATTGAGTCTTACACACGCAAGCCTTTGAGCCGTTCCACAAAAGTGATTTTCGGTAGGTGCTTGTTCTCTTTGTTGAACTGACTTTCTGCAAAACTTGTATTTTCTGATTAACGCTCATTCTGGGTCTCGAAAGTCTTAATTTGAAGTCGCGATCAAAGGATTCAGTAAGTCCTGGGACCGAAGTATTATTGGCTTGTTGAATATTCTGCCAAAGGAACCAAATTCAATAACCCAATGTTACAATTCTGTGAAAGTCTTAATTTCGGCCTCGTACTCTGCAGAAACTCGATCAAACTGCCGCACTATGCAAAAGTCATGATTTCTGTATCAAGAATGTTTGAATTGAAATTTAGCCTTACCAAGATCTAAATGTCTATTCACAGATCGAATCTATACTGAAACAGGACAAAATCAGTCAAAATTGGCGTTGATTGTGGTCCTTTCAGTGCATTAGAGTAAATATTATCTCTCGCGAGGGCAATTATCTGCTTTATGGGTCAAATAAAGCGATAGGATATCTATATTACACGCACGGAGATAACTTATTCCTCATGGCCAACGTTCTCATGTAACATCAACAGAAGTTAGAGAATTCAGTTTTCCCATTGGAAATCGGACAATTGGGCATTATAACAACATGAATTTGATGTCTATACGACATTGAGCTTGCAAAACGAGCGAAGCGAGTTCCACATTTTGAATGTACATATAGACGAGTATTAATTGGAGATTATTGGATTATTGGAAATTTGTTTTCATACTTTCAATACGTGAGTATTCTGCATAGATCACGAGCTTTAGCGAGCGATCCATGCAGAATACGATTGAAAATCTCCATGCATGTACAGCAACATGCTGTCTACACAGTGAGAATGAAAGTTACAAGATAAATATGAAATAGTCCAATGTCCTATCAATCCTAGATCCATTCCATAGATCTGCAGTAGATCTATGTCGTGGTCTATAGATCCACTTAAAGAAAAACTTAAGCATTTGCATTTCGAAAATTAAAGAGCTCAATAATATCTTAAATATAATGATGAATTCAGAACACAAAAGTCGCAAAGATAGCACTTTATTGGGCGAGCGCTTTCGAGTATTTCCACTCATCTACAGGCATTATTCAACGGTAACAGCAAGCATAAATACAGTTTCAGGTGGCGCGAGTTAAAATCAAATCAATCCAATTAAAATGAGAAAAATTCTTCTGATGTGCTTCTGTGCTTCTGACGTTAGAGGGGATAGTATCTTTATTTTTGAAAATTTCAGTACCGTATTTCAGAATCTACAAAACCCAACAAATTTTCAAAAATAAAGATACTATCCCCTCTAACGTGTGCTCCTCCTTAGTATATGAATTCAAATGCGAACACTGTGAGAAGTGTTACATCGGAGAGACGCGCAGTCACCTGCAAACCCGCATTAACGAACACATCAAAGGTCTCCCACCGTCAGAAATCTCGACACACATTCACCCACCATCACACAACAGCTTCAGAATACTCATGCGCACAAACGACACAAAAATAACAAAAACCCTTTTCATCAAACAATACATCACACAGAATAAAAGCCTACTGAACAACCACAGCACATCAGAAGAATTGTTTTTATTTTAATTGGATTGATTTGATTTTAACTCGCGCCACTTGAAATTGTATTTATTCTTGCTTTTACCGTTGAATGATGACTGTAGATGAGTAGAAATACTCGAAAGCGCTCGCCCAATAAAGTGTAATGGTGAATTCGTCAGAAACATACAGATTGTTTCATAAAAAATGGATCACCCTTAAACATCGCCTTAACTTCAACTTTGTCTAACTCCGCCAAACTTGAACGAATTTCTCTGAAATTTGGAAGATATGTCAGTTGTGCTTACTAATATCATTGTTGGAAATTTCAAGCATGAATATTGAGTTGTTTTCCTGTTATAGATAAAAAAAGTAGTAGATAATTTGATCTTCATTTAGCAATGTTACACAAAATCATACCTCACTCTTATAAAATTACATTTGTTTCCTTTGTTATGTAATATGTTGTTCTACAAGCCAAAAGCTATCAAGCAAAACAAAAATAAAGAAAATCGGTCAATCAGAGCCAGTATAGCACCATTATTTATCAACAATAATGTAACTGCTACATGTGATTAACTGGACTTCATGTTCCATAGCTTCCTGACTTCGTTGCGGTGGTGTTAGCAGCACTCCTGATTGCTTTCAGCTAGAAATCTATCTCTTACCGGTTGAAAACAATACAAAGCACAAATGAACAATAACGAGATCGCATTCACAAAAGGCAAAGTGTCAGCCTTGCTAGAACTAGGGTTGTTTTCTTTGCGAGCTACAAGCAAGCGACTAAATGTCCCTTACACAAATGTGCATCGATGGCATAATGATGATTTTCGACTCTGTCGTAAAGAGGGCTCTGGCCGTCCACGCAAAACATCCAAACGTAGAGACCGCCTAATTTTGAGATTTGTTAAAGTTGATCCAAGGCTCTCGTTAACTGAGATGGCTGCACTAGACTCGTCTACTTCTAAGTCCACTATTCGTAGAAAACTTATTGAGTCGAATTTCAAGAGCTGTAAGAGGCCCTCTCAGATCGAATTATCAGATCAGCATACAAAAAGACGTCTCAGATGGGCAATGAGTCATTGTCACTGGCGAAATCAATGGAATCGGGTTGTCTGGTCTGATGAGGCATCAGTCCGTCTGAAGGATAGTGATGGTCGATTGAGATTATGGATAAAATCTGATCAGGAAATTCCGAGACATTTACATCGTCCCCGGGTACAAGGTAGTGCGACTCTACTGATTTGGGCTGGCATTTGGACCAATGGCCGCTCTGAACTTCACATACAGCAAGGAACCATGAATTCTGAACGCTATGTGAATGTTTTACGAATGAACATTGGCTAAATGACAGATCAACTTGGTGATTCATCGACTTGGTTATTTATGGATGATAATGCTACGTGTCACAGGAGTAGTAGAGTCAACTTATGCAAGTCTCAATTAGGGCTTAGGACATTATCTTGGCCAGCTCGTTCTCCTGATCTGAATCCCATAGAAAATGTATGGAGTATTCTAAAACGTAACGTTCGTCGTTCACTGCTACCTACAGATGGCGTATCACAACTTACGTCACTGTTAAAAAGAGAGTGGAGAAAGTTAGATCAGTCAAACATCAACGATATCATCGAATCAATGCCTAGACGAATTGGTAATGTCATTGACAATAAGGGTAGGGCCACAAAATATTAGCTTCTTAAGAACCGTTACTGCATCTTAGCTTATCAGATTATATAAGGACATTTAAATATATTAGGGACATGAAATAACGTGAAAAATGCTTTCTGTATCATACTTATGTTTTATTTAGTCAAATTTTAGGATGATCCACTTTTTATGAAACGGACTGTACTACCTGACATTGAACTCAGTTAATAAATGAAGTAGAAATCATAATTATGGAAATCTAGGAATTCCACAAAATATGTCAAATATGTCTATTGTTTTATGAAATTGGAAAAAGCACGATCATCAACTATAGACTAGTGAGTGGACTTACACAGATGATGAACTGTTTCACTTTGACATTGAGAAAACAGTAGAAGAAGAGTTGAATAAAGATCGCATATCAAATGATGGAGATGAATTATCTGTTGAACTGTTTCTTCAGAGAGGTAGAGAAACAAAAGGGTCTTGGGAATCTATTATAAATGTCTGCTGCATTTAAATGTGCTACGATCTACTACCCTCACTCTATATCGCATCACTAAACAAGTCTCATCAGCGCAACCATGCCTTCAATCCGTCTTTTATGTACTCGAGCTCAAGGTTATTATGATGAGGACAGAGTCCGCGACGTGCGTCGACTAGCGTTTGGTCGACGCTTTTTGTTACCTAGTATTTGCATTTCCCAATTTTGATTCTTTTGGTCTTTATAAATAAATAAATAAACGTTGTTTATACTTGGCCACAGATTAGGCACGGAGCCTTTCTTCCATGTGGCTGAGTTGTTATTTATTCCACTCTCATTCTTATTGTGCTGAGTGTTTAATTTTAAGAATTTTAATTCTAATTTTAAGAATGCAGAGTGTTCCTATTTTAAAAGTCTTAGGTTGACCCGACCAAGATTTGAACCATGGTCTCCCCGACGCAGAGCGAGCACTCTACCACAAAGCCACAGCGCCGGTGGCTATAAACAATATTTTATCAGGCATTTGCCGTTTCTTCCACCAATCTTGTAATTATATACCAATCAATTGAAACCTACTCTATGTTGAAGCCAAAGTTTAGAAAGAATTAGCAAATTTTGGGCTGTATTAGAGTACAATTGTTATCGGGCTTAAGTTCATAGCGTGCATATTTCATGTAAATCAATTATTAATTCTTATCAATAACTTTACATGCTTTCAATGCGCGGATTTAAAATCATAGGACCCTCCGTATACTTGACACATGCATGACCGTGTACAAAACGATCACGTTTAATGCTTCTGCATAGAATGATGCATTCATGCGATGTGTGGGAATTTCCACAGGATTCCCATAGAGATTTGCTGTGGCGTTGGAATGAGAATGTCGCGTTACATGGCAACTCTGTCTCATCTTAGCTTTGCATCATCTCAGGTTCAAGCACTTGCATATAGACGCATGTGTCCACAGAATTAGATTCATCTGCGCGCGCTTCGGTTTCCTATAGAAAGGAAGAATTGTATGTAACCTTAATATCGAAATGGCACATCACAGAATTAAACAACTTGCTCCTTCTGGAATGGTGTATCGCTTGCTATTGGAAATGGCAAACAATAAGCTGTCAGCAGAGGACACCAGAGCCAGTGAGAGATGCGTGCGTGCTGTGATATCACGTCGCACACATCAAAACACACATCGATGCGTGGCTTCGATTCAATGTATGCACTATACAGTGAGAAATGCCGAGGAGAGGATGTCGAATCATCAAGTGAACTAATTTTCGTACACCTGCTACTTTCTTTAATAATGATCGGAAGGGCCAACATTATGGAGAAAACTTGTGGCAATGATCTGAATTCTTCGAATCTGAAGGAATTTTGGCAGTCGAAGCACTCATAGTAATCCGCAAGCGACGCACGACTTTTTTCCTATCTCATAGTCAAGTTTCATCAAAATCATGAAAATGACAATCTGATGATGAGTGTTAGATCATCTGCATTATTGAGCGTGTCAACCTCGGGATCATCTCTAGATCCATAACCAGATGGAACTTCACGATGTTCGACGCTCCCTGACTTGCAAGCCGACTAGAACTGCAACTTATGAATTGTCGTTTAACTGATGTTGGATGACAATCATCAAATTAGAAATAATAAAAAGCTCGTGGAGAAAACTTCAGTATCTCTCGGACCATATGAAAGAAGTAATCATGTATGACTAGCAAATGCGTAAATAGCTATCTTGACGATGAAAGTTTGATTTGTCAAGTAACACGCACACAAAGTAATGCGTGAAGACGAACAGAAAGATAAGATTATCTGAGAAAAACTAATTCCTTTATAAATACCAATTCTATGGCAGCTGGATAAATAGCAAAATCGTTGTGAACTCAGGAGACATGAAAATGAAAACGGCGGATTGCCAGACAGCAAGAAATGGATGAAGACTGATAAGCCGCTTATTGAAAACATTTTACAACAAAGTGCAATCCGATTGTGAACACGAAGCGCTCATGAGATGATGTTTGAGATAAGATGAGTTTATTAAAACATTCTATAAGTCATCATCTTCATGAACTGAATTCTGGAGATAGCTTGCACCCCTCAACTAAAATGTGATTATCAAAACTCTTTAGCAGAAGCTGAGAAAACATATTTAGAATTGTGTGCATAAGTGGATTAGTGCGCAGATATCATACAGGTTTCATTTGTTTGATAAATTCGAATCGTTCCATGAACTAATGCATCCATTAGAAGAATTCATAATGATGGATCTAATTTGGAGCAAATAATTACTATCCCATTATGCAAATTTTTAGCGACTGAAACAAATCTAAGACAGGAATGCCGAAAATCAGGGATTTCAATTACATGTAAATTGTCGTAATTAAAGAGATAAATTGTTTTGTCTCACTGCTCGGGTATAGAGATGACTTTCTGCTATGCTGACTGTCACAGCCAGAACTGGTCCCGATGGGCAAAAAGATCAATTTTCCAGTGAGTGAAATGCAAATTCCAGCCTGAATTTTGACGAATCAAAAGATTGACACCACAGAAGCGTACACAGTCAATATAGTGCGGCAGCCAGCACGAGTTTCTGCAGGGAACGAGGCGAAAATGAGACTTTCACACAATGATGTACACCTCATAGTCCGGCAGCCAGCACGAGTTTCTGCAGGGAACGAGGCGAAAATGAGACTTTCACACAATGATGTACACCTCATAGTCCGGCAGCCAGCACGAGTTTCTGCATGGAACGAGGCCGAAAATGAGACTTTCACACAATGATGTACTCCTCATAGTCCAGCAGCCAGCACGAGTTTCTGTAGGGAACGAGGCCGAAAATGAGACTTTCACACAATGATGTACTCCTCATAGTCCGGCAGCCACAACGAGTTTCTGCAGGGAACGAGGCCGAAAATGAGACTTTCACAGAATGATGTACTCCTCATAGTCCGGCAGCCACAACGAGTTTCTGCAGGGAACGAGGCCGAAAATGAGACTTTCATAGAATGATGTACTCCTCATAGTCCGGCAGCCACAACGAGTTTCTGCAGGGAACGAAACCGAAAATGAGACCTTCAAAGAATGATGTACGCCCTATGCCTACTACGAATCTGCACGTCTGCCGAGTTCTAGTGAGTTCCTCTTCTTGTGAGACAGGATCAAAGAAAAACACATGCAAATCCAATGGGACCTTCAGATTGCAGTTTTTGGCTAAAATGAAATTTTCTATGTTTTCTCTGATTAAACGAAAAGTACTAAGCTCGGAGTCATAATTTTTGGCATGGAATGTCTTCAGGTCCTATGATGTATGTGAGAATGTGGTTGAATGTGGATAAAGTTGCTCAAAATGTTTTCTTTGTTTGCCGATATTAAGAGGCTCGCCAAATCTAAATGTGTTTAGCTGTATAGACAGGGGTGCATGAACATGAAAGGAAACGACTGACGACCTGAATGACTTTGATCTTTGACCAACCTCGCACATGGAAATAACTCTCTCTCTCTCTCTCGCCAATTAGCTGCATTTTATCAGCGCTTGAAATCCACAAAGGTCATTAAAGCACCTGAATTCTTTAATATTAAGTGAAAGCAGTGATTTCGCATACATTTTCTCCGCGTTCTTCAACAGCACTCACTGTTGATAAATCCAATAGGAAATAACAAAAAGAGAATGAAGAAGTAATAGTGTTCCCTTCAAGAACAAAATTTTTGACACTATTACCTTAATACTTAAAGTAGTATTGTACACGATAGTAGCCTTTTCAGACTTCTCCCAGAAAACGTCAGACAATTCCAACCTCCTTCGGTTTATTTCTCGTTGAATGAACCGGTCTCTCTGACCCTTTCTAATAATAGCAGGTTTTTCTTTTTAAAGAACATTGACGAAAATACGATCAAAGAAATCGTTAATAACGATCGCAATTACGACAACCATAGCAATTATAAAAAACGCTTTTCATAAGCATGTCATCACGGGGACAAGAGTTTCGTTAGCAATGAGAAACTTCGTAACCTTTAACATTTAAAGTCAGTGTCATTGAATCTGTACACTGTGAATCGCTCAATCACATACGAAGGATGCATACCAAAATATTTTTTTGGTATATTTCTGTATTCTCTTGGTATATATTTGTATGCTTTTCGTATGCTATTTCAAATGTGGTATGCTCTACATACTAAAGCCATACCAGCACAATGTTAAAGGAAAACATCAATGATGTCTGATATATCTTGATTTAAGGCCTTTTATCAATAAATATCACACTAATGTTACTACTGTTCTGTTAGTAGTGAGATAATGACATTTAAGAGTCATACTTTCAAAACTGAATTCGATTTTAATACATGTAAGTCTAAGGCATTTCATGAATAATCAATAAGTATCCAACCATCAATTATGCATTATGTAATTTTGAAATGTTTGAGATACATAAGTCATAAGTTGGATGAAATGATGTTTTTCAACTTTGCTCATAAAGTAGAGCTAACTAAGCTTCCTGTTATTGTCATTAGGCAAGTAGCAACGACGACATATAGCATATAATTCGCAATAAATCTAATCTAGTTAAATACCACACTGTCAAAAAGAAATATTCACGACTGGTATTACTGAAAAAATTTATTTGACAGTAGTATGCAATACATATATTTTTTGCTATGTGAAAGCTGCACATACCAAATACATACCAGAGGCATACGAATGAGGATGAATTTGCATCGGGTCTTGTATATAAAACATACCAACAACTCGTATTTCAGTGTAAAACAGCCAATCACAGAAAGAATATTTCGTATCGCTACATACCAATCACATACGAAAGTAAGTGATATGTCGTATGAAAAAAATACCAGATCTCTGTAAACATACGAGAATCTCGTATCAGATGTTAGTTTCAAATTGTATGTAATTTTGGTATATGTTTGTATTTAATTTTCGTATCCAGCGATTTACAGTGTACATGACAGATAATAATAAGCGTGTATTTCCTTCAATTGAAATCGGATACAAACGATAACATCAATTTTACAACAGTGATGAAAAAGTAAAGACAGAAGTTACAAATTATGATATTCAACATTGAACTTAATAATCAATCTCAAATTTATCACTTTTTTAACAAATGAGCTGTTGTGATAGGTGAAACGTGCTAACGAGTAACTTCACTATTGTACGTAGAGCAAGTAAGAGGGAAAAAATATCCTCCTCTCTTCACACTTCTTTGGTAACAGGCATCGTCCTGAGCATGACATAACGGAAAGCAGAGACTGCAGTACATGATTGTTGAGAGTAAAGGACTAGACATTATGAGTTGGATGAGAGAAGTCCTTTTTTTATTGATAAAATACAGCTTTATTTGGACAAGGCCTTTCGGACGCACCAAGCGACCATCATCAGATGCAGGCAGTCATGAAACTGAACATCAGTTAATCATGCCACATTGCTGAACAGGAATCATGTACGGAACTGGACGCCAAAGCATAGAACTATACAAAATGTGTTAATCATGTTGCGGATACAATATTAACAAATAAAATGACTACTGTTAAAACAAGAAGTAGACGAAAAAATGTACATAAAAAGTCAAGAGAAGCAAACGAAGGAAAGAACCAGCTAAAAACTCCACAAGTCACTCAAAGAATGCTTTACACGATTGGAAGAACCAAGCTTCTTTGTCCACAAGGCTTCTTTTACTATCCTCTTCCTCCATAAGGAACTCCATAAACTCCTTGTGGAGTTTTTTGCTAGTTCTTTCCTTCGTTTGCTTCTCTTGACTTTTTATGTACATTTTTTCGTCTACTTCTTGTTTTAACAGTAGTCATTTTATTTGTTAATATTGTATACGCAACATGATTAACACATTTTGTATAGTTCTATGCTTTGGCGTCCAGTTCCGTACATGACTCCTGTTCAGCAATGTGGCATGATCAACTGATGTTCAGTTTCATGACTGCCTGCACCTGATGATGGTCGCTTGGTGCGTCCGAAAGGCCTCGTCCTAATAAAGCTGTATTTTATCAATACAAATAGGACTTCTCTCATTCAACTAATGTAGTACATGAGAAGGACACATGATCTTCCTTAAGAATCTGATTGATAAAGTCTTACGTCGGAGAGCCAAGGGAGACAGACAAAGTGCAAATTACCCGATGAAATCTATTTTGTAGTCGGTCAGTGCGATTGAGTCACCAAGGGATAGCCCCAAAAACAGGTGCACAGTATTCAATTACAGATCTCACAAAGGACTGGTATGTAGCTATCAACTGACGTTTCGAAAAGGATGGCTTCAAAATTCTGATGGCACATAGTCGCCGTGAAGCATAAGAGATTATCTCATCGATGTGGTTTGAGAAAGTCCATCTTGAATTGAACGTCACCCTAAGATCTTCAGGGTGTCTACCGTTTTCACATCCCGAATATTAGGCGTTGGGCAGTTCTCAACTTTCTTTATATTAAGGCATCTTGACTTCTTGAGGTTGATGGGCAGTCCGATCTCATTTGACCAAGTCAGGATTCTGTTGTGCTCGTTGTAAATAGCTTCAAGACTTTTGTGCATTGCATCCTTGTGAATGGGAAAACACATGGTCGTATCATCAGTGTATTTGATTAGACCTACTTCGGTAGAGATTTGCAGGCCCCACTCGAACAGGTATGAGCATTCAGGAATTAGGGACCGAAACGCGAATCCTGGTCGAGTTCCGGCTGATGAACTCATTACTATCAAGTTTAATCATTTTAGGTATCACATTTTTCTTCATGCTTAGACAAGTTTTGCTGAACTTTTGAATGATTCTTAACACCTGTAGAGAACGAACCATGAGTCAGGATTTCATAACTTTATCTTCATCTTAATCTCAAACACTTATATCTTCTTACTCAGACACATCAGGGAGACATAGTCGACAGATAACAGGTCTGTGCGGTGTCAATTTTCAAATGACCAATCGACCATCATCGTTAGAACAAAGTTGACCAAATTGATAAAGTATTAGCCACACGTTGCAGTATAGCGGTAGAATCCGTAATCGATGAACGTTCAAGTAAGCCATTTTTCATAATTCGTATAAGTGATTCCAATTAAGTAAAGTCCTTACTATATCGTAAGTACATGCATTAGTCCCTTTCCTATTGAATCCTTATAAGACTACGGATAGCAATTTACATTAGTAGAGTACCATATACATAACTAATTGACATAATAGAAATCATGGATGATAAAATTTGATTTGAATACTGGCATTTATCATTTTCAGTTGAGCATGTTGCTTTTACTTTACAGATTAACTGCACTAGAAAAATCACACCGTTCGAGACTTCACGATCCAAATTTACTGACTATGTGCGTTTAATATTGCGTCAAGTTCTTCATTCACTACGGTCAATGGAAAATTGATTCTCTTGCCCCTGAAGACTAGCTCTGGCCGTGACGAGTGAAATCCGTGACGTGAAGTGAAATAACAGAGTCAAAAACCCAACTTCAAAAGTCTACTCAAATGGTGATGATAATTGTCACAGATTGATCGCTTGTTGCTGCAATAAATTAGTTGGGTCGATTAACTAATTTTCAATTTCTCAAAACAAAAATCGGTCAAACAAATTCCTCTATTTGACTTCGTTAATGAAATGTTTTGAATGTTTTCCTGCTTTGGCATAGAAAATGCTTTGTGAATATAGTTTGTCTATTCAGAAACGACTCTCTCAGACAAAACAAATACCCATGTCTCACTTTTTGACCTCAAGGTAACTGACAGATGGCAATTCTCCATTTAATGACGGTGTTCTTCGAATTCAAGTAATCATGCCGAACATTGACAGCTTGAATGGAAGTTTCTTTATCTTCCCAACAGCATTTATAAACGTTAATTTTGTATACAGATTCTATTGAGAGAAATTTCATGACAGACATAATGTGAAGGCTTACTTAAAATGCGTTTATGCGGTCAAATGGACACACAGAATCAGATTGTTCAAGCGTGTCGCTTTGATAGAAATGCAAATTAATTTAAAACAATGACAAAACCAGGAACTTGCTGATAAGAAAGAAAGAAAGAAAGATGAAACACTCTGATTGAATTGCAGAAATAGTCTTTCATCGCTTGCGGATTGCTGTGAATTCCATCGAAATGTTCCGATCGGCACGATTCCCTCATTCTGGTTCATGAAATGACGTTCACAGACTTCACTGGATTGACATAGTCTATGTACTAGTAGCCTAACTGCATTGATGTGTATCTACAAAACCATGAGAGCATTTTAGATATGAAAGATCATCTCTATGCAAGTTTATCCACCACTGTCTCCTTTTAATTGAAGGAAGAAATGACAATTCTTAAAAGAAAAAGAGATTGTTGACCTCCAGAATGTCAGGAAAGCATCCGCCATCTCCCATTGCTTCTTTGCCCCCCGATCCTGGCAGATTCGCTTGGTGCAAGATTTTCCTGCATCTCTCCTTTGCGTATTGCTGTGTATTCCTGTATTGCAGCCGCCCTTCCATGCATAGAGAATGGGATTCTCGAGATGAATTGTCGAACTCACAAGAAACTCTAAAGTGAACTATCATTTCTTCTCAACAGTTGAACTTCAGCAAACACTGTAGAATTAAAATATAATTGCAGCGCTAGTGTCGGCTTCTGATTACGAATAAATGCCGAAACGGAGAATAGGAGAGATGATTATCATCACCTACTGAAGCTAGAGAATTACGATACTATTGGACTCATGCATGTTGTAAAAAACTAAGTTATTCCAAGTATCTGGGAAGAAAGAAAGCATATGTGAACATTTTCACACGAAGAATCACAAGCAATGCACAGGCATGTGCACGCTAACAGTCAAATTCATATTTGGAATCACGATGCACAGGAAACCTAACATTTAATGTTAAAATTTGCTGACGAAAGCTATGAAAAACCAGCAAGTCGTTAATGCATGCGATTTATGCTAAAGAGAGAGAAATTAATGCAGTAAGCCATCTAATCGATAGATGCACTGTTCTGCCGCCATTGGAAAAGCGAGTTTATTATGCGCGCTGTGCAAATTTTCTCGATAAAAGGAACTTCAGATGACACACTTGATGTAATGGATTTTCAGGACAAAGATAAGTATTCTCCAGAAGTCGAATTTTACTTGTTTCACGGTGTATGCTGACACCAGGAAAATATAGTCTTCTGAACAATTGAGCACAACATTCTGTGACGAGTTGCTCTCGGCCCGTGGTTCAAATTTTGTTGCTGAACTGCATTATTTATCGAAGTTTGTCATAACCATCGCAATGAGAGAAAAGCAATACACTAAATGAAGTACTGAAATAATATGCTTCCTCTATGCATTTTATGCATTACTCATTGAATTGCCGGGTATTCTATGGTTCATCCTAACTAATTAAAGTACTACACTTAAGATCAACATCTCCGACATTTCTTGTAATTGATAAAGCACTTCAGGGTGGATAATAAATATTAGGATGCGCGCTCCATGGCTTCTACAGCGTGAATGTTTGTGGGTAGGACAACAGCGATGCACTGATCGAGCTGTGTCACTGCATTGGCATAACATCACTTCGTTCCTCATACCGCTGCATTGTACGACCGCATCACTGCTCTTCTTAGCTTGCTGGATGACGGCCTGACATCATTCCTACTATCAGGGTGTCATTTTCTTCTACTGTACTTTGAGTCCTGCCAACGTCTACCATCATCTCAGACTGTGCCTTGAGTCCTGCCAACGTCTACCATTCTTCGACTGCGCTTTGAGTCTTGCGCATAATTTATTGATCCAAATGTATTTGTGTTTAATTACCAAAGCAGTTCTAAGATGGATGTGCATATGGGATATGCATGTAGAGGGTTGGATATGGCGTATGGCTGTTTTCGATATAGTGGAGGTGCTTTTGTCCCATGCAACTCATTAAATGAGTGCTGCGCTCAAGTACGAATTAAGTACTATGTTTTCAAACCCAAAGAATTCTAAAATGAGCACAGATTTTTTCGAACTCGAAGAGTGGGATTCACTTCTTTCTAGTACTCAAGACCACCCCTTTGATCTTCTGTTGTGTTATATTTGCATAACATAACGCATATGCATGTATATTCGGCTTACTAAAAGTAAAAAATGCATAAGGTGATATTGCATTAGATAATGTATTTTTAGATTTTTGTTGTTGAATTATCTCTGAAGTTAGTTCCACAACTAAGCTATTGACAAGTCCGATGCGGCTGATAGCTGGCGGCTAATTATGTGATCCTAAAATGAAGACGCCAATGTTTCAAGGCCCAATGTCATTCATCGGTGCTTCACCAGAGGTCGAAATTACTACATTGTTTACGTGCCTTGGATGAAGTGTGTTGATTTTGGTGTGAGTGGGGAGCTAATCTTCAGCTAATTTTGTTCTGTACCTTATTGCTCTGTTATCTTCATGCTCTTGACCTTGTCTCCATTATGCGATTGCTTCTGTTGTCGTGGCTAACTGCAATCAAGGCCTTAGTTCCCAAATGACTAGATGCCACAGATGATTTCAAATGCAATAAATCCGTCAAAGCTACTTCGCAAGATAATTCTGATGATAAATCATGACGATAAATCTAATCTTTTCATGTCACAAACCAAATACATTAGGAAAAGAGGTTGACAGCTTGAGAAAATTAGATCGATGACAAAATTCGATGGAATTTATCCCTTTTCATAGTCTCAAAAGACGAAGATTTGTCTTGTGCATAGATTTCATCATGTCACATCAAACTTTGTATTAGGTTGTTTAGTTCTCAATGTGACAGTTGATGCAATGACATCTATTGAGCGATCGACAGGTCGTAATCATGGAAATATATTGTTTATGTGAAGCCAGGTTGAGCAAAACCTTATATTGGGTATTGCCAAATCTTGCTGCAGGTCGAAACCCAAGTCCAAGTCTCAATAAATGAGAATCAAGAAAATGAAGTACGTTCTTTGTGTTTTCTGCTGACATAAAGATTCTTTTATAGGCCTGGAATTCTAATTTTACGATGATTCATCACAGCGTTGCTGTATTAAATGAAAATTAAATTTCTACTACCGAAGTTTCTGTTCGATGGCTTGTGCAACAACTTGCAATTGAAGCCAAGAAATTCTGAGTCATCCACTATAATTCGTGAAAATAGGGGCCTAGTGATTATTAATGTCTTAATAGTCTTTGCCTAGCAACATGCTTGTAGTCATTTTATTGCATGTTTTAATTGTGAACGTGAATGCAAGTGTTATGATCTGAAAGTTGTTCACCAACTGACACGAGTTTCTGCTGACAGTTATCGGACATCCAATCATATTCGACAAACGACTTCGTAGTTAATGTAAATGCTGAGTAACATCCGACATTGAAGACGCAATACTGACGCACCAATCAGTGTCAATGTCGTTGTATCACCTCCAAGGAAACTACAGCTGATGCTTGCAGGCAGACATAGTTATGCTTGCTTTGACTGAGTACAACAAATAGAATGTGCACGAACTTTTAATGTGTGGTATATTCATTTACAAAATGAAATAGCTAATTACCACAAGTATTTCTTATTTGAAATATTCCGTGAATTGAGTGGAATTTTGATAGAAATTCAGAACTGCATACTTTTATCATGCAATTCTTTTAAGATTCTAATCAAGAGATTAATTTTTACAACTTGATTTGTGTATATGCAGCATCAGTTTGTATAGCCAAGTTTTGTATAGAAGACCCAAGGTCCAACCTTGTCTGAAGTTGACTCAAGGTCGTGGCACATCCGGGGGAACTATGTTGGGGCATGAAGAACCAATGAAAAGCTTGGAATCCCACATGTGACTGATTCTAACCCAATGATGCAGCCGTTGACAAGTGAATCTAACTGAAAATGCGTGCGATTTTTGTGCCACTATTGTGTATTGCATGAGATTTACCTCCATTCAACAGATTTTATTGTCACTTATTTCACTTCAGATGGTCTTGAAGCTCAGTAAGCTGGAATCACGTATTTTGAAAATGCTCATGGCATTGAAATTTGCATTCAACTTTTATCGCAAGCCACAGGTATTACCAATAATATAGGCTACGTTTCTTAGAAACGGTACACAACCTGTGTTTGATCGTGCTCTTTGTTTGATGTCTGTTTTATTCGCAAGAACAAATTTCCTTGAAATGAAAAATAATTGTTATATGTCTCCAAACATCAAAAGAATTTCTTTGAGACTAGGTGGCACGCGGTGAACGTGTAAGACTTTATGTGGTACTGAGAAATTACATGGTTGGGAACAACTGAGTTAAATGTTAATAGATGTGGTCACAAATGACTTCGTAGTCAAGTACCCGTCAGGGTCCGCCATGTCTCGGGGCCTTAAAATCTAGGCCCGACCCGGTGGCACGGCGGGCCGAGCCCGGGCCTGTACTAACTCTGGTCAACTTTGAACGCCATCCGGACGAATGATCTATAATAATTCATCTCATCGATAACAAGTTTCGCAGCTCAATGTTTGGCTTCTCCATGGCATTTGAATCTCAATTCATACACCTATCTTGCTGAACCGGGTTATTCTTTTGTCGACGCATCGTACTACTGAGTCATGTGCGTGAGATTTTCTATAATCCAGAGATTCAATCATTGGGTGTCAGCTGAAAATACAAAATAGCTCAGAGAGTATCATGCAGAAGATTTTGCATGTGGTGTTCGGTATCATTATTACTTTTGGGCAATTATTGCTGCTATAACTGATGCTATTTTATCATTTGTAACACTAGTTCCTTCAAACCAGGATCATATTACGATTTGTCCACTCAGGATGACGCGTGAGATGTACTCCAATGAGCAAATGAAATGAAAAGTCCCAACAAAAGCCTTCCAATGAATGGGGGTTGTTGCGCAATGCAACTGTTTGAGTGAGTTTGGGATGCCTTTAATTAATTTGCTCATTTGTTGCTGATGAATGAGCATTTGCCATGAATAAGAGGGCAGCAATTTGTGATTGTAGTGCATGCGGTTTCCATGCAGTCAGTTAATCCAACTTATTGGAAGGCTTAATTAACATTCTGCTGATTTTCAAAGTTTGAGATGTACTGTTTTGATGTATCGCAGCTATTAAGACGTTCTATGGCATCGCCAAATGTACCGATATCGCAGTTCACAAAATTAATGTCCTTGTCAAACTTATTGCGAACTCCAGTATGACTCAGTAGAATTGAAATAAACAACTAAACTTTCCGTGGTACCAGACTAATCTTTCATATAGAGCAGACTTCGAAAATGACTTCTTATTACAATGATGACAACTGCTTCGGAGATTTCAAGATTTTGAACATGGAAATTGTGGGACCATTTTATGAACGTGCAACTACGAAATGTAGCATTCGAATGGGTCACTTTCTTTCTCAGCACCTGATCTGGAACCGTACAATCCTGAACCTTCGACGATTGAATTCGAAAAGTTGCAAGCAGAAACCGGAATTATGGTTTGATTATATGTTTTGATAAAGCCTCAAATACACTTCTCTGTGCACAATGAATTCCACGTGAATTATTTCGGGTAATCGCAAATTTCAAAATGATTCTATCATACACTCTCTATATACCTACTTATGATAGCTCACATCCTATGACAATACAATGATGGTCCGTATTTTCAAATTAGATAAATCATTGTATACTTTTTAATTTAATTGATTTGCAAGAATATTACAGACTCAAGAACTAGCCGCATCGATCGCATAAATTTTCTATTAAATTGCAAATATTTTGCTTAAATGAAGCATATAGCATTTCGTTCCACGTGACTGTTTCATGTCGCCTCAGACCTTGTGATCCTTTTCAGTGTTCTTGTCTTAACTTCTATTCTACAAACTGATTATATTTGAAACATATTTACATAACTGGCAGAGGGCATTCTCCCGTGGTGAGGTGGACTAAGTCAATCGATTACTTTATATTCAAAAAGGGAATTGCAGTGAGTCATCGGGGACATGATGACAAGAGAAGAGCGGCCTGAAAATGAAAAGGCAATTACTAATTTGATGAAGGGTCTATAAAGATGCTCAGTTATACGAATGGGTACTGTACCGATGTGATCAGTTCGCACGGCAATCACATACGAATGATGCATACCAAAATATTTTTTGATATATTTTTGTATTATCTTGGTATATATTTGTATGCTTTTCGTATGCTTTGCATACTAAAGCCATACCAGCACAATGTTAAAGGAAAGCATCAATGATTTCTAATACATGTTGATTTAAGGTCTTTTGTCAATAAAGATCACACTAATGTTGCATGGAGCTTACGACTCTTTGTAAGTAGTCAGATAATGACATTTAGGAGTCAAACTTACAATACAGAATTCGATTTTAATGCATGTAAGTCTAAGGCATTTCATAAATAATCAATAGGCATTCAATCATCAACAATTATGCATTATGTAATTTTGGAATTAAGCATGTTATCAATCCGAAATAAAAACACATTATAATTCATGAGAACAAAAGTAGTTATGTTTGAGATACATAAGTCAACATGGTCACACAAAAGACATCGTTTGAATGAATTGATGTTAATCAACTGGGTTCATTATGTAGAGCTAACTAAGCGTCCTATTATTGTCACTAGGCAAGTAGCAACTACGACATGTAACATATAATTCGCAATAAATGTAATCTAGTTAAATACCATACTGTCAAAAAGAAATATTCACGACTGTTATTACTGAAAAAAGTTATAGTTTAGTTGGCAGTAGTATGTAATATGTATATTTTTTGCTATATGACTTGAAGCTCTACATACGATAGACATACGAATAAGGATGAATTTGCATCGGGCCTCGTAAAAAGAAAATACCAATAACTCGTATTTCATTGTAAAACAGCCAATCACAGATAGAATAGTTTGTATCGCTACATAGCAATCACATACGAAAGTAAGTGAGCTTTAGTATAAATAACATAAACATAAGAGAATCTCGTATCAAATGTTAGTTTCAAATTGTATGTGAATTTGATATATGTTTGTATGTAATTTTCGTATCCATTGATTTACAGTGTAGGCTACAATAGGAAGTGAGTTGAATAGTGGAATCTCCGAGTGTCGTACGATCTTATCCGTGGTGGCCCATTCATATGGGAAATGCGATGATTTAGGCCAAATCCGGGTTTCATCTTTATCTCATCAGTGGTCGACGTACAACAGTAGTAGAGTAGTAAACGTTTATTAACCCGCGGATTATGTTTGGGTTAGCTCTGTTACCACAAACGATATTCTTTTCTGCCTTCAATCGAATGTAGTTAGATTTGGACCATGGCTTTTTGTGATTTTTAATCATTTTATATAACATATCTAAAAATCAAGGGATTTTTAAATTTGATTTGAATTTACAAAAATTTGCTTGATTTTACCTTCGTTTATGCTTGTGGTAGCTGAGTTACCCCAAAAGAATGGAAATAAATTTTATTCAACTGTTGAATTTCTAGTCTATGCCTATTGAGTGCAGATATCGTTATCCAGCTCCTGCATTATCAATGGCTTGGTAGATCGCATTCATAGATATCTGCTACTTTCATAAGAAAATATTCATTTGCTGTAAACACAAAGCCCGTGACATGGATGATGAAAATAAAGACGATGCTCTCATTATCATTCTAACGTGCCACTATGACTAATAGACATCAACCGAAACTGCTATTTCTCAGCTGGAGTTGTTTCGAATGGGAAGGAATACTATTTGGAGAATCGCCTACGGTACATGTGTTTGAAGTTTTTGATATAAAAGTTCCTGATATATTCTACTCATAATCATGCACACACACACGAGGAATCAAGGGTGTTTGTGTCTTGCATTGACTCAATAGTTGTCATTCTCTTTAGATATTCAATGGACTGCGACAGACCTTTGTTGTCAATCTACTGTGTGACGCAGTCGAATGACATGCTGATATGCTGTCTCGCTACAACATCAATGCTGGTAGCGTTCTGTCGATAATAATAGGACAATAAGCTGTCGATATTACTTAGAGATGACTTATGCCTTCACTCGCATTACTTTTGAACCGTCAGCGTGGCCTAGTGAAGAAGGTGCGATCTCGTCTCCACCGCAGACTTCGGTTCGATTCCTAAGTTGAGCAAGTGCGGTCGGGGAATCAAGGGTGTTGGTGTCTTGATTGCCTTAATCAGAGCTGGAAAAATTCCACTGAATTTTTTATTCCAATTCCAGAGCAGAAATTTCAATTCCAATTCCATAATAAGATTCAATTCCGATAATTGCATGTCGCGAAAAGTGTATTATGTTAATGAATCTAACGTCTGTTCGTTTCAATCTAACCCATGTGCTCTTATCCTATCCTCGTTGCTCCTGTGTGCTGTTCCCTGTGTCGTTACTATGTGCGTTCTCATGCTCATAGTTCATATTTTGGATGTGCATGTATATATGTAACCGGCCAGCCTACGCCATTTCGCTTCGTAAACGAGATATTCAATATCTCGTGAAGAAACGAAAGAAGAGAAAATTAGCGGTCAGCAAAGAATCAAACGCTGAGAGAGAGAGAGAGATGAGATGCGAATAAATCTATTAATAAACTGACAGAAGAAAGAACTTCAATGTGCGAATAGCGTGGTTGTTGATAACAGAAAAAACGACGATATAAATGCTATCATGAAAACTGATTAGTGGTCCATGTTAAAAAAGGAGATTAAAAATTCCGTGATAAGAACGAAATGTGGTCGTGTCGAAAGCTAGCGAGCAGAGATTAAAGGAAACTATTTTGATTTTCAAAAGAAAGTGGATTTATCGATAAGTCTCAAAAATTGGTATAAATTTGAAACGATGAAAAATTGACACAACAACAACTACCAACAACAACACATACGACATCTTCATCAGATGTTAGAAGATCCCCGGGCTCTCGCGGTGCAGCCTAACCACACTGTAAATCGCTCAATACCAATTACATACGAAGGATGCATACCAAAATATTTTTTTGATATATTTCTGTATTCTCTTGGTATATATTTGTATGCTTTTCGTATGCTATTTCAAATGTGGTATGCTTTACATACTAAAGCCATGCTAGCACAATGTTAAAGGAAAACATCAATGATGTCTGATTTTTCTTGATTTAAGGCCTTTTATCAATAAAGATCACACTAATGTTACTACTGTTCTGTTAGTAGTGAGATAATGACATTTAAGAGTCATACTTTCAAAACTGAATTCGATTTTAATACACGTAAGTCTAAGACATTTCATGAATAATCAATAAGATTTCAACCATCAACAATTATGCATTATGTAATCTTGAAATATAGCATATTATCAATCCAAAATAAAAACACATTATAATTCATGAACGCAAAAATAGTCATGCTTGAGATATATAAGTCAACATGATTTCACTAAAGATATCGTTTAAATGAAATGATGTTTATCAACTTGGGTCACAAAGTAGAGTTAAATAAACGTCCTGTTAATGTTGCCAGACAAGTAGCATCGACCGCCTATTCGTGGAGCATAAAATTCACAGTAAATCTAATGTACTCAAATATCACTCTATCAAACAGAAAATATTCACGACTGTTTTTTTTTATTTGACAGTAGTATGTAATGCATACAATTTTTTGCTATGTGACTTAAAGCTGCACATACCAAATGGATACTAGAGGCATACGAATAAGGATGAATTTCCATCGGGTCTCGTATATAAAACATACCAACAATTCGTATTTCAGTGTAAAGCAGCCAGTCGCAGATAGAATTGTTCGTATCGCTACATACCAATCACATACTAAAGTAAGTGAGATGTGGTATTAAAAACATACCAGATCTCTGTAGACATACCAGAATCTCGTATCAGATGTTAGTTTCAAATTGCATGTAATTTTCGTATCCAGCGATTTACAGTGTACAGAAGTAGCAACAACAACTGCCCGCTAGCTCACAACAACACAGCAGCGTATACGGCAACACATCAGCGAGCGCAATTGAAGATTGACGGTATAAGTGACACTGATATTTATGATATTATTTTGGTATAAGTGAGTCCGATCGAATTGAAGTGAATTCAACATTAAGAAGTAAACTGCAAGTTTACAGTTTTTCTTTTGTCGTTGCGTATTGTATCTATATGGCTATAGTCTTAAAAATTCATATTGTGAACTGTTGTGATTGGAAGTTGAATAATATTTCATGTAATTGCCATTTTAATTGAATCATCAATTATTAGAATAATTTGTTGACACTGACTATATTGTGATTTTAACTGACAGGGTTGCTGCCCTTTAATGCAGCGTTAATTTTCCTCTTTCCAAACTAATTGTTTTTCGTGTGTACAACAATTAGGCTAATCTCTAATTTTTGTGCTTATCCTATCAAGAACTAAATTCAACAATTGTTTTACTTTGATTAATTTTCTTACTTGATAAATAACTACTATCGACCAACCACATTTCCCTGACGGGTCACACATTTAACAATAGAATAAAGCTCCCTCTGTCGATCTATCTCTCTCTTATCTCTGCGTGCAGTTAAAAAGTGGAATTGAGGTTTATCAAGGTCAATTCCAATTCCAATTCCAATTCCGACTTTTCCAACTCTGGTTTTAATAGTTGTCATTCTCTAGATATTCAGGATCTTGAATGTATTTTGCCAGAGGTAATCGATGATTATGGAATCATACAAAATCTGATGTTGATATGGACGGGTAGATGAACAGCTAAATCCTACATATCGTCCATATGCAATCGATGGAGATTCCCTTTCTTTTGTAACTTGATTGACAGTTCCCTCTCGAACTCAGTCCGACAAGTTGTCTTCAAAGAGCTATTGATTGTCATTCCTTCCGGTTTCGTTTTCTTTTGATTTGTCGGTACCAGCTTTTTGACTAGACCATAAGAAGTAGCATGAATAATAACATTACTGATGCACTGCATCCACGTGGATCAATCATGTTCACTACGCATGAGTTTGACGAAGCGAGGATTCTGCGAAAGAAACAATGATGTGAAACTATTCAACGATGCTGGACATGAGGAATATTCATCTGTACGAAGCATGCGGTTAAACTAGTCAAACGCTCAAGTTGCTCTGAGGCTGCGCAGATTTAGAGAATCCGAGCACCAATGCCTATCTGTGTTACATCGTTCTAAAAATTCCTTATTTCGTGTCACGCAAGATATTTTTGAAACTGCGTACAGAATTTAGATTTTTTTGGAGAATTTCTTTATCGTGTATTCTTTGAGATCCAAAAGAAAAACACGTTTTCTACTCCCAGCTATATTTTTGACACAGGAAGTGAAAGTAAAAATGATTGGCGTACAAACACCAAGTTTTCTCTACCCAGTAGCTTGATCACGGTGAAGTATAAACAAATAAATGATATCAAATAATACAAATATATATACAAATAAACAAGTATGCTAATAATAGATTGGCTCATGTATACTTCACAGTGATCAAGATATTGTGTAGAGAAAAATTGGTGATCGCAATCAATTTTTACTTTCATTTCCTGCCTCAAAAATAAAGCGGAGTCTGCGCAAAAACTGTTTTTTCTTTTGTATATCAATGCGCTATTGCCAATGTCCTCCCGTATGATGCCATTAACAAGTCCATCGCATAAAATCATTTGGACAGATATTTTACGATTAATTACCGGTACTATCATAAAATCAGAAATACATCATGAGACCAAGGAAATTTCAAACAAACACAGCTATTTTACACTAAATGTGCATTAACTGCGTTACCCCAAACGTAAACGAAGGTCCTTTTTCTGACATAATCCACGGGTTAATTGGATGAAAATTACCAGCACAAACTATATATCAGTAGAATCAAATGTAGCCGCAATGGAGGCATCAAAGTCAAAAGCGATTGAATAGACTCGTACAAAAGAGCTGATTTGACCGACAGTCCTAAGTCGATCCATGATGAACATTATGAACCAAGTAATTCAGATGTCGAGATGTTGCATTTAACTAAAGAGTTTCATTGCTTACTCAGTACTCTTCCACGAAGAAAGGAATGAAAATATCACTGACGCAATCACCTCAATTAAACGATCTAATGACAGCGACCATAATCAAAAAGGCGTAGAAAAAAGGTGTACAAAGAAATGAAGTAACAATGCTCGCATTCATGATTGATGGACATAAAACATGCATTTTAATTGATGGTTGCATAATATTCAAACAAATACCTCCTTCATAAAAATAGGAAAAACAGGTTCTCCAATCTTTACGACGCTTTATTGTATAATAAAAGTGCGAGTCACCCGACGCGTTTTGTCTATGCACAGACAGTCACAAGGGTCCAGCATCTATCAAACATTTATAAAACGCTCACAAAAAATACAAACTCCCTTTGTCTCAGACAGTCGCACGCTCCAAAACATTGATGACATCGATGGTTAAATTATCAAACAGCGGTTTCAGCCTAAAGTAACTTTTGTAAACTGACTTGTTGTTTGTCACTTTTGTTGTTGACTTTCCATTTATTTTTTGTCTTGTAATGAAGAGCGTTTTTACTTTCAAATGTTGTACATTCCTCACGCTTCTCATTATTGAGGAAATTCGAAAAGAAACGTTATTCTATTCTATTCTATAAAACATTTATACATTTAGTACACTGTAAACCGCTGACTGACAATTGACAGACATTTATCCTACAAAATCTATTGTCGGTCATTGTCAGTTCTTGTAGGATGATAGCCACTGAACACCTACAAAATCTGACAAAAAAGAGACAAAATGAATAGCAATGAATTATAGCTCAAATTTTATCAAAAATGTAGGTAATTAATTAAATTATGTCAAAATAAATCATGGTTTTGCCACACAATAATACAGATTGCCCAAAAGTCAAGCAATCACTAATCGAAAAAATCAATCAATATTCAACAGTTTTTGTTTAGTTAATTTGCATACAAAGCATCTGTTTCGATGTCGGTGGAGAACCTACAAATTCGTCGGATATCGCAGGATATTGAGGGTGACAATTGTCGGCTGATTTTGTCAGTAATTTTGTAGGATAATTGTCGGTCTGCGGTTTGCAGTGTAACAATTTATTGAACAGTACCCTTGAGGCTGTCTGTGTATAGACGAAATGCGTCGGGTGACTTGTACTTTTATTATACAACAAAACGTCGTACAAATTGGGAGAGAACTTGCATTTCCTATTTTCATCATGACTGACCTCCTGTATCGACAACTCTATCAGGATTATTTCCTTACATAAAAGTTGCTTAAAATACTTCATTGATCAAGCAGTACCGCAGAAGAAATCTTGATCATTGGATGAACTTCATAATCCATGTATTTTGATCCCCATTTTCATATAATATGCCAATTATCTCATCTCTTCGTAAGAGCGAGTGTAGGAGGAAAAGAATTGTTTTCATGTGTGTCACGACGGAATGAAAAAAGGGCAAATGTTCTTTCAATGTTGAGTGAGATGTTCATGAGAAGCCCTTGTGGCATTTTCACTTTCCGATCTAGTAGATGCTAATTGCTTCTACTCAGAAGAACACAGCAACTTGGAACTTTTTCACAAGCGTTTAATGAAAGGGCTCTTATTTGATCTGTTGTGAGAAATCAAATCATTCGTTGTGTTTCACACATCGTTTCATTTACTCATTTTACCAAACACACTTCCTCTCAGTAGAAAGTAGTCAAAGAATCGTCGTTAAAGGTGTGAGGAAGGCGAAATGTGACTTCAGACACTATTTGGTTATATGTCTGTACAGGTGTCGCAAATTTGAGAAGATAGCATTCTCCTATCAATCTACATTAAAACACTATGGTTATGAGTAGTGATCACCAGTGGTGAAAAATTTCAAATCGATATAGATTAAATCGCAGCCCCATAGAAATCCGATTAATATTATTGCGCTTAGTTAGGCTGGAATGTTCACAACACTATCGCAGAACACTACGTCGTGGTGATATTCAGTCGTGACTATAGCAACGCAGCGGGGTGCCTATCGGTTATCTCCCCCACATTTTCAAATTTGTTTAAATACGTAGAAATGAATTAATCGTCACAAAACTTTATGTACGCGTCGGTGAGGGTATTTTCTACCTACATACCAAAATTTGTGCAAATTGGACAAGAACTTTTTGAATAAGGGGCGATAACTTAAAGTGCAGCGATGTCGGCAACTTGATTTGACTTCTTCTACCTCATCGTCAGAGCAGAAACCACTTGAGGTTAACAAAGTAAATTCCCGACAACTCGCGAAGTGATGATGACCAGGCCACATCTCTTAGACCAGGGGTTCCCAACCTTTTCAAGTTGCGTAGCCCAAAGTAGAAAATCATAGGAATTTTCATTATTCCGCGTACCTTCACTTAATATCTAAAAAACAGGAAGAATTCCATACTAAAGTTTAATTGCGCGTAGAAATATACGAAATTCGTAATTTAATTACACAAAAATTGCAAAAGGCGTAACTGATGCGCGCGTGTGTAACAACATCAGCGCAGCCAAAGTCATGCTCCAGCATCAAACGAACTCTTTGTTTGCTTTTTATTATTACTATGGTGGAGAATCCGCATTCATGTAAGTATGTGGTTGCGGTCGAGTTGGTGGTCACTAATTAGCAACGGCTGCTTCAAGGCCAGATGATGACAATCCAATGCGGAATGCGCACAAAGTTTAATAATTCAACTGATCCATGAATTATAGTGAATCTCTGATATTCTGCGTACCCTTCAAAATTCCTTCGCGTACCGCAGGTTGGAAGCCCCTGTCTTAGACTAACAATTTGAATTAAAAATGTGTGACAAAGTAGTGGTCGTGGGAAGATTTCAAAAAGCAGTGGATGAGATGAAGAGGGAGAGAGAACAATGCATGCACGAATAACAATAGCGCGTCGAACAGACGAAGTCAGATCAGGCTGTTGACATCATCTGTTACGTTATCATCTCTAATGCAAAAGTACTGGTTCGATCTGCATATATATATGCTTAAGTCATAGAAATAGATTGTTTATCTGAAGTTGACCAGAATAGAAATTGACTCAAGGTCGCGGCACATCCGGGGGAACTAAGTTGGGGCATGAACCACCAATGAAAAGCTTGGAATTGCACATGTGACTGATTTTAACCCAATGCGTGCGATTTTTGTGCCGTTATTGTGTATTGCATGAAGCTTTACTTCCAAACTTCAACCTTACTTACTTCCAAGCTTACTTTCCTTAACTTCAACTTTGTCTAACTCCGCCAAACTTGAAAGAATTTCTCTGAAATTTGGAGGATATGTCAGTTGTGCTTACTAATATCATTGTTGGAAATTTCAAGCATGAATATTGAGTTGTTTTCCTGTTATAGATAAAAAAGTAGTAGATAATTTGATCTTCATTTAGCAATGTTACACAAAATCATACCTCACTCTTATAAAATTACATTTGTTTCCTTTGTTATGTAATATGTTGTTCTACAAGCCAAAAGCTATCAAGCAAAACAAAAATAAAGAAAATCGGTCAATCAGAGCCAGCATAGCACCATTATTCATCAACAATAATGTAACTGCTACATGTGATTAACTGGACTTCATGTTCCATAGCTTCCTGACTGCGTTGCGGTTGTGTTGGCAGCACTCCTGATTGCTTTCAGCTAGAAATCTATCTCTTACCGGTTGAAAACAATACAATGCACAAATGAACAATAACGAGATCGCATTCACAAAAAGCAAAGTGTCAACCTTGCTAGAACTAGGCTTTTCTTTGCGAGCTACAAACAAGCGACTAAATGTTCCTTACACAAATGTGCATCGATGGCATAATGATGATTTTCGACTCTGTCGTATTTGCCGTCCACGCAAAACATCTAAACGAAGAGACTGCCTAATTTTGAGATTGGTTAAAGTTGATCCAAGTCTCTCGTTAACTGAGATGGCTGCACTAGACTCGTCTATTTCTAAGTCCACTATTCGTAGCAGACTTATTGAGTCGATTTTCGAGAGCTGTAAGAGGCCCTCTCAGATCGAATTATCAGATCAGCATACAAAAAGACGTCTCAGATGTGCAATGAGTCATTGTCACTGGCAAAATCAATGGGATCGGGTTGTCTGGTCTGATGAGGCATCAGTCCATCTGAAGGATAGTGATGGTCGATTGAGATTATGGATAAAATCTGATCAGGAATTTCCGAGACATTTACATCGTCCCCGGGTACAAGGTGGTGCGACTCTACTGATTTGGGCTGGTATTTAGACCAATGGCCGCTCTGAAGTTCACATACAGCAAGGAACCATGAATTCTGAACGCTATGTGAATGTTTTACGAATGAACATTGGCCAAATGACAGATCAACTCGGTTATTTATGGATGATAATGCTACGTGTCACAGGAGTAGTAGAGTCAACTTATGCAAGTCTCAATTAGGGCTTAGGACATTATCTTGGCCAGCTCGTTCTCCTGATCTGAGGCCCATAGAAAATGTATGGAGTATTCTAAAACGTAACGTTCGTCGTTCACTGCTACCTACAGATGGCGTATCACAACTTACTTCACTGTTAAAAAGAGAGTGGAGAAAGTTAGATCAGTCAAAAATCAACGATATCATCGAATCAATGCCTAGACGAATTGGTAATGTCATTGACAATAAGGGTAGGGCCACAAAATATTAGCTTCTTAAGAACCGCTACTGTATCATAGCTTATCAGATTATATAAGGACATTTAAATATATTAGGGACATGAAATAACATGAAAAATGCTTTCTGTATCATACTTATGTTTTATTTAGTCAAATTTTAGGATGATCCACTTTTTATGAAACGGACTGCAGTTCTATAATATCCACAAGTCTCGATATCTCAGTATGGATTAATATAATAATTGCACAATCCGACAACAGTACTTTATGATGAGAGGGATACAAAACCCAATTTATTGAAAACAACCATTGCTTTCGACAATTTTGTTAATGGCACAGAGATAGACTTATTGACAGAGAGATTCGTCTCTCCTTGGCTTGTGTGATTGTTCAAGCGCGCGCAGTGCAGAAGTAGCTCCTATCTGAGAACCCGCGAACTTCAAAGGTCAGATTGTAGGCAACCTGTCAAGTCTGTATCTTTGAGTAAATTTTCCTCCGTGATAAATTCGTCAAATAGAAAAATTATTCACACCGTTCGACTCTTAATGATCTAAATTAACTGACTGCGTACGCTTTGTGTGGTGTCAATCTTCAGGTTCGTCAAACTTTAGACTTGAATTTTCATTACGTTCAATGGAAAATTCATCTTCTTGCCCCTTGAGACTAGTTCTGGCCATGACCAACAATACTGAGGAAGGTCATCTCTAGACCCGAGCACTGCGACAAAGCAATTTATCTCTGCGGTTGATGGTTATCACTTCAGCTGATCATTTGTGCACGTATCTGGGACAATGTACTGTGCTAGTGCTTACATCCTTCGTATCCCTTGATTATGGAGGTCTAATAATTGCTGCTGTTTTTCTTTCATCGATGCGTGTGTTCGACAATGCTGTAACAACGCAAAAGTCAGTCCTAGCGTTGACAAGTAAACGAAAATCTATCAATGATTGAATTCAGTTATTTGTAAGCCGATTACATCTGATGAATAAGTCTGTTGAGGTTTCTCAAGCATGCCAACCTTTCTAGTACTTAGTCGTGTGGTTCAAAGTTGTAGGCTTAATTTTTATAAGACGATCAATCAATTAGAACAATATCAATCAATAGCTAGTGTGTAACATACAATCAGTGAAGGAATGATATTTTTGCTATCATATTGGTTTTCAACCAGATCATTTTACATACAATCGTCGCTTTTGGCATGCCAATATTCCATTTTGATATAATCAATCACATCAATATCGATCAATAGCTAGTGTATAACATACAATCAGAGAAGGAATGATATTTTTGCTATCATATTGGTTTTCAATATTCAAATCAATATTGATTGATAAATGTCGAATATCTTTTGAATAGCTCGTTGTGTGATTTTTTGGTCATCATATTCGTATTCAGCGCAAAATTTTCATCTGGATGCGGCTGTCTGATTTTATAGAGAAATTTTCCAAGGTTTAAGTGAATTTTGACGCACTCGTGAATGCTCAAATGGTAAGAAGAACAATCAAAAATGACTGAAACTCGCTACAGTTGGATCTTCTTGCCGTAATGTGATTGTGAGTTATTTGATCAACATGATTTTATATGTGAAGACAAATGGTAAAAACCGTGAATGTTTACAATTTACAATGATGAGCTGTCGGTACTTTCCTTTAATTAAAACCCATTTAGCGCCAGTGTAACGTTTTCGTTACAGCACTTTTCGGAATCTGCTGTCTTCTCCAGCTTGCAACATATGATACAATATTTTGATTACCATACATGATTTATCACATATTTTCAGGTAAACAGTCGACAATTCAAAAATTTATTACTTTTCAATGCCTATATTTTATCACGAAATTAGACAAAAAATGGGCTTAAAATCTGCTTGTATACTGAAAAAACTCAATGTATGAACGTCCACGTGAAATTTACTGTCAATGTCATTTGCGTGATCTCACTATCCATCAAATGCCGAAAATAGCAATCAATACTTCCTCGGATATTCATTCATGACATGGTACGTTATTTTTTTGAAACCGTAACGTTTTAGTTACACTGGCGTAATATGATATACAAAATGTCAAAAACAACAATATAAATGAAGTAAATTATGGTGGTGAGTGCTATCAATTTTCTTCAAAACTAATGTTTGTTGAATACTGAAAACGAACAATTTCATTGAAATATTGCATTCTCAATGTATTCTATGAGAGTGTAATGCTTGTTGCTATTTATAGTCTATAGATTTCCCGTCACAAAACCAACCGAAGTCAATTGCCGTAGTATTTTCCTCAATATTTTACTTGTTAGCTCATGTACGGAAGTAAGTCAAAGAGAGATTCAATCTCAAGCATTTCCTCTTATAGCGTAATCATAAACATTGCAGGGGGCCACTTCGCGTAGGCATAGAATACAAAGATGTCCTCCGACTCGAGCAATTTCAATACAAAACTTCTTTGGCCGTAGACGATGCGTCTCTCCCTACAAGGGCACGCCAGCGGCTTGAGATGGCCCAAGCTGGTTTATGATATCTGTAAAGGCTAAACTTGATTATATCAACCTGTGTAGCTATCTGAAGACAATACCCAAGCTGTTGCTTACTATGGATGAAGAAGTTACTGAAATATGCAATAGGCCTAATGCCTATGCACTAACCTCCAGAAGTAAATGCTTCATCAGAGTTATGAGACGATGATAAGTTCATGTGTCTCAGAGGAATGTCTGTTAAACGATGTCTCATCAGTTAGTGACATCGTAAGGCAGTGTGAGATTGCAACGAAAGATGATTTGAATGATCATTTCAATAACAGAAAAAGCAGTCAATAAAATGGCAAATATCGGTAATTTCCATCTTCGCAGATAGGACAAACATTCTCTGGATGCATTTCAAGGCAAGAATCTTTATGAGATGCTTGATACGCATGCTGATGGTCTTATCGACCTTAGTAGCAGAAACCAGTGACTATCCGGGACAAAAGAATTGTTTAGGCCTACATAATACTAAACAATCTCAAATGCGGACATCTTTATTTATGTGGACATTGCGAATTACCGAGGCGTCTCCAACTCTACCATGACTTTGAAGTCAACGCAGTAAGAGAATCAATTTCTCGACAGGAATTTCGAAATATAAAAACTTGTTCTTATTTCAACGATAACGATTTCATAGCAAACAGCAACGACAAGTAGCATAAAGCTTTGATTAAATTTACCAATTCACAGTTTCGACAAATACCTCTGAAATATGATGGAGAGCTTTTATGATGAAGCTATGAATCATTACTTCGGCAGGAATTGCTTGGAGCAATTCATAAGCTGCATTTGAGAAAAACATGCTTTGTATATTTTGACATCATATGACGCCATCGTAACGAAATCGTTACGGCTTTAATTTCTAAGAAAGGGTTATTGTAATGAACTGGTCATCATATATTATTCTTAATTATTCTCATACGATGATGAAAGTCATCCCAGTAGCCATTTATGATAGAATATAATGCTTACTAATTCAAATTATTAGTTAAAGTAGTCCTAATGAGGACTGATGGCGTTCTCCAATCCGCAAGTGTACAAAGGCAATGCCACTGTAACCATTGGATTAATCAGTTCTTAAAAGAACTCAATGTAGCTTTCTCGTGGCAACGAATTAAAATTGATCAGCTTTGGCCCAATATCTGGTAAAAATGGAAATCTTAAGACTTGTAATACTACTCATTCTTGCTGTTAATATACTAATACCATAGATTCCAAACACTGCCGTATACACGTTCAAAACAGACGTCTGATATACTGTACCGACTACAGATGCTGATAGTGGCAATAGAATAAGACAATGGTCACCATAGGTTAAGGAAATTAAAAATGGATATTATTAAACAACAGGAAACCGATGAATAAAAATTGGAAAAGTGGAGGTAAAATATGGAAATACAACGATGCTACTACACCGATTACAAGTGAACTATATCTGACACTACACAAAGTGGATAATGGTAAGAGTGGATAAGTGGAAAGTGGATAATGGAGGTAAACAATAGAACTACAATGACACTCTACTACACCGAAAGCAGTGAAACTATACACACTATACCTAAGACTACACATGGAAAATACTATTTCTTCACTTGAATTTGTTATCGCCAGTTTCTTCATCCGTCTATAGTACTTCATGTAATTCCACATTTCTTCATTTGAATTACAATACATCGACCACTACTTCAGCTACCGATTAAGGGATATAAAACATAATACTGCAGTCCGTCAGTCATCAGCAGTACTCGTCTAGTTGTGTTTCGACCCCTAACCTGAACACTCAAACCCAGACGAGCGGGGTCCCACACATAGTGGCTGACAAAATACTGAATAAGTAATGATATGTCTTGAAAGATACGCCACAAAGATAAATCAGACATCATTCAATTGTTGCGTTTCCCACATGTAAACAGATCCTGTCATTAAATTCATCCCATCAATAAATACAGTATGCCTTTTGCGATCCGCACATGTAAACAAATCCTGTACATCAATCTTTGCCTTTTCGACTCCCACAAGTAAACAGATCCTGTTCATCCTCGAATCCCATAAAGATGTAATCGCTGTGTGATAAATATGTAATCCGCCTTTACACAAACTTCGCCTCATACATCAAGACTTAAGAATGGGAGCTCTCTTATCTCCCGTAAGCCACGCTAAGCGCTCTGTATTCACTCTTCACCGCCCTCATAACATTCTGAAATACTTAGCACCGTTTTTATAGAAAATTTGCCAATATTTATATAGGCGGCCTTAAATGGGTTAGTCAACCACTGGAACCGCCATCGTTAAGGTATCGTTGACTGCACAGTACGTGTCCATCACGCCCTATTGTCTTTAATGTCAATGACCGTTCTAGTACTTCGCTATGCAACGGCTATATAATGCCATATATGATTTATAGTTGATCAACTAAAGAAAGCGACACAAAATGCCGCAAGACCTAAAGAGCATTAA
>CAJQUW010014149.1:0-238751 GCA_907163375.1 Prostheceraeus crozeri | reverse complement strand
ACCCTTTATAGGAGGTATTGTTGAACACCCAATCAGACGCGGATTGTAAATATCGTATGATCGTGTAATGTTCGCCTTGTTCGGCGTTCTCCTGAAAACGTGTCCGATAGGTTGATCTCGCGAGGCTTTTTTTTTTATAGAATGTTCTCCTCGGAGTCCGCTAAATTATTTTAACCGTTTCAGAAAAATTGCCTTTATAAGGCTATATAGATCTACCCTAACCAGGCATTTGACTTCGCCAAGCAATTTATATTATTTAAGTCCATAGAAGTGAATGAAAATTATTTACGGACGGGCTCTTTCTACGAAGTTTCATCGTTAATGCTATTTTACTGTCGCTCGTTTTTTGCACGGATTCTCAGTGGGAAAAAATCTTCTGTACGTTTAAGTAAATTGATTTTATTCTTTCGTTCCCTTATCATCTTAGAAAGTCAGATTTCAGTTTGATTTGGTTCTCGAAGAATAACTGTGTGAGATATGAAGTTGTTGTAGAAAAGAAAAGTAGAAACCATTAGAGTGTCTACAAATACCTATAGAAGTCCCATACATTACTGAGTTCATGAAACTGGCCGATTATTACATGTTCGCCCCAAATTTTAGCAAACAAGGGAGCCATTTGCATAAGAAAAAACAATTAAATTTGTAAGTTGGTAAAACCCATCTTAAAGTTCTAAGAAGTTTAGCTTATTATGTTTCGCTCATAAGTTTTGCTTTTTATTTTCAAAATCTGAAAGTTATCGATAGAATTTTATAGGAAAGTTGCTGCTGTTCTCAAAAAAGTTCCTCAATGCCTAAAAATTGAGTTTCAGATCTTTCGTTAGACAACCTCCCTGAACCATCGAGGTGGTGAGCGAAATACGAAATACAGTGGGTGAATGACGGCCTGTATTGCTGTGCAGTATATTACATTTCGGCACGGAGCTGCAGTGTTCGGACATGGGGTTGTCGAGGCATTCGGATGATGCAAATGGATGTTGACGCACATTTGTAATAATTAAAGCGAGCTATCTATCCAAGTAAAAAAAATTGAAAAACTCGTAAATTGAAGAATTGTTTAAGTATTAATAACAGTATTTTTATAATTCGTACAGGAATAGTGTGTTTTAATTATTTGGAATCGCGTTTTATAATAATGCAAGCAGGCAAGAAGAAATGTAAGAGATGCCTCCACAGTGTGATTTGTCCTGATTAGTGTCGCATTGGACTTGAGAAAAAACATTTGGAGGATGTTTTCTGTTATGCCGCGCCGAAGCAGGGACCTGGGTTGTGTATTAATTTATGGCAATACATGTTAGCGAGAATATCGTTGTTGTCATTGTTTGCAGTTTACAGTGGCTTTTTTCTAAAAGCATGGCTTATGTTTAATTCATTTTTTTAGTACTAGTTACAGTTGTAGAAGAAATTATTTGTAAGAAAAGTTACTCGACCAAAATATTACCGGCTCGAAATATTTATTCTTTCCATGTGAGATTTACAAAAAATTACTTTGCTTTTTAAGCGAACCTGCGATCTTCATTAAATTCAAACAGCAAAACTTGACGCGCTTCCCCACAGTAGAAAGTTGTTCAAAAAATAAAGAAATCAATGAGCTACCGATTTCATTACTTATTTACTTCAATTACGTTTACCGATTGAATTGTCATCGCTAACTTACCTGGGGCGATTTCTGAACAATAATATACTTCCTGAATTTATTGGGTTTCCACTCAATGTTGGCATTCATCAGGCCGGTATTCGAGTTTTGGTTGTATGGGTTGAAAAGCATGAAAACGCAATTTCCCTATTGTGCCACAGCTTGAAGGGTTGTTGCTGAGTATAAAATCAGGAGTACTGTACAAACAGCAAATTCTTTTTTCAAAAGTTCTTCGGAATTTTTTTGTCCACGATCCAAAAACACTATTACGCAAGGCAAGTTGGATTTAAGTGCATCCACAAAATAATGAGGGACGTAATTACATCACGTTGTTCAGAGCAGTCAAAACTTTATCATCTGTTGGCGCCCATGCAAGTGACAAACAATCAGCATTGGATATACTGCAACTTGATAACAAGAAGGTTGAGCCTTAATTACTTACTTTGAAAATGGTTTTAGTCAATGGAGCAGCATTCTTGACTTCTTTTTGACTCACAAGAACTTGGCGGAGTGTAAGTGGCGCTGAAAATTGGTTTTGATTTTATTAAATCATGTTCAATGCTTACTGTCATTATTGATGATTTTTAATTTTTTATTTTTTAATTAGAGGAAATATTACAATTGGTTAGAAAAACGCCTGGTATCGAATCAGAAATTGTATACAAACGAATATGACACTGGTCAGGAAAAAGAAAATTCAATGCGGTCATTGCAATAATCTACATAATTCCACCAACAAGAGGTATTGCAAGAAAACATTTTTAATTACTAAAAAGTCCTATGTTCATTATGATAATCGTTTTATTTCCTCCAATCATTCGATAGTGGATACTATACACCCCATTTAGAATTGTCGCGTTTTTTGTCAAATAACATAAGATATGTAATGGATTGACACCACCGAGAGAAATTTTGCGTGCCTGCAGAAATGACATGGAGAATGAATATTATCCAGGCCTGACGTATTAGGTTGTGTGTTAAACGAAATTTCCTTAATTAGATTGTACCAGAATAATGAACCGACGTTAGCATTCAAATCGTACAATATTGCATATCATTTATCCAAAAGTAAAACGCGATTAATGCACATGAATTAATGTCTGAAAATCGGTTTAAAAACACTTAAAACTGAAGATGTTTAGAATAATGCCTGTTGGTGAGACAATTGACTCACATCTGAGTGTGAACAATATCGTGAAAAATTGCTCTCTTGGCAATACTCAGATACCAGGCTCGAGTCTCGTGAACGAGCAATTTTGAGTAACGAATGATAATGTACACCTAAATGACGATTTCCATGATATCATTTTAGAGATTTGGCTACATTTACGATGATTAGCAATCAATGTTGAAATCTCAGATACAGGCCCGAAGTCTCAGGGAACGAGCAATTGAACGATGAACGAGTGATAAAATGTACACCCAAATGATGATTTTCATGATCCTTTTAGAGATTTGGCTAACATTACGATGATAGCAATCAATGTTGATTCATCAAATTGTTGTTTGTTTTCATCAATCAATGTTCTACGTATTCTATAGCGACGTGTTCAAGGAAATTCCAATCTGATATGGATTTAGTTATCTGTTACTTGCAGTAAAAAGCTATGTTCAATCAGCTTTTTTCAAATTTATAAAGCTTGTGTTAAGCAGGGATGTCTGAAACATAGAAAGTTTTAGGGATTTCAACTCTCAATCCGTAGGATTTTTTAGCGGTAGGCCGGTTTGAAAATATGACTGCAGAAATTTTCATCAAAGATGTTGAGAAAGTGCACTGTCAGGTAAAATTGTAATTTTCAGTCAGGAAATGAAAAAACAGAGACAAGTGGATTAACGTCATTCTAACATCATTGATTAAGAGGAAACAACAAAAACTATGAGTATTTGTGCACGACGCTGGTCTTACAATACGCAAAGAATTGGATAAGAAGTGGACATCTGATAGCATCCTATTATATTTCGGACTCTTGCATTAATAAACATTACAGGTTATTCTGCGTGGGAATATATATGTTTAGTCACGAAAAAATTCCAATCCACTGATATCAACTGAACATCAGAACCAAATTCGGAATCAAATTTCCGTATACGAATTATTTAAATTTAGTGAAATTTAAATTATGGTGTGATTTATTGATTGTGATTTCTTATCATTCAGGCAAAAAACTGTAGCTGAAAGAGGTATTCCTATCGATTTCATTTTGCAGAGAATGTTCGCGTTTAATATCACGTCAGAAATTTCTTGATCATGGATGCTTGCTGATGAAAGACTTCTAATTTTCTTGCTTCAAGCCTATTCATATTTGACAGCTGAGAGGATACCAGGGGACATAACTTTTCTAATTTCCACCCACAATGCTTGGTTTCTAGCATATATTAGAGAAATTATCACATTTGGGAAATGTGCTATACTTTTAACTATGAATGACATATTATCAAATTGATCGAATTATTAGCTGAATCAATCCAACAGATTTGAAAGAAGACCCAAAAATCCGCTCAGAATTAATTGAGCTGTCTGAAATTGAATTCACTGGGGCAGGTATTGTGGTGGATATCCGTACTTTATCTAAAGACAGCTAATCATGCAACAAATCGAACTCTCTCTTCGCCAGTTCAGGAAGGATCACAGAAGCTCAAAGAACTTTCAGTGAAACACATTGCCGAACTCAGCTGCGCCCAACTATCTATTATTTTATCTCGTTCACGGATTGAATTTTATTGGAAGTAATTAGCTTACATCAACTGTCATAAACTCAGCTGCACAATCCAAAAAAGTCTGGCAAGATTCAAATTCATGACTTCTTCTTGGCCGGCTATTGCTGATCTACACGTTGATCATAAAAAAACGGACCACCTAATATATGCCAAACTTCAATCGATTCTCCTGCCTTTCAATTTCCTTTTACATTGACAAGTCACACACCATTCGAGAGCTTATATTCTCGGCTTTTCAATGAGCCACTATTACATCTGTATCCGTCGTTGTATAAGGTGGACAGAGGTCAAAATGTGAAAATCGCCACTTTTAGAAATTTCAAATTTTCAATGTGAAAACGTGTGAGCATGACAATGAATCAAACACGAGGTGAAAGGGGCTTCTCTGAGCATTCTTTTGACATAATTTGCTTTTTCTGTCTATTCTTGAAAAGTTGTTTGTCGCTGACGAGGTCATTTTCACGCTTTCAATATCTATGGTGTCTAGACGTCTGCTTAAACACATCCAAATCAAAGTGTTGGTTGGCCCAGATAAGCTGTAAACAAAGTTTCTATTCGGTTTTGAATTCATCTTATGTCATGATGACTGAGTCGAAGTTTGCGAAAGTGTTTTTAAAGGGCAAGTTGGTCCACTTTTTATGATCATCACTGTATAACAGAGAGGAGTGAGGGACAGGTCATCGTCAATTCGTCCGACAGAATTATGCACTGACACTTTCCATCTATCTTCGTTCGAAAAGAAAGAGAAAATTTGTGTTCTACAGGTGCTTGACAATACATCTGATAATTGTAATGATACAACTACATTTATATAATCTTCTTGGAATTCGGGAACAATTGAACTACCGTAGTGTAACTGCTCATAATCATATCCAGTTGATTGATGAAATAAAGTTTCCTGTAACTCAGGAAAGCCATGTGCCCAGATACCTAATTCGCCAACATCTATGTTTCAGGACAAACCAACATCTATCCCAGATTGTTTCATAAAAAATGGATCACCCTCAAATATCGCCTTAACTTCAACTTTTTCTAACTCCGCCAAACTTGAACGAATTTCTCTGAAATTTGGAAGATATGTCAGTTGTGCTTACTAATATCATTGTTGGAAATTTCAAGCATGAATATTGAGTTGTTTTCCTGTTATAGATAAAAAAGTAGTAGATAATTTGATCTTCATTTAGCAATGTTACACAAAATCATACTTCACTCTTATAAAATTACATTTGTTTCCTTTGTTATGTAATATGTTGTTCTACAAGCCAAAAGCTATCAAGCAAAACAAAAATAAAGAAAATCGGTCAATCAGAGCCAGTATGGCACCATTATTCATCAACAATAATGTAACTGCTACATGTGATTAACTGGACTTCATGTTCCATATAGGGTTTACAATCCCGGGATCTCGACCCTATTTCCGAGATTAAAAATCTCGGGATTACGTCTTCGAGATCTCGAGGTATTTCGAGATATTTGAAAGATTTGCCCTGAGTTCCTTCTAAGTGACATAGTTAAGAGAGTCAATGGCTTTTTTGAAAATGCATCTAAATTTTTTGTGTTCCAAGTTTGATAAATTGCCAATGTGCTGTATTTGCCGAGCTAGCTGGTTAAGCCTCGTTCACACGATGACACTATTGTCGTGACATTAGTGCCGAGGAGCAGCGCGAAATCTGGGCTAAATCAATGCCGTGACACAAACCGTTCAGACGCTTAATAAACAGTGTTGTGACACTGCTAAGATTGTTTCATAAAAAATGGATCACCCTTAAACATCGCCTTAACTTCAACTTTGTCTAACTCCGCCAAACTTGAACGAATTTCTCTGAAATTTGGAAGATATGTCAGTTGTGCTTACTAATATCATTGTTGGAAATTTCAAGCATGAATATTGAGTTGTTTTCCTGTTATAGATAAAAAAGTAGTAGATAATTTGATCTTCATTTAGCAATGTTAAACAAAATCATACCTCACTCTTATAAAATTACATTTGTTTCCTTTGTTATGTAATATGTTGTTCTACAAGCCAAAAGCTATCAAGCAAAACAAAAATAAAGAAAATCGGTCAATCAGAGCCAGTATAGCACCGTTATTCATCAACAATAATGTAACTGCTACATGTGATTAACTGGACTTCATGTTCCATAGCTTCCTGACTTCGTTGCGGTGGTGTTGGCAGCACTCCTGATTGCTTTCAGCTAGAAATCTATCTCTTACCGGTTGAAAACAATACAAAGCACAAATGAACAATAACGAGATCGCATTCACAAAAGGCAAAGTGTCAGCCTTGCTAGAACTAGATTTTTCTTTGCGAGCTACAAGCAAGCGATTAAATGTCCCTTACACAAATGTTCATCGATGGCATAATGATGATTTTCGACTCTGTCGTAAAGAGGGCTCTGGCCGTCCACGCAAAACATCCAAACGTAGAGACCGCCTAATTTTGAGATTTGTTAAAGTTGATCCAAGTCTCTCGTTAACTGAGATGGCTGCACTAGACTCGTCTATTTCTAAGTCCACTATTCGTAGAAGACTTATTGAGTCGAATTTCAGGAGCTGTAAGATGCCCTCTCAGATCAAATTATCAGATCAGCATACAAAAAGACGTCTCAAATGGGCAATGACTCATTGTCACTGGCGAAATCAATGGGATCGGGTTGTCTGGTCTGATGAGGCATCAGTCCGTCTGAAGGATAGTGATGGTCGATTGAGATTATGGATAAAATCTGATCAGGAAATTCCGAGACATTTACATCGTCCCCGGGTACAAGGTGGTGCGACTCTACTGATTTGGGCTGGCATTTGGACCAATGGCCGCTCTGAACTTCACATACAGCAAGGAACCATGATTTCTGAACGCTATGTGAATGTTTTACGAATGAACATTGGCCAAATGACAGATCAACTTGGTGATCCATCGACTTGGTTATTTGTGGGTGACAATGTTACGTGTCAGGAGTAGTAGAGTCAACTTATGCAAGTCTCAATTAGGGCTTAGGACATTATCTTGGCCAGCTCGTTCTCCTGATCTGAATCCCATAGAAAATGTATGGAGTATTCTAAAACGTAACGTTCGTCGTTCACTGCTACCTACAGATGGCGTATCACAACTTACGTCACTGTTAAAAAGAGAGTGGAGAAAGTTAGATCAGTCAAAAATCAACGATATCATCGAATCAATGCCTAGACGAATTGGTAATGTCATTGACAATAAGGGTAGGGCCACAAAATATTAGCTTCTTAAGAACCGTTACTGTATCATAGCTTATCAGATTATATAAGGACATTTAAATATATTAGGGACATGAAATAACATGAAAAATGCTTTCTGTATCATACTTATGTTTTATTTAGTCAAATTTTAGGATGATCCACTTTTTATGAAACGGACTGTGCTTCTGTAAACTGAAAATACTTCGTAAATTGATAGCTGAAAGACAAATCGCAACGATTTAAGATAACGACTAAAGGCCCGTTCAAGGCTCGTTCAGACAGAGCTAGGTTTGCGGTTTGCGGTCTTTGAGGGAAAAACCGTCATTCAACCCAGTGAGTCTCCCGAATTCGCTCTATTGACAGGTCACCGGACTGCTACTGCAGTTGCGCTGTGTTGGTTTTCACACATCGGCAACGAATTGTGTCTCGGTGATTAATTGACGGTGAAAGACAATTTGAAAAAAATCATCAGTTATCGACAAAATGATATTGCAGTTGTATTCATCTTGTTGCTGTGATGAAGACAACGTTTCGTTCATCAAAATCGACCCAGTGGTTCAGAACTTATGTCAAAAAATGCATTTGTTCTCTAAGTGAATGTATGCTCAACTGATAAGTGAGTACCGTTGACAGAAAGTCTCCGAAACACAAAATTGGCGATAGCTCAGCTAATATTACATCAAATTTAACAAAATAGACTTCATTTTACTTGTCATTTCATGATTGTGAAGATGGTGCAGACAGTTGCTTACACAGATATAGAAAATCTTTTGCCAATACTCATTATCACATCAGTTGATATTGCACTGATAGATTTTTCTCCAACATTCGGTAGAATCCGAAAGGGCATTCTCGGCGGCCGGTTTGTTCTTAACGAAATTACGGTCGAGAATGAGTGATAACACAATTCAGTGTCTTACCTTACTTCGCCAATATTTTTTACGAGTTGACTAGTTTTACCTACTGTAGATGTTTGTTTAGTTCACGTTGAAAGATATACATTTTACAAGCACGTATCGTCTTTTGAAATATTTCTTGAAACTTAATGATTAAAAACATATACAGTATATATAAATCTCGATCGAGATCCCGGGATCCCGGGATTGCGATTAGCCAGTCTCGAAAATCCCAGGATTGAAAAAACGGCTCGAGATAGTAGTCCCTAGTTCCATAGCTTCCTGACTTCGTTGCGGTGGTGTTAGCAGCACTACTGATTGCTTTCAGCTAGAAATACATCTCTTACCGGTTGAAAATAATACAAAGCACAAATGAGCAATAACGAGATCGCATTCACAAAAGGCAAAGTGTCAGCCTTGCTAGAACTAGGGTTTTCTTTGCGAGCTACAAGCAAGCGACTAAATGTCCCTTACACAAATGTGCATCGGTGGCATAATGATGATTTTCGACTCTGTCGTAAAGAGGGCTCTGGCCGTCCACGCAAAACATCCAAACGTAGAGACCGCCTAATTTTGAGATTTGTTAAAGTTGATCCAAGTCTCTCGTTAACTGAGATGGCTGCACTAGACTCGTCTATTTCTAAGTCCACTATTCGTAGAAGACTTATTGAGTCGAATTTCAGGAGCTGTAAGAGGCCCTCTCAGATCGAATTATCAGATCAGCATTCAAAAAGACGTCTCAGATGGGCAATGACTCATTGTCACTGGCGAAATCAATGGGATCGGGTTGTTTGGTCTGATGAGGCATCAGTCCGTCTGAAGGATAGTGATGGTCGATTGAGATTATGGATAAAATCTGATCAGGAAATTCCGAGACATTTACATCGTCCCCGGGTACAAGGTGGTGCGACTCTACTGATTTGGGCTGGCATTTGGACCAATGGCCGCTCTGAACTTCACATACAGCAAGGAACCATGATTTCTGAACGCTATGTGAATGTTTTACGAATGAACATTGGCCAAATGACAGATCAACTTGGTGATCCATCGACTTGGTTATTTATGGATGATAATGCTACGTGTCACAGGAGTAGTAGAGTCAACTTATGCAAGTCTCAATTAGGGCTTAGGACATTATCTTGGCCAGCTCGTTCTCCTGATCTGAATCCGATAGAAAATATATGGAGTATTCTAAAACGTAACGTTCGTCGTTCACTGCTACCTACAGATGGCGTATCACAACTTACGTCACTGTTAAAAAGAGAGTGGAGAAAGTTAGATCAGTCAAAAATCAACGATATCATCGAATCAATGCCTAGACGAATTGGTAATGTCATTGACAATAAGGGTAGGGCCACAAAATACTAGCTTCTTAAGAACCGTTACTGTATCATAGCTTATCAGATTATATAAGGACATTCAAATATATTAGGGACATGAAAAAAACATGAAAACAGCTTTCTGTATCATACTTATGTTTTATTTAGTCAAATTTTAGGAGGATCCACTTTTTATGAAACGGACTGTATTAACACCTGAACTGTTAGCTTTTCGAAGTTTTTGCACAAAGTGTGCAATTGGCAAATAACTGTCAATTTTAGTAATCACGTTTGCAATCTTTCCATCAATTTTCCTTTCAATATATGGAGAAGATTTTGCAAATATTTTTATGAATATAATTGTAACTTGGCTTTTCCATCAATCTTTTGAAGTGAATCAACTGTTCAGCTGCTGTATGCTACATTGCTACAAATAAAATGTTCACTCTATGAATTGGCGATTTCATAATTATCAAGAAGGATAATACAGTAGTTGATCTGCACTTATGAAGTTATGACTGTCATGAAGTTATTACGTCTTCCTCACAAGTACTTATCCTCATGGCAAGAGTGAAACATTCTGAATGCGACAAAAACTATGACAGTCGGAATAAGGTGTACAAAGATACACAATAGATTCACTCACGAAATTGTGTGAGTTAGAAGAACGGGAGGAGGTGCGGTCAAGGTTACATTTCTTGATTGAACAGATTTGGCTGCTAGATGGGAATATACTTGGTCGTCACTATTCTGTGATTCTTATGGTATTTACTTGATTTATGCTACTAGTTCAACGGCACAACCGACTTTATTAGAGCATCAGGAATTGTGTCTACCACCTGCTGGCACGTTGCAGAAAGTAACCCACAGTCTCCGATAGCCTCTAAATCTTTCAAAGTGAACAGAATGTTCGTGCTGTTTACTCTCTTTAAGTTTTCAAACATTGCTCCTGATGAAATCAATTCAATTACGGATGTTCAGACGTAATCCGATGTTTGGAATGTTGCAGAATATCTTGCAAATAAAATTGAAATTATGTATTTTCCCTCTAGGTGATGAAGCATTCTTGCGCTTCGTGCAAAGATGAGTTTCACGTACGTTGATATCGTAAATCCATGTGGATTGTTTCGACCAAGTTTTACAACATTTTCATTCAATGTTTTCAGATTTTCGAGGAAGCTTTTGCAGATGAGCAATGAAAATCCCAGCTCTTTCAGTTTTGAAATTCAAGCTTCAAAATTGGGAAAACTGCTTTGAAAACTTTTTGAATGATGATTTTCATTTGAAACACAATTCTGGCAGAGATGCATGCACGTAGTGGTCACTGCTTGCGCATTATTGCTCTATTTTCTACCCATCATGGGTTGTAGCACAATGATGAAAGGATCTGCGGCACCAAAAATATGACTTTCCATCACCAACATTGTAATTTGAAACGAACTTTAAATGCAAATAGGAATGCAGGTGGAAAAATAAATAAATAAATTGTCGAATTTGTAACTTCTATCAATCTAGGGCTTATCCTATTCTTCCGATAAATCTCATTTTTTTGCTTTCGCACATGAATATATGCTGTAAGTCTACATCGCTATACAATAAACTTTTATTTTCACTATTCGCCAATTATACACCAGTTTTGAACTAATGCAACAGTCCACGTGTTATATATATCGAGGAGTCCATCATCTGTCCGAACAACATGGATATTGCAGAAGTCATTGTTTTAACCCTCGTCCCACTGAGGTAATTTTCCTAACGCGCCCCATTGGATTTCCCTGCTGATCTCCCAAACTATTACGTCAATTCTGTCAAACCACACATCAATCGAAAGGACATAGAAAGGGGATTCAGAAAAACCGCATTCATTTTTATTTTCAAGGTCATCTTGGGATGAGGCAAAGGCCAAAGCGCTTATAATTAGCAAATTTCCATTAGATCACTATTTGAAATGTAAAATGACAACAAAAACCAATAAACCATACTTCAATCGAAAGATCTGGTCAAGGTGGTTGATAAAATGATGAATATTAATCTTTATGAGATTACGTCATTGTCAATAGATGAAGGTCAAATAATTCAAACTTCTAGTTTAACTCAAATAGCACTGAAATCGCCCAATTTTGTATTTAGTTACTGCAGGTGAAGAGACAACTCAATTCGGTGAACTTCATCGAGACACTAAGGCAAAAAGCAATATGATTATTCTGCAAATTTTCAATAATTACTGATTAGACGCAAAATTAGAAAGCACATAACAATAAAAATCGTTTTTGAAATTTGAATTTTTAATTCCAAACATGATGCATAGTAAGCAGATGCTTTCAAATTAAAAAACTGCATTTGTGAATATCTTTATATTGATAGGAAGAATCCTTTATGTCATCTCAACTTACTTCATCAAGATTTGATACCGCAATATACAGTCCTCGATATTGTCTGCAAATTAGGTGTTATACCTATGAATTCGCATGTACTATCCCAAAGCTTTTCCTAGTCAAAAGGCTAGTGTTTCCACTAGCTATCTTCATTCATGGAGAGAGACATTTGATTTTGACAATTTATGGATATCAACGGTCAGTATTTTGTATTACGCCCAGAGGCTCGAATAACTGCAGCGATTCGGCGCGGCATGGACGAGACAAATCTTTCACAGTATTCTGGAGTAACTTCTGTCACCCATGTTTCACGAATGACATTTTTCAGGTGGTTCAGCGATGAAGGCTTGCGACTTTCAATTTCTCGTTTGATTTTCCCCCACACGTTTTCGATGGGATTCAAATCCGGACTTGAACCAGGCCAAGGAGTCAGAAGTTGGAATCGTTGTGTTTCAAACCACTCTCTGACAATCCTGACTGTGTGAACTGGTGCTCCATCCTGTTGAAAAATCGTTGTCTGGCGAAGAGGCATCCACAGCAGAAGTTTTTGCTTGAGCAGCTCGAGATAACTTCGAGAAGTTACAGACGTGTTTTGAGGTACGAATCATAGTGCCCCTCGACCACTAACGCTGATCGATCCCCAGATCATGACGCTGGAGGGTTTTTTCACAGTCGGCAGCACATAACGATCAACATAGCGAGCGTTGGGTGGACGTCGAACAAAGGATGAATAACAGTGGAATCGTGAAACAGTCACTTCGTCACTAAACATCACTTGACGCCAGTCGTCAGCAGTCCAGTTGACATGGGATTTCGCAAAACTCAAGCGATCGCGAATGTTTTTGCACGACAATCTGGGTTTCTTTGCTGGACGATAGGCCTATAAATTTAACTCATCATGCAAGCGACGGCGAATCGTACGGGCACTTGGAACAGAATCAAGGTTGCTAAACGATTCACACATTTCAGTGCTTGCTATTGTTGGTGAAGAAACACATCGACGACGAATCAAAGCATCTAGTCCTCTTGCTCGTTGCCCGCGGACGTCCGGTTCGGCTCCTTGATAGGGAATTTCCCAACTCTTCGTTTCTTTTGATGGTATAAAAAACAGTCGATTGGCTAGTTTTCAACTTCGAAGCAATAACATTTTGAGTCAGTCCTTCTTTATGGAGAGCGACGATCTGTGCACGACGAGTTGGTGAGACAGGTCTGCACGTCATGGCGAAACAGGACAAATGATAGATCAACAGTGCTGTCCCAGATTACCATTCATCATTGTGTGACCAATAAAAACAGCAGGAAAGATACTCGATAGCGCTATTATCTGACGGAAGCATTTCCAAGAATTAGCACGCCCAAGAATTTCCTAGAATTGTATCGAAGAATAGGTGAATTTGTAAGCTGATGTGTAAAACAAGGTATTTCAGACCATTATCGAGGACTTTTGTCCGGGACTGTACATTAGACATGCATTATGCCGAAATCAGCTGAGATATTCCAAACATTCAAATTTTAAAATCGATCTCACACCAAAAAGTTTAGTGTGAAATTTATTTTCTTTCATTCAAAAGTTGCATAATACGTAGAAAGTAAGCTATTAGAAATCTGGTGGCCATACCTTGCTTGGTTATAAAGATATTCAAAAAATTAAGAAAAGCGCCCCTTCCAGTGGTGTGAGGGTTAAGACATCCTAAATTCAAGTCCCACTTCATGGAAAATAGGGAATCCTATGTGCATATGACATGGCTTTTTCATGCTCACGCTAGAAGTAAAGTACTCATTATTCACCAAAAGAGAGTGATTCATTTCTAAATTCTAATATTTTATCTTGATCAATTAAAAAAACTGAGAACAAGCCGTGTTGAATAATATGTTGGATTCCAATACAATTAAAAAAATCTGTAGCTAAATTAAGAAACATTGTAGATGCACATACACAGTATGAACATCACACCTCGAGTCTCCGAAAACAATACCTGGAACTTTATGTATGGTTCCAGCCATTCCAAGTTTATGATCTTTCAGCATTATATTATTGACTAGAGCGAATACACTTAAAGAAAGTCTATGCATATCACTATTACGATCAAGCTTTGGAAATTAATAGAAATCACTATCAAGATCTAACTTTATTATGTCTGTAAACCATATGTCTGTAAAATTCAAAAATAATAAGATTTAGCTACCCTTTACTAGAGGTATGTGAACACCAATCAGACGCGATTGTAATATCGTATGATCGTGTAATGTTCGCCCTTGTTCGCGTTCTCATGAACGTGTCCGATAGGTGATCTCGCGAAGCTTTTTATAGAATGTTCTCCTCGGAGCCACAAATTATTTACCGTTTCAGAAAATTGCCTTTATAAGGCTATATAGATCTACCCTAACCAGGCATTTGACTTCGCCAAGCAATTTATATTATTTAGTCATAGAAGTGAAATTATTTACGACGGGCTTTCTACGATGTTTCATCGTAATGCTATTTACTGTCGCTCGTTTTTTGCACGATTCTCAGTGGGAAAAATCTCTGTCGTTTAAGTAATTGATTTTATTCTTTCGTTCCCTTTATCTTAGAAAGTAGATTTCATTGATTGGTTCTCGAAGAAATAACAGTGAGATATGAGTTGTTGTAGAAAAGAAAAGTAGAACCATTAGAGTGTCTACAAATACCTATAGAAGTCCCAAACATTACTGAGCTTCCTGAACTGCCGATATTACATGTCGCCAAATTTAGCAACAAGGAGCCATTTGCATAAGAAAAACAATTAAATTTGTAAGTTGGTAAAACCATCTTAAAGTTCTAAGAAGTTTAGCTTATATGTTTCGCTCATAAGTTTTGCTTTTATTTTCAAAATCTGAAACGTTATCGATAGAATTTTATAGAAAGTTTTGCTGTCTCAAAAAGTCCTCAATGCCCTAAAATTGAGTTTCAGATTTTTCGTAGACAACCTCCCTGAACCATCGAGGGTGAGCGAAATACGAAATACAGTGGGTGAATGACGGCTGTATTGCTGTGCAGTATATACATTCGCACGGAGCTGCAGTGTTCGGCATGGGTGCGAGGCATTCGGATGATGCAATGATGTTGACGCACATTTGTATAATTAAAGCAGCTATCTATCCAAGTTAAAAAAATTGAAAACGAATCGCGTTCATAATTATGCAAGCAGGCAAGAAGAAATGTAAGAGATGCCTCACAGTGTGATTTCCTGATTAGTGTCGCCATTGGACTTGAGAAAATCATTTGGAGATGTTTCTGTTTGCCGTCGAAGCAGACCTGTGTGTATAATTTATGGCAATACATGTTAGCGAAATATCGTTGTTGTCATTGTTTGCAGTTACAGTGGCTTTTTCTAAAGCATGGCTTTGTAATTCATTTTAGACTAGTTACAGTTGTAGAAAATTATTTGTGGAAAAGTTACTGACCAAAATATTACCGGCTGAAATATTCATTCCATGTGAGATTTACAAAAATTACTTTGCTTTTTAAGCGGACCTGCAGATGCTTGTCAAACAGGCTCAACTAATTCATCTTCATTAATTCAAACAGCAAAAATGGCGCGCTTACCACAGTAGAGAATCAATGAGCTACGATCATTACTTATTTACTTCATTACGTTTACCGATGATTGTCATCGCTAACTTACCTGGGGCATTTCTGACATAATATACTTCTGAATTTATGTTTCCACTCAATGTTGCATCATCAGGCCGGTATCGAGTTTTGTGTATGGGTTGAAAAGCATGAACGAATTTCCCATTGTGCACAGCTTGAAGGGTGTTGCTAGCAAAAACAGTACTGACAACAGCAAACTCTTTTTTCAAAGTTCTTCGGAATTTTTTGTCCACGATCCAAAACACTATTACGCAAGCAGTTGGATTAAGTGCATCACAAAATAATGAGACGTAATACATCACGTGTCTCAGAGCAGTCAACTTATCATCTGTTGCGCCCATGCAAGTGACAACAATCAGCATTGGAATACTGCACATGATAACAAGAAGGTTGAGCTTAATTACATACTTTGAAAATGTTTTAGTCAATGGAGCAGCATTCTTGACTTCTTTTTGACTCACAGACTTGCGAGTAAGTGGCGCTGAAATTGGTTTTGATTTTATTAACATGTTCAATGCTACTGTCATTATGATGATATATATTAGAGGAAATATTAAATTGGTTAGAACGCCTGGTATGATCAGAATGTATACAAACGAATATGAACTGGTCAGGAAATCAATGCGGTCATTGCAATAATCTACATAATTCACCAATCCAAGAGGTATTGCAAGAAACATTTCATAAACTAAAAGTCCTACTGCCATTCTGATAATCGTTTTATCCTCAATCATCGATAGTGGATTATACACCATTACGAATTGTCGCGTTGTCAATAACATAAGATATGTAATGATGACACCACCGAGAGAATTTTGCGCGCCTGCAGAAATGACATGGAGAATGAATATTATCCAGGCCTGAGTATAGGTTGTTGTTAAACTAAATTCCTCAATTAGATGTACCAGAAAATGAACCGACGTAAGCATCAATCGTACAATATTGCATACATTTATCCAAAGTAAAACGCGATAATGCACAGATAATGTCTGAAATCGGTTTAAAACACTTAAACTGAAGATGTTTAGAATAACGCCTGTTGGTGAGACAATTGACTCACATGTGAACAATATCGTGAAAATTGCTCTCTTGGCAATCTCAGATACAGGCTCGAGTCTCGTGAACGAGCAATTGAACGAATGATAATGTACACCCAAATGACGATTTCCATGATTCATTTTAGAGATTTGGCTACATTACGATGATAGCAATCAATGTTGAAATCTCAGATACAGGCCCGAGTCTCGGGAACGAGCAATTGAACGATGAACGAGTGATAATGTACACCCAAATGATGATTTTCATGATCCATTTTAGAGATTTGGCTACATTACGATGATAGCAATCAATGTTGATTCATCAAATTGTTGTTTGTTTCATCAATCAATGTTCTACGTATTCTATAGCGACGTGTTCAAGGAAATCATCTGATATGGACTTCTAGTTATCTGTTGCTTGCAGTAAAAGCTATGTTCAATCAGCTTTTTTCAAATTTATAAGCTTGTGTTAAGCAGGGATGTCTGAAACATAGAAAGTTTTAGGGATTTCCAACTCTCAATCCCTAGGATTTAGCGTAGGCCGGTTTGAAAATACAGACTGCAGAATTTTCATCAAAGATGTTGAGAAAGTGCACTGTCGTAAATTGTAATTTTCAGTCAGAAATGAAAAAACAGAGACAAGTGGATTAACGTCATTCCTAACATCATTGATTAAGAGAAAACAACAAAAACTATGAGTATTTGTGCACGACGCTGGTCTTACAATACGCCAAAGAATTGGATAAGAAGTGGACATCTGATAGCAATCTATTATATTTCGACTCTTGCATTAATAACATTACAGGTATTCTGCGTGGAATATATATGTTTAGTCACGAAAAATTCCAATCCAACTGAATATCAACTGAACATCAGAATCAAATCGGAATCAAATTCCCGACGAATTATTTAAATTTAATGAAATTTACAATTATGTGTGATTTATTGATTGTGATTTCTTATCATTCAGGCAAAAACTGTAGCTGAAAGAGTATCCTATCGATTTCATTTGCAGAGAATGTCGCGTTTAATATCACCGTCAGAAATTCTTGATCATGGATGCTTGCTGATGAAAACTTCTAATAGTCTTGCTTCAAGCCTATTCATATTTGACAGCTGAGAGGATACCAGGGGACATAACTTTTCTAATTTCCACCCACAATGCTTGGTTTCTAGCATATATAGAGAGATTATCACATTTGGGAAATGTGCTATACTTTTAGGTAACTATGAATGACATATTATCAAATTGATCGAATTATTAGCTGAATCAATCCAACAGATTTGAAAGAAGACCCAAAAATCCGCTCAGAATTAATTGAGCTGTCTGAAATTGAATTCACTGGGGCAGGTATTGTGGTGGATATCCGTACTTTATCTAAAGACAGCTAATCATGCAACAAATCGAACTCTCTCTTCGCCAGTTCAGAAGGATCAAAGAAGCTCAAAGAACTTCTCAGTGAAACACATTGCCGAACCTCAGCTGCGCCCAACTATCTATTATTTTATCTCATTCACGGATTGAATTTTATTGGAAGTAATTAGCTTACATCAACTGATCATAAACTCAGCTGCACAATCCCAAAAAGTCTGGGAAAGATTTCAAATTCATGACTTCTTCTTGGCCGGCTATTGCTGATCTACACAGTTGATCATAAAAAAACGGACCACCTAATATATGCCAAACTTCAATCGATTCTCCTGCCTTTCAATTTCCTTTTACATTGACAAGTCACACACCATTCGAGAGCTTATATTCTCAGCTTTTCAATGAGCCACTATACATCTGTATCCGTCGTTGTATAAGGTGGACAGAGGTCAAAATGTGAAAATCGCCACTTTTAGAAATTTCAAATTTTCAATGTGAAAACGTGTGAGCATGACAATGAATCAAACACGAGGTGAAAGGGGCTTCTCTGAGCATTCTTTTGACATAATTTGCTTTTTCTGTCTATTCTTGAAAAGTTGTTTGTCGCTGACGAGGTCATTTTCACGCTTTCAATATCTATGGTGTCTAGACGTCTGCTTAAACACATCCAAATCAAAGTGTTGGTTGGCCCAGATAAGCTGTAAACAAAGTTTCTATTCGGTTTTGAATTCATCTTATGTCATGATGACTGAGTCGAAGTTTGCGAAAGTGTTTTTAAAGGGCAAGGTTTCTACTCGTTTGTCAGAAGGACAGTCCGAACGGCCGGTTTGTCGAAAAGTACATAGTTGTCCCAAAGACCACCATCCAAGGGTGGAAAGCTGGAAAACTAATTTCTTCTCCCTTCCTGGAAAAGTTGGATCCGATCGGGAAGGAAAGACAAACTTTCGAACAGCTCGGGTGGTTATTCGCTTAGTAAGAAACGATCCCGCTTTGTCTTCGGCCAGTTGAGGAGTTCACATGGAAACCCGAAGGTTTCTGCCATAACAGCTAGACGTCGCTTGAAAAGTGAGCACTTCATAAGCCGTAAGAGACGGTTAGGGATCGAATTGACCACCAACCACAAGAGTTAGAAGCTAAATCGCGCGATAAGCATTGCCACCGGCCTTGGAACTCAATGGAATCAAGTTGTTTCGATTGATGAAGCGTCTGCATATCTCTATAGAGGGTGAGTCTATTAATTCTTCCTGGAGATGGTCTTTCTCGACTTGAAGTTTTGTTAAGGCAAGAGAGGAAGAGTTTAGATTAAGTAGTGATCAATCGCCTGATCGAAAGCATGCCTTTCCGGATTCGATGAAGTGATTGAACTTTCTGGTGATGTTGCGAAATATATGTAAACACCAGTGAACCCACCACTGGCCCTATTAAGGGACAAATGGCTCTACAGAGCCACTGAACCAATAAAAATTTCATTTCAAACTTTTTTTCATTTATCTGTCAAATGTATACCTATTATTGACAGAACTTCATTAAAGTGAGACAAAATTTAGTTGGTCCACTTTTTATGATCATCACTGTATAACAGAGAGGAGTGAGGGACAGGTCATCGTCAATTCGTCCAACAGAATTATGCACTGACACTTTCCATCTATCTTCGTTCGAAAAGAAAGAGAAAATTTGTGTTCTACAGGTGCTTGACAATACATCTGATAATTGTAATGATACAACTACATTTATTTAATCTTCTTGGAATTCGGGAACAATTGAACTACCGTAGTGTAACTGCTCATAATCATATCCAGTTGATTGATGAAATAAAGTTTCCTGTAACTCAGGAAAGCCATGTGCCCAGATACCTAATTCGCCAGAAATCCGGCCTACACTAAATCCTGCGGATTGAGAGTTGGAAATCCCACTTTCTATGCTTCATAGACATCCCTGTTTTAAGCATGGACTCCTATATATACCGTCATAACATCTAGGAGTCCATGTTTAAGCAAGGGCTAGTACAACATCTATGTTTCAGGACAAACCAACATCTATCCCATGGACTACAGATTGTTTCATAAAAAATGGATCACCCTCAAATATCGCCTTAACTTCAACTTTGTCTAACTCCGCCAAACTTGAACTTGAACTCTTCGTTTCTTTTGATGGTATAAGAAACAGTCGATTGGCTAGTTTTCAACTTCGAAGCAATAACATTTTGAGTCAGTCCTTCTTTATGGAGAGCGACGATCTGTGCACGACGAGTTGGTGAGACAGGTCTGCACGTCATGGCGAAACAGGACAAATGATAGATCAACAGTGCTGTCCCAGATTACCATTCATCATTGTGTGACCAATAAAAACAGCAGGAAAGATACTCGATAGCGCTATTATCTGACGGAAGCATTTCCAAGAATTAGCACGCCCAAGAATTTCCTAGAATTTAGAATTGTAGCGAAGAATAGGTGAAATTTGTAAGCTGATGTGTAAAACAAGGTATTTCAGACCATTATCGAGGACTTTTGTCCGGGACTGTACATTAGACATGCATTATGCCGAAATCAGCTGAGATATTCCAAACATTAAAATTTTAAAATCGATCTCACACCAAAAAGTTTTGTTGTGAAATTTATTTTCTCTCCGTCAAAATTTGCATAATACGTAGATAGTAAGCTATTAGAAATCTGGTGGCCATACCTTGCTTGGTTATAAAGATATTCAAAAAATTAAGAAAAGCGCCCCTTCCAGTGGTGTGAGGGTTAAGACATCCTAAATTCAAGTCCCACTTCATGGAAAATAGGGAATCCTATGTGCATATGACATGGCTTTTTCATGCTCACGCTAAATTAAGAAACATTGTAGATGCACATACACAGTATGAACATCACACCTCGAGTCTCCGAAAACAATACCTGGAACTTTATGTATGGTTCCAGCCATTCCAAGTTTATGAATCTTTCAGCATTATATTATTGACTAGAGCGAATACACTTAAAGAAAGTCTATGCATATCACTATTACGATCAAGCTTTGGAAATTAATAGAAATCACTATCAAGACCTAACTTTATTATGTCTGTAAACCATGTCACTGAGGCGTTATATTGTTGTTGTTTCTTGGCCTTTTCGGCCAGAATGCGCATTAACGTCAGGCGCTAGGACGACCGATCGTCCTCAAATAGATAAGCAACTGGGTGGCGGATGTGGGGGAGCTTGCTTGTGTATCGCTGCACATCCCGTCTTGAATACCTGATGAGATTGTGCTTTCCTCCTCTTCCTCCTCCACTTTCATCACAAACCGCTCTGCTAATCCACTCAGCTAATCCGATGCGTTGGTGACTGGTGAGGCACTTGAAGAAAAAGAAAGAAAGAAAGAAAGAAAGAAAATATATATTTTTCAATGAAAATCATTCATATACAAGTTAGTGTGTGTACAATCACTTGAACTTTCAAAGTTAAATATATTACGATACACCGATCAAGCAAGAATGTGATATGTCATATGTACCATAAATGATGCGGATCTGCGTGCGCTTTTTGAAATCGGAAAAGTAGGCGTCACTGCGTAGACTTTTCGGCGGGAAAATGTTGTGGAGGCAATGTGTTGGGGTTGAGCATTTTTCAAAAAGTCTCAAAGATTGCTGTAGTCTCCTTTTTGCTGTCCACCTAAAAAATAAATATGTCCGTTCCGTATCTTGCAATTTCGATGCGGTCTGCTCGACTGCTCTGCTCAAAGTGACTTTTGCCTTCAATCGCTTATGATTGTGCTTTCAAATGGCTGTTTTCATTCCTTTGTAAGGCTTGATTGCATTTTGCGGCTCATCGTGTCGATGTCGATAGGCTATGTGAAACAGCAAACGCTGCACCAAAAGTAGTAATAAAAGGTCCATAATAAACACAGCGCGCCCTCCCCCCCCCTCTGGAACGACAGAGGTTGTAGTCTGTCGTGGTGTGCGGCCAGGTGGGTCAACGTTCACAAACTGTTCGCTGACTCCCCCCCCCCTCTGCAACGACAGAGTGTGAGACTCGGGTGAGTTGGTCCGACAGCCTGGTTGACGTGGGCGACGTCCAGGTTGACGTGGGCGACCGTCTAGGTTGACGTGGGCGACCGTCTAGGTTGACGTGGGCGACCGTCTAGGTTGTCGTGGATGGTGAAATGGCTGCCAGATTCGGATTCAGCGTAAAATTCTGCATCGGTAGGGTGAGTTTCAAGGCAATCGGCGAGAAAAAATTTTTCTTCAAAAATTTTAACCAGAGTTAGAATTTGGGACGGTTTTGTGTGTAGCGCCAAAACGAACCATCGGATGAGAAAACGGAGGCCAGATTCGGATTCAGCGTGAAATTCTGCATCGGTAGGGTGAGTTTCAAGTCAATCGGAGAGAAAAAATTTTCGCTGACGTCCCCCCCCCTCTGGACAGCTCGCTTCGATTTTGGCTTCCAGTGAACGGATTTAGTCGTGCCATAGCTCGTTTGAAAGCTAAGAGTGAGACAAATTCACTGAAAGAATCGGCTTGTTCCTATCTGTCTTCGTTTAGATGTGAGACACCATTTAAGATTTTGGGACATTGGCGAAAAACGACAGAGTTAGAATTTGGGACGTTTTGGGCTCTAGCTTCAAAACGAAGCATCGGATTGGAAAACGGATTTCAGATTTGGAATCAGCGTGAAATTCTTTATCTTTATGGTGAGTTTCAAGTCAATCGGAGAGAAAAAATTTTCAACATTTTTCGAAAAAACGACAGAGTTAGAATTTTTGCGATGGCTGCCTACTGTAGAGCCAAAACGAAGCATCGGATGGGAAAACGGAGGCCAGATTCGGATTCAGCGTCAAATTCTACATGGAAATGGTGTATTTCCAGCTCAATCGGAGAGAAAAAATTTTCGCTGACGTCCCCCCCTCTGGACAGCTTGCTTCGATTTTGGCTTCCAGTGGACGGATTTTGTCGTGCGATAGCTCGTTTGAAAGCTAAGAGTGAGACAAATTCAGTGAAAGAATCGGCTTGTTCCTATCTGTCTTCGTTTAGATGTGAGACGCCATTTTAGATTTTGGGACATTGGCGAAAAACGACAGAGTTAGAATTTGGGACGTTTTGGGCTCTAGCTTCAAAACGAAGCATCGGATGGGAAAACGGATTTCAGATTTGGAATCAGCGTGAAATTCTCTATCTGTATGGTGAGTTTCAAGTCAATCGGAGAGAAAAAGTTTTCGCTGACGTCCCCCCCCCTCTGGACAGCTTGCTTCGATTTTGGCTTCCAGTGAACGGATTTAGTCGTGCCATAGCTCGTTTGAAAGCTAAGAGTGAGACAAATTCACTGAAAGAATCGGCTTGTTCCTATCTGTCTTCGTTTAGATGTGAGACGCCATTTAAGATTTTGGGACATTGGCGAAAAACGACAGAGTTAGAATTTGGGACGTTTTGGGCTCTAGCTTCAAAACGAAGCATCGGATGGGAAAACGGATTTCAGATTTGGAATCAGCGTGAAATTCTCTTTCTGTATGGTGATTTTCAAGTCAATCGGAGAGAAAAAATTTTCAACATTTTTCGAAAAAACGACAGTTAGAATTTTTTGCGATGGCTGCCTACTGTAGAGCCAAAACGAAGCATCGGATGGGAAAACGGAGGCCAGATTCGGATTCAGCGTCAAATTCTACATGGAAATGGTGTATTTCCAGCTCAATCGGAGAGAAAAAATTTTTACTGACCTCCCCCCCCCCTCTGGACAGCTTGCTTCGATTTTGGCTTCCAGTGGACGGATTTTGTCGTGCGATAGCTCGTTTGAAAGCTAAGAGTGAGACAAATTCAGTGAAAGAATCGGCTTGTTCCTATCTGTCTTCGTTCAAAAGTTGGAGCGGTTACAAGATTTTAGGTCGGAGCTCGCTCACCTGAAAAATCCTAAGTGTCAGAGTGACTTTGTATGGGTAAAATTTTGAAAATTTTCCAAAGTGTGGAATTTCGACCTGGGACCGTCACCAAAACATTTTTCATCAAATTTTGAAATTTCACTGACGTCCCCCCCCCTCTGGACAGCTCGCTTCCATTTTGGCTTCCAGTGGACGGATTTTGTCGTGCCATAGCTCGTTTGAAAGCTAAGAGTGAGACAAATTCAGTGAAAGAATCGGCTTGTTCCTATCTGTCTTCGTTTAGATGTGAGACGCCATTTAAGATTTTGGGACATTGGCGAAAAACGACAGAGTTAGAATTTGGGACGTTTTGGGCTCTAGCTTCAAAACGAAGCATCGGATGGGAAAACGGATTTCAGATTTGGAATCAGCGTGAAATTCTCTATCTGTATGGTGAGTTTCATGTCAATCGGAGACAAAAAGTTTCGCTGACGTCCCCCCCCTCTGGACAGCTTGCTTCGATTTTGGCTTCCAGTGAACGGATTTAGTCGTGCCATAGCTCGTTTGAAAGCTAAGAGTGAGACAAATTCACTGAAAGAATCGGCTTGTTCCTATCTGTCTTCGTTTAGATGTGAGACGCCATTTAAGATTTTGGGACATTGGCGAAAAACGACAGAGTTAGAATTTGGGACGTTTTGGGCTCTAGCTTCAAAACGAAGCATCGGATGGGAAAACGGATTTCAGATTTGGAATCAGCGTGAAATTCTCTATCTGTATGGTGATTTTCAAGTCAATCGGAGAGAAAAAATTTTCAACATTTTTCGAAAAAACGACAGTTAGAATTTTTTGCGATGGCTGCCTACTGTAGAGCCAAAACGAAGCATCGGATGGGAAAACGGAGGCCAGATTCGGATTCAGCGTCAAATTCTACATGGAAATGGTGTATTTCCAGCTCAATCGGAGAGAAAAAATTTTTACTGACGTCCCCCCCCCTCTGGACAGCTTGCTTCGATTTTGGCTTCCAGTGGACGGATTTTGTCGTGCGATAGCTCGTTTGAAAGCTAAGAGTGAGACAAATTCAGTGAAAGAATCGGCTTGTTCCTATCTGTCTTCGTTCAAAAGTTGGAGCGGTTACAAGATTTTAGGTCGGAGCTCGCTCACCTGAAAAAATCCTAAGTGTCAGAGTGGCTTTGTATGGGTAAAATTTTGAAAATTTTCCAAAGTGTGGAATTTCGACCTGGGACCGTCACCAAAACATTTTTCATCAAATTTTGAAATTTCACTGACGTCCCCCCCCTCTGGACAGCTCGCTTCCATTTTGGCTTCCAGTGGACGGATTTTGTCGTGCCATAGCTCGTTTGAAAGCTAAGAGTGAGACAAATTCACTGAAAGAATCGGCTTGTTCCTATCTGTCTTCGTTTAGATGTGAGACGCCATTTAAGATTTTGGGACATTGGCGAAAAACGACAGAGTTAGAATTTGGGACGTTTTGGGCTGTAGCTTCAAAACGAAGCATCGGATGGGAAAACGGATTTCAGATTTGGAATCAGCGTGAAATTCTTTATCTGTATGGTGAGTTTCATGCCAATCGGAGAGTTTCAAGTCAATCGGCGAGAAAAATTTTCAACATTTTTCGGAAAAACGACAGTTAGAATTTTTGCGATGGCTGCCTTCTGTAGAGCCAAAACGAAGCATCGGATGGGAAAACGGAGGCCAGATTCGGATTCAGCGTCAAATTCTACATGGAAATGGTGTATTTCCAGCTCAATCGGAGCACTAGAACCGGAGATAGACGGGATTTTTAGTGTTTGGATGATGGGTATTACGTCATCAGCTGATCGCCACACACTATATAAGCTGGGAAACCGACGGAGACTTGTCATTTAGAGGAGAACGATTGTCGGAGGTAGGTCGTCTCTCTGAGCTCCGATGATAGCTTCGGACATTCCAAATTCCAAGTTTCTGTAAGAAACCGACTTAGAAAATTTCATTGCTGATATCAGCTAAGCCGTCAGACTTAGAGGTTCGCCAGGAGATGGCCTTCGTCTCCAGGCCATAAAAGACTCCAAAACTTTAAAGGCTTGTAACTTTGCTTCTACAAGTCCGTTTGACTTGATTCAAAAAAGTTTCGGTCGCTATTGACCTGCCCTAAGTGATAAACTACTTATAAAATTTCATAAGTAGTGCTAAAAAGTTGAAAATTTTAAATTCACTATTTTTGGAGGTTTTCTGGGGTTTTCGACCCTGCTGAAGTCAATGAAAGCATTTTTAATGATGTCTGAGCCAGTCTTCTCATGCTATAAGCGGCTTTTCACTGAAAGCGAGCAAGACACGGAGAGTTTTGCTGTAATATTCCACTGACAGGGTGTTCCTTCGGGGCGGCGGACGATGCCGTAGTGATAAGTGTGGCAAGGGAATGTGTCATATTTGAGACCGTAACCGCTGGGGCAACTCATGTTGGGCATTTGACACAGCTCTCAACGTAGCACTTTGAACGCCAATCGGTTGAGTCTTAGCTATCTTGTCATGGGTGGCCTCTAAACATCTGCATTGCAAAACGCTGGTGAATCAAGCTCTCTACGGCTTGCTATCAAGCTGATCAAAGCAATAACTTGGGATGTTTCCTCAAGGTTTTCAAGTATGCTGAGTTCAAATCTGCTATCAGATTTCAAATTTAACTAAGTCTAAGGCAGCTTTGAGGGGTTAGATCCCAGCTACTGTTCACTACCTTTGACTCGGCGTTGCTGTTACCACTTCGGGGCAGTGACAATGATGTCTTAAGCTGTAAATAGCGGGTATCGGGGAAGATCTCTCACTTCCCTAGTGATCAGTACAAGGCCTTCGGGCTGTCGACGGGATCGAGTGCCACTCACTACACTCAAATCTATCATTCCTCACTAAGTGTAAATTACTGACTATACATTTGTCCTGCTATCAGGTTGTTTTGACTTGGTATCTAGTTGAATAGTCTCTTGCTATCAAGAGATTCACTTCTGCTCATAAAGCACATCATCGCTGTAATACCTCCTTTGCTCGAGCGTTCCTTCGGGACGGCGGGTACTGCCGTAGAGGGATTGTGTTGCACGGGTTGTTCGTCGTTTGTTAGACCGAAACCTCTGAGCCGTTGCTCATGTTGGGCGTTCGACTTCATACTCAACGTGACGTTTTCTCTCGCCAGGTCAGAGTACTTCAGCCATTCGACAAAGTTTAGTCTTTATGATATGGAGTAGAGTGAAATGTAATTCATTAGATGCCCCTTCAATGATTGCTCCCATGATAAACGTTGATGAGACAAATGAAATGATTCTCATCTTCCCTTTTCAGTGATTGAAATCTACTAACACACTACCGTATAATCGTCCACTATGGGGCAAGACATGATAGAGCCTCCACGCGCTTTGCCCTGGGCAGTCTTCGGACTGGCGAATACTATCATTAAGTTGAATCTGCTATCAGTCAACTTGAACGTTGCGCCGCATTAGAGGGGTATATAAACCACTGCCTCTCATTTCATTTTATTTCAATCATGCAGACGCCGAACAGTCAAGTCAGCTCTCCTCGCGGACCGCAGTTAAGGCCGCGAAATTTATTTGAGGAGTTTGCCAGGCTAGAGGAGCAAGACAGAGTTTTTAATAATCTTGCTCGGATTGGCAATCCGATGACAGCAACTGCTGTCAATCCAACGGAATGGCGCTACATTCCACTTTTTAGCCATGTACCAGTTAGTGTGGAAGTCGACACTGCTACCAAGGAGAGAGTCAAAGACTTTCTCAGCAGAATTGGTAGGGTGTAAGATGACGTTTCTCCCGAGAACGAACCATCGGCTCTCTTAAGGGCCACCATGGGGCAAGACATGATAGAACCTCCTCGCGGTTTGCCCTGGGCAGTCTTCGGACTGGCGAATACTATCATTAAGTTGAATCTGCTATCAGTCAACTTGAACGTTGCAAATGAAGTTCGGTGTAATACTTCCTTTCGACGGGCGTTCCTGTAAAGGGCGGCGGTGAAACCCGTAGCTATGTATACCGCAAGGGACATTCGGCAATGGTCAATCTTGTTAAACCTCTCTGCGTCATGTTTGCAAGTGATTGCCTCTGTCTCAACGTAGTATGCATTCGCGCCAGGGCGACATTTAGCCAACTGTCGAAGGTTGCCTAAAACTTTCCATTGCATACGTTATGAGAACCATGAGTTCTACCTGTCTCTATCAATGAGACGAATTGATGAAGGGATGAAATGGGAGGACATTCATGCGCCACACGCAACATAACACACTTCTCTCTTCCGTAGTCTAACAAGCTCTTTACATATGGATTGCAGTCGATTGCTATCCCTGTATCAGAAGTGTAAGCTATCTAAATTTTATTTAACACTATTTCACCTACCATCATCACCCATATGAAGTGTCATAAGATTTACAAGTTAGACTAAGCGTTCTACTATTTGTAAATGAAAGATATAGTTTTTACAGTTTACAGATTGAAAATAAAGTTTCAATAGTGTGTGTGTGTGTGTGTTAGAAATAAAGCTTTATCTGTTTGTATGTTAGAAATAGAATGAAGTTTCACCAGTTGGCAAGTTAAGAATAAAGTTCTATCTGTTTATATGTTAGAAATAAAATAAAGTTTCAATAGTGTATGCGTTAGAAATAAAGTCTTAGCTGTTTGTATATCAAAATAAAGTTTCAAGAGTTTACAAGTTAGAAATAAAGTTTCAATAGTGTATATGTTAGAAATAAAGGTGTAACTGTTTGTAAAAATAAGATCGCAAGATATACTAGTTTACAAGTTAGACTAAGTGTAAATTAAAAATAAATTATAACTGTTCACGTGTTTAAGCATTGATGCAACGATGAACAATTAATAAGCTGAAAAGTTTTAGATTCACTTTAATATTATCATATTTTTACAGATAGAAATGTATCACAGCAAAGCTACTTCATGAGTTAGTTTGCCAGGAGTGTATCATCTCAAACTTTTACTCCGACTGTGGAAATTGATTTCCATGATGAAGATTTAAATAGTTAGATTCGATGACGAACAAGATTTACTAGTTTACAAGTTGGACAAAGTGTTCTACTATTTGTAAATGAAAGATATCATTTCAACAGTTTACCAGTTAGAAATAAAGTTTCAACAGTCTACAAGTTAAAAATAAAATTATAACTGTTTCAAGAGTTTACAAGTTAGAAATTAAGTTTCAATGGTGTATGCGTTAGAAATAAAGTTTTAGCTGTTTGTATATCAAAATAAAGTTTCAAGAGGTTACAAGTTAGAAATAAAATAAAGGTTCACCAGTTTACAAGTTAAGAATAAAGTTCTATCTGTTTGTATGTTAGAAATAAAACAAAGTTTCAACCGTTAACAAGTTAAAAATAAAGTTTTAAGAGTTTACAAGTTAAAACTAATGTTTCAATAGTGTGTGTATGTTAAGAATAAAGTTTTATCTGTTTGTATGTTAGAAATAGAATGAAGTTTCACCAGTTTACAAGTTACGAATAAAGTTCTATCTCTTTAAGTTTATAAGTTAAGAATAAAGTTCTATCTGTTTATATGTTAGAAATAGAATGAAGTTTCACCAGTTTACAAGTTAAGAATAAAGTTCTATCTGTTTATATGTTAGAAATAAAATAAAGTTTCAATAGTTTGCAAGTTAAAAATAAAGTTTCAATAGTTTACAAGTTTTAAAATAAAGTTTAAATAGTGTGCAAGATAAAAAATAAAGTTTGAACAGTTTACAAGCTGAAATAAAGTTTTAATAGTGTACACGTTGGAAATAAAGTTTTAATAGTTTATGTGCTTCAAAATAGAGTTATAACAGTTTATATGTTAGAAATAAAATGAAGTTTCATCAGTTTACAAGTTAAGAATAAAGTTCTATCTGTTTGTCTGATAGAAATAAAACAAAGTTTCAACCGTTTACAAGTTAAAAATAAAGTTTCAACAGTTTACAAGTTAAAATTAAAGCTTCAACAATTACAAGTTAAAAATAAAACTTCAAAAGTTTACCAGTTAGAAATAAAGTTTCATCAGTTTACAAGTCAAAATAAAGTTTCAACAGATTATAAGTTAAAAGAAAAGTTCCAATAGTATGTGCATTAGAAATAACGTTTCAGCTGTTTGTATGTTAGAAATAAGATAAAGTTTCAATTGTGTGTACGTTAGAAATAAAGTTCTATCTGTTTCTATGATAGAAATAAAACAAAGTTTCAACCGTTAACAAGTTAAAAATAAAGTTTCAAGAGTTTACAAGTTAAAACTAATGTTTCAATAGTGTGTGTATGTGAAGAATAAAGTTTTAACAGTTTATATGTTAGAAATAGAATGAAGTTTCACCAGTTTACAAGTTACGAATAAAGTTCTATCTCTTTAAGTTTATAAGTTAAGAATAAAGTTCTATCTGTTTATATGTTAGAAATAGAATGAAGTTTCACCAGTTTACAAGTTAAAAATAAAGTTCTATCTGTTTATATGTTAGAAATAAAATAAAGTTTCAATAGTTTGCAAGTTAAAAATAAAGTTTCAATAGTTTACAAGTTTTAAAATAAAGTTTAAATAGTGAGCAAGATAAAAAATAAAGTTTGAACAGTTTACAAGCTGAAATAAAGTTTTAATAGTTTATGTGCTTCAAAATAGAGTTATAACAGTTTATATGTTAGAAATAAAATGAAGGTTCACCAGTTTACAAGTTAAGAATAAAGTTCTATCTGTTTGTATGTTAGAAATAAAACAAAGTTTCAACCGTTAACAAGTTAAAAATAAAGTTTTAAGAGTTACAAGTTAAAACTAATGTTTCAATAGTGTGTGTATGTTAAGAATAAAGTTTTATCTGTTTGTATGTTAGAAATAGAATGAAGTTTCACCAGTTTACAAGTTACGAAAGTTCTATCTCTTTAAGTTTACAAGTTAAGATTAAAGTTCTATCTGTTTATATGTTAGAAATAGAATGAAGTTTCACCAGTTTACAAGTTAAGAATAAAGTTCTATCTGTTTATATGTTAGAAATAAAATAAAGTTTCAATAGTTTGCAAGTTAAAAATAAAGTTTCAATAGTTTACAAGTTTTAAAATAAAGTTTAAATAGTGTGCAAGATAAAAAATAAAGTTTGAACAGTTTACAAGCTGAAATAAAGTTTTAATAGTGTACACGTTGGAAATAAAGTTTTAATAGTTTATGTGCTTCAAAATAGAGTTATAACAGTTTATATGTTAGAAATAAAATGAAGTTTCATCAGTTTACAAGTTAAGAATAAAGTTCTATCTGTTTGTATGATAGAAATAAAACAAAGTTTCAACCGTTTACAAGTTAAAAATAAAGTTTCAACAGTTTACAAGTTAAAATTAAAGCTTCAACAATTACAAGTAAAAAATAAAACTTCAAAAGTTTACCAGTTAGAAATAAAGTTTCATCAGTTTACAAGTCAAAATAAAGTTTCAACAGATTATAAGTTAAAAGAAAAGTTCCAATAGTATGTGCATTAGAAATAACGTTTCAGCTGTTTGTATGTTAGAAATAAGATAAAGTTTCAATTGTGTGTACGTTAGAAATAAAGTTCTATCTGTTTCTATGATAGAAATAAAACAAAGTTTCAACCGTTAACAAGTTAAAAATAAAGTTTTAAGAGTTTACAAGTTAAAACTAATGTTCCAATAGTGTATGTGCATTAGAAATAAAGTTAGAACAGTTTACAAGCTGAAATAAAGTTTTAATAGTGTACACGTTGGAAATAAAGTTTTAATAGTTTATGTGCTTCAAAATAGATTTATAACAGTTTATATGTTAGAAATAAAATGAAGTTTCATCAGTTTACAAGTTAAGAATAAAGTTCTATCTGTTTGTATGTTAGAAATAAAACAAAGTTTCAACCGTTAACAAGTTAAAAATAAAGTTTTAAGAGTTTACAAGTTAAACTAATGTTTCAATAGTGTGTGTATGTAGAAATAAAGTTTTATCTGTTTGTATGTTAGAAATAGAATGAAGTTTCACCAGTTTACAAGTTACGAATAAAGTTCTATCTCTTTAAGTTTATAAGTTAAGAATAAAGTTCTATCTGTTTATATGTTAGAAATAGAATGAAGTTTCACCAGTTTACAAGTTAAGAATAAAGTTCTATCTGTTTATATGTTAGAAATAAAATAAAGTTTCAACAGTCTACAAGTTAAAAATAAAATTATAACTGTTTCAAGAGTTTACAAGTTAGAAATTAAGTTTCAATGGTGTATGCGTTAGAAATAAAGTTTTTGCTGTTTGTATATCAAAATAAAGTTTCAAGAGTTTACAAGTTAGAAATAAAATGAAGGTTCACCAGTTTACAAGTTAGAATGAAGTTCTATCTGTTTGTATGTTAGAAATAAAACAAAGTTTCAACCGTTAACAAGTTAAAAATAAAGTTTTAAGAGTTACAAGTTAAAACTAATGTTTCAATAGTGTGTATGTTAAGAATAAAGTTTTATCTGTTTGTATGTTAGAAATAGAATGAAGTTTCACCAGTTTACAAGTTAAGAATAAAGTTCTATCTGTTTATATGTTAGAAATAAAAAAAAAAAAAAGTTTCAATAGTTTGCAAGTTAAAAATAAAGTTTCAATAGTTTACAAGTTTTAAAATAAAGTTTAAATAGTGTGCAACATAAAAAATAAAGTTTGAACAGTTTACAAGCTGAAATAAAGTTTTAATAGTGTACACGTTGGAAATAAAGTTTTAATAGTTTATGTGCTTCAAAATAGAGTTATAACAGTTTATATGTTAGAAATAAAATGAAGTTTCATCAGTTTACAAGTTAAGAATAAAGTTCTATCTGTTTGTATGTTAGAAATAAAACAAAGTTTCAACCGTTTACAAGTTAAAATAAAGTTTCACCAGTGTACAAGTTAGAAATAAAGTTTCAATAGTGTATATGTTAGAAATAAAGTTTTAGCTGTTTGTATATGAAAAACTAAGTTTCAAGAGTTTACAAGTTAAAAAATAAAGTTTCAATGGTGTATACGTTAGAAATAAAGTTTTAGCTGTTTGTATATCAAAATAAAGTTTCAAGAGTTTACAAGTTAGAAATAAAGTTTCAACAGTGTGCACGTTAAGAATAAAGTTTCAATAGTGTGTATGTTAAGAATAAAGTTCTATCTGTTTATATGTTAGAAATAAAAATGAAGGTTCATCAGTTTACAAGTTAAGAATAAAGTTTTATCTGTTTGTATGTTAGAAATAAAATAAAGTTTCGACCGTTAACAAGTTAAAAATAAAGTTTCAGATTAAAATAAAGTTTCAATAGTGTGTATGATGGAAATAAAGTTTAAGCGCTTTGTGCGTCAGAAATAAAGTTTCAACCGTTTACAAGTTAAAAATAAAGTTTCAACAGTGTGTACGTTAAGAATAAAGTTCTATCTGTTTATATGTTAGAAATAAAAATAAAGGTTCACCAGTTTACAGGTTAAGAATAAAGTTTTATCTGCTTGTATGTCAGAAATGAAATAAAGTTTCACCAGTTTAAAAGTTAAGAATAAAGTTTTAATAGTGTGTATGTTAGAAATAAAGTTTCAATAGTGTGTATGTTAAGAATAAAGTTCTATCTGTTTATATGTTAGAAATAAAAATGAAGGTTCACCAGTTTGCAAGTTAAGAATAAAGTTTTATCTGCTTGCATGTCAGAAATGAAATAAAGTTTCACCAGTTTAAAAGTTAAGAATAAAGTTTCACCAGTTTAAAAGTTAAGAATAAAGTTTCAATAGTGTGTATGTTAAGAATAAAGTTCTATCTGTTTATATGTTAGAAATAAAATGAAGTTTCAATAGTGTGTATGTTAAGAATAAAGTTCTATCTGTTTATATGTTAGAAATAAAATGAAGGTTCACCAGTTTACAAGTTAAGAATAAATTTATCTGCTTGTATGTTAGAAATAAAATAAAGTTTCACCGATTTACAAGTTAAAAAATAAAGTTTCAATAGTTAACACGTTAAAAATAAAGTTTCAATAGTGTGTATGTTAAGAATAAAGTTCTATCTGTTTGTATATTAGAAAGAAAATGAAGGTTCATCAGTTTACAAGTTAATAATAAAGTTTTATCTGTTTGTATGTTAGAAATAAAACATAGTTTCAACCGTTGACAAGTTAAAAATAAAGTTTCAATAGTTTGCGAATTAAAACTAATGTTTCAATAGTGCGTATGTTAAGAATAAAGTTTTATCTGTTTGTATGTTAGAAATAAAATGAAGCTTCGCCAGTTTACAAGTTTAGAATAAAGTTTTATCAGCTTGTATGTTAGAAATAAAATGAAGTTTCACCAGTTTACAAATTAAAAATAAAGTTTCAATAGTGTGTACGTTAGAAATAAAGTTTCAACCGTTTACAAGTTAAAATAAAGTTTCAACAGTGTCTACGTTAGAAATAAAGTTTTATCTGTTTGTAAAGTTCGATCGTAGGATTTACTAGTTTGCAAGTTAGACTCAGCATTCTACTAGTTGTAAATGAAAATAACGTTTCAACAGTTTACAGATTAAAATAAAGTTTCAATAGTGTGTATGATGGAAATAAAGTTTAAGCGCTTTGTGCGTTAGAAATAAAGTTTCAGCCGTTGACAAGTTAAAAATAAAGTTTCAACAGTGTGTACGTTAGAAATAAAGTTTTAGCTGTTTATATGTTAGAAACAAAATAAAGTTTCAACAGTTTACAAGTTGAAAAATAAAGTTTCAACAGTGTGTACGTTAGAAATAAATGAAAGTAAGAACTTCATCGTATGAGTATTTCTAACGTACACACTGTTGAAACTTTATTTTTCAACTTGTAAACTGTTGAAACTTTATTTCTAACGTACACACTGTTGAAACTTTATTTTTAACTTGTCAACGGCTGAAACTTTATTTCTAACGCACAAAGCGCTTAAACTTTATTTCCATCATACACACTATTGAAACTTTATTTTAATCTGTAAACTGTTGAAACGTTATTTTCATTTACAACTAGTAGAATGCTGAGTCTAACTTGCAAACTAGTAAATCCTACGATCGAACTTTACAAACAGATAAAACTTTATTTCTAACGTAGACACTGTTGAAACTTTATTTTAACTTGTAAACGGTTGAAACTTTATTTCTAACGTACACACTATTGAAACTTTATTTTTAATTTGTAAACTGGTGAAACTTCATTTTATTTCTAACATACAAGCTGATAAAACTTTATTCTAAACTTGTAAACTGGCGAAGCTTCATTTTATTTCTAACATACAAACAGATAAAACTTTATTCTTAACATACGCACTATTGAAACATTAGTTTTAACTCGCAAACTATTGAAACTTTATTTTTAACTTGTCAACGGTTGAAACTATGTTTTATTTCTAACATACAAACAGATAAAACTTTATTATTAACTTGTAAACTGATGAACCTTCATTTTCTTTCTAATATACAAACAGATAGAACTTTATTCTTAACATACACACTATTGAAACTTTATTTTTAACGTGTTAACTATTGAAACTTTATTTTTTAACTTGTAAATCGGTGAAACTTTATTTTATTTCTAACATACAAGCAGATAAAATTTATTCTTAACTTGTAAACTGGTGAACCTTCATTTTATTTCTAACATATAAACAGATAGAACTTTATTCTTAACATACACACTATTGAAACTTCATTTTATTTCTAACATATAAACAGATAGAACTTTATTCTTAACATACACACTATTGAAACTTTATTCTTAACTTTTAAACTGGTGAAACTTTATTCTTAACTTTTAAACTGGTGAAACTTTATTTCATTTCTGACATGCAAGCAGATAAAACTTTATTCTTAACTTGCAAACTGGTGAACCTTCATTTTTATTTCTAACATATAAACAGATAGAACTTTATTCTTAACATACACACTATTGAAACTTTATTTCTAACATACACACTATTGAAACTTTATTCCTAACTTTTAAACTGGTGAAACTTTATTTCATTTCTGACATACAAGCAGATAAAACTTTATTCTTAACCTGTAAACTGGTGAACCTTTATTTTTATTTCTAACATATAAACAGATAGAACTTTATTCTTAACGTACACACTGTTGAAACTTTATTTTTAACTTGTAAACGGTTGAAACTTTATTTCTGACGCACAAAGCGCTTAAACTTTATTTCCATCATACACACTATTGAAACTTTATTTTAATCTGAAACTTTATTTTTAACTTGTTAACGGTCGAAACTTTATTTTATTTCTAACATACAAACAGATAAAACTTTATTCTTAACTTGTAAACTGGTGAACCTTCATTTTATTTCTAACATATAAACAGATAGAACTTTATTCTTAACATACACACTATTGAAACTTTATTCTTAACGTGCACACTGTTGAAACTTTATTTCTAACTTGTAAACTCTTGAAACTTTATTTTGATATACAAACAGCTAAAACTTTATTTCTAACGTATACACCATTGAAACTTTATTTTTTAACTTGTAAACTCTTGAAACTTAGTTTTTCATATACAAACAGCTAAAACTTTATTTCTAACATATACACTATTGAAACTTTATTTCTAACTTGTACACTGGTGAAACTTTATTTTAACTTGTAAACGGTTGAAACTTTGTTTTATTTCTATCATACAAAAAGATAGAACTTTATTCTTAACTTGTAAACTGATGAAACTTCATTTTATTTCTAACATATAAACTGTTATAACTCTATTTTGAAGCACATAAACTATTAAAACTTTATTTCCAACGTGTACACTATTAAACCTTTATTTCAGCTTGTAAACTGTTCAAACTTTATTTTTTATCTTGCACACTATTTAAACTTTATTTTAAAACTTGTAAACTATTGAAACTTTATTTTTAACTTGCAAACTATTGAAACTTTATTTTATTTCTAACATATAAACAGATAGAACTTTATTCTTAACTTGTAAACTGGTGAAACTTCATTCTATTTCTAACATACAAACAGATAAAACTTTATTCTTAACATACACACACTATTGAAACATTAGTTTTAACTTGTAACTCTTAAAACTTTATTTTTAACTTGTTAACGGTTGAAACTTTGTTTTATTTCTAACATACAAACAGATAGAACTTCATTCTTAACTTGTAAACTGGTGAACCTTCATTTTATTTCTAACTTGTAAACTCTTGAAACTTTATTTTGATATACAAACAGCTAAAACTTTATTTCTAACGCATACACCATTGAAACTTAATTTCTAACTTGTAAACTCTTGAAACAGTTATAATTTTATTTTTAACTTGTAGACTGTTGAAACTTTATTTTATTTCTAACATATAAACAGATAGAACTTTATTCTTAACTTGTAAACTGGTGAAACTTCATTCTATTTCTAACATATAAACAGATAGAACTTTATTCTTAACTTATAAACTTAAAGAGATAGAACTTTATTCGTAACTTGTAAACTGGTGAAACTTCATTCTATTTCTAACATACAAACAGATAAAACTTTATTCTTAACATACACACACTATTGAAACATTAGTTAAACTTGTAAACTCTTAAAACTTTATTTTTAACTTGTTAACGGTTGAAACTTTGTTTTATTTCTAACATACAAACAGATAGAACTTTATTCTTAACTTGTAAACTGATGAAACTTCATTTTATTTCTAACATATAAACTGTTATAACTCTATTTTGAAGCACATAAACTATTAAAACTTTATTTCCAACGTGTACACTATTAAAACTTTATTTCAGCTTGTAAACTGTTCTAACTTTATTCTTAACATACATACACTATTGAAACATTAGTTTTAACTTGTAAACTCTTGAAACTTTATTTTTAACTTGTTAACGGTTGAAACTTTGTTTTATTTCTATCATAGAAACAGATAGAACTTTATTTCTAACGTACACACAATTGAAACTTTATCTTATTTCTAACATACAAACAGCTGAAACGTTATTTCTAATGCACATACTATTGGAACATTTCTTTTAACTTATAATCTGTTGAAACTTTATTTTGACTTGTAAACTGATGAAACTTTATTTCTAACTGGTAAACTTTTGAAGTTTTATTTTTTATTTTGTAATTGTTGAAGCTTTAATTTTAACTTGTAAACTGTTGAAACTTTATTTTTAACTTGTAAACGGTTGAAACTTTGTTTTATTTCTATCAGACAAACAGATAGAACTTTATTCTTAACTTGTAAACTGATGAAACTTCATTTTATTTCTAACATATAAACTGTTATAACTCTATTTTGAAGCACATAAACTATTAAAACTTTATTTCCAACGTGTACACTATTAAAACTTTATTTCAGCTTGTAAACTGTTCAAACTTTATTTTTTATCTTGCACACTATTTAAACTTTATTTTAAAACTTGTAAACTATTGAAACTTTATTTTTAACTTGCAAACTATTGAAACTTTATTTTATTTCTAACATATAAACAGATAGAACTTTATTCTTAACTTGTAAACTGGTGAAACTTCATTCTATTTCTAACATACAAACAGATAAAACTTTATTCTTAACATACACACACTATTGAAACATTAGTTTTAACTTGTAACTCTTAAAACTTTATTTTTAACTTGTTAACGGTTGAAACTTTGTTTTATTTCTAACATACAAACAGATAGAACTTCATTCTTAACTTGTAAACTGGTGAACCTTCATTTTATTTCTAACTTGTAAACTCTTGAAACTTTATTTTGATATACAAACAGCTAAAACTTTATTTCTAACGCATACACCATTGAAACTTAATTTCTAACTTGTAAACTCTTGAAACAGTTATAATTTTATTTTTAACTTGTAGACTGTTGAAAATTTATTTCTAACATATAAACTGTTATAACTCTATTTTGAAGCACATAAACTATTAAAACTTTATTTCCAACGTGTACACTATTAAAACTTTATTTCAGCTTGTAAACTGTTCTAACTTCATTGTTAACATACATACACTATTGAAACATTAGTTTTAACTTGTAAACTCTTGAAACTTTATTTTTAACTTGTTAACGGTTGAAACTTTGTTTTATTTCTATCATAGAAACAGATAGAACTTTATTTCTAACGTACACACAATTGAAACTTTATCTTATTTCTAACATACAAACAGCTGAAACGTTATTTCTAATGCACATACTATTGGAACTTTTCTTTTAACTTATAATCTGTTGAAACTTTATTTTGACTTGTAAACTGATGAAACTTTATTTCTAACTGGTAAACTTTTGAAGTTTTATTTTTAACTTGTAATTGTTGAAGCTTTAATTTTAACTTGTAAACTGTTGAAACTTTATTTTTAACTTGTAAACGGTTGAAACTTTGTTTTATTTCTATCAGACAAACAGATAGAACTTTATTCTTAACTTGTAAACTGATGAAACTTCATTTTATTTCTAACATATAAACTGTTATAACTCTATTTTGAAGCACATAAACTATTAAAACTTTATTTCCAACGTGTACACTATTAAAACTTTATTTCAGCTTGTAAACTGTTCAAACTTTATTTTTTATCTTGCACACTATTTAAACTTTATTTTAAAACTTGTAAACTATTGAAACTTTATTTTTAACTTGCAAACTATTGAAACTTTATTTTATTTCTAACATATAAACAGATAGAACTTTATTCTTAACTTGTAAACTGGTGAAACTTCATTCTATTTCTAACATACAAACAGATAAAACTTTATTCTTAACATACACACACACACACTATTGAAACTTTATTTTCAATCTGTAAACTGTTGAAACTATATCTTTCATTTACAAATAGTAGAACGCTTAGTCTAACTTGTAAATCTTAAAACATTTCATATGGACGATGATGATAATAGATGAAATAGTGTCAAATAAATTAAGATAGCTTACACTTCTGATACAGGGATAGCAATCGACTGCGATCCATGTGTAAAGAGCTTGTTAGACTACGGAAGAGAGAAGTGTGTTATGTTGCGTGTGGCGCGTGAGTGTCCTCCCATTTCATTCCATTCATCAATTCGTCTCATTGATAGAGACAGGTAGAACTCATGGTTCTCATAACGTATGCAATGGAAAGTTTTAGGCAACCTTCGACAGTTGGCTAAATGTCGCCCTGGCGCGAATGCATACTACGTTGAGATAGAGGCAATCACTTGCAAACATGACGCAGAGAGGTTTAACAAGATTGACCATTGCCGAATGTCCCCTGCGGTATACATAGCTACGGGTTTCACCGCCGCCCTTTACAGGAACGCCCGTCGAAAGGAAGTATTACACCGAACTTCATTTGCAACGTTCAAGTTGACTGATAGCAGATTCAACTTAATGATAGTATTCGCCAGTCCGAAGACTGCCCAGGGCAAACCGCGAGGAGGTTCTATCATGTCTTGCCCCATGGTGGCCCTTAAGAGAGCCGATGGTTCGTTCTCGGGAGTAACGTCATCTTACACCCTACCAATTCTGCTGAGAGAGTCTTTGACTCTCTCTTTGGTAGCACTGTCGACTTCCACACTAACTGGCACATGACTAAAAAGTGGAATGTAGCGCCATTCCGTTGGATTGACAGCAGTTGCTGTCATCGGATTGCCAATCTGAGCAAGATTATTAAAAACTCTGTCTTGCTCCTCTAGCCTGACAAACTCCTCAAATAAATTTCGCGGCCTTAACTGCGGTCCGCGAGGAGAGCTGACTTGACTGTTCGGCGTCTGCATGATTGAAATGAAATGGAATGAGAGGTAGTGGTTTATATACCCCTCTAATGTGATGTAACGTTCAAGTTGACTGATAGCAGATTCAACTTAATGATAGTATTCGCCAGTCTAAAGACTGCCCAGGGCAAACCGCGTGGAGGTTCTATCATGTCTTGCCCCATGGTGGCCCTTAAGAGAGCCGATGGTTCGTTCTCGGGAGTAACGTCATCTTACACCCTACCAATTCTGCTGAGAGAGTCTTCGACTCTCTCTTTGGTAGCACTGTCGACTTCCACACTAGCTGGCACATGGCTAAAAAGTGGAATGTAGCGCCATTCCGTTGGATTGACAGCAGTTGCTGTCATCGGATTGCCAATCCGAGCAAGATTATTAAAAACTCTGTCTTGCTCCTCTAGCCTGACAAACTCCTCAAATAAATTTCGCGGCCTTAACTGCGGTCCGCGAGGAGAGCTGACTTGACTGTTCGGCGTCTGCATGATTGAAATGAAATGAAATGAGAGGCAGTGGTTTATATACCCCTCTAACGCGACGCAACGTTCAAGTTGACTGATAGCAGATTCAACTTAATGATAGTATTCGCCAGTCCGAAGACTGCCCAGGGCAAAGCGCGTGGAGGCTCTATCATGTCTTGTCCCATAGTGGACGATTATACGGTAGTGTGTTAGTAGATTTCAATCACTGAAAAAGGAAGATGAGAATCATTTCATTTGTCTCATCAACGTTTATCATGGGAGCAATCATTGAAGGGGCATCTAATGAATTACATTTCACTCTACTCCATATCATAAAGACTAACCTTTGTCGAATGGCTGAAGTACTCTGACCTGGCGAGAGAAAACGTCACGTTGAGTATGAAGTCGAACGCCCAACATGAGCAACGGCTCAGAGGTTTCGGTCTAACAAACGACGAACAACCCGTGCAACACAATCCCTCTACGGCAGTACCCGCCGTCCCGAAGGAACGCTCGAGCAAAGGAGGTATTACAGCGATGATGTGCTTTATGAGCAGAAGTGAATCTCTTGATAGCAAGAGACTATTCAACTAGATACCAAGTCAAAACAACCTGATAGCAGGACAAATGTATAGTCAGTAATTTACACTTAGTGAGGAATGATAGATTTGAGTGTAGTGAGTGGCACTCGATCCCGTCGACAGCCCGAAGGCCTTGTACTGATCACTAGGGAAGTGAGAGATCTTCCCCGATACCCGCTCTTTACAGCTGAAGACATCATTGTCACTGCCCCGAAGTGGTAACAGGAATGCCGAGTCAAAGGTAGTGATCAGTAGCTGGGATCTAACCCCTCAAAGCTGCCTTAGACTTAGTTGAATTTGAAATCTGATAGCAGATTTGAACTCAGCATACTTGAAAACCTTGAGGAAACATCCCAAGTTATTGCTTTGATCAGCTTGATAGCAAGCCGTAGAGAGCTTGATTCACCAGCGTTTTGCAATGGAGATGTTTAGAGGCCACCCATGACAAGATAGCTAAGACTCAACCGATTGGCGTTCAAAGTGCTACGTTGAGAGCTGTGTCAAATGCCCAACATGAGTTGCCCCAGCGGTTACGGTCTCAAATATGACACATTCCCTTGCCACACTTATCACTACGGCATCGTCCGCCGTCCCGAAGGAACACCCTGTCAGTGGAATATTACAGCAAAACTCTCCGTGTCTTGCTCGCTTTCAGTGAAAAGCCGCTTATAGCATGAGAAGACTGGCTCAGACATCATTAAAAATGCTTTCATTGACTTCAGCAGGGTCGGAAACCCCAGAAAACCTCCAAAAATAGTGAATTTAAATTTTCAACTTTTTAGCACTACTTATGAAATTTTATAAGTAGTCCATCACTTAGGCCAGGTCAATAGCGACCGAACCTTTTTTGAATCAAGTCAAACGGACTTGTAGAAGCAAAGTTACAAGCCTTTAAAGTTTTGGAGTCTTTTATGGCCTGGAGACGAAGGCCATCTCCTGGCGAACCTCGAAGTCTGACGCCTTAGCTGATATCAGCAATGAAATTTTCTAAGTCGGTTTCTTACAGAAACTCGGGATTTGGAATGTCCGAAGCTATCATCGGAGCTCAGAGAGACGACCTACCTCTGACAATCGTTCTCCTCTAAATGAAAAGTCTCCGTCGGTTCCCAGCTTATATAGTGTGTGGCGATCAGCTGATGACGTAATACCCATCATCCAAACACTAAAAATCCCGTCTATCTCCGGTTCTAGTGCTCCGATTGAGCTGGAAATACACCATTTCCATGTAGAATTTGACGCTGAATCCGAATCTGGCCTCCGTTTTCCCATCCGATGCTTCGTTTTGGCTCTACAGTAGGCAGCCATCGCAAAAATTCTAACTCTGTCGTTTTTCCGAAAAATGTTGAACAATTTTCTCGACGATTGACTTGAAACTCTCCGATTGACTTGAAACTCACCATACAGATAAAGAATTTCACGCTGATTCCAAATCTGAAATCCGTTTTCCAATCCGATGCTTCGTTTTGAAGCTAGAGCCCAAAACGTCCCAAATTCTAACTCTGTCGTTTTTCGCCAATGTCCCAAAATCTTAAATGGCGTCTCACATCTAAACGAAGACAGATAGGAACAAGCCGATTCTTTCACTGAATTTGTCTCACTCTTAGCTTTCAAACGAGCTATCGCACGACAAAATCCGTCCACTAGAAGCCAAAATCGAAGCAAGCTGTCCAGAGGGGGGGGGGACGTCAGCCGAAAATTTTTTCTCTCCGATTTCGCTGGAAACATCCTTCCTAACCCAAAATTTCACGTAGATTCCGAATCTGGCCTCCGTTTTCTCATCCGATGCTTCGTTTGGGCGCTACACACCAAAACGTCCCAAATTCTAACTCTGTCGTTTTTCGCCAATGTCCCAAAATCTTAAATGGCGTCTCACATCTAAACGAAGACAGATAGGAACAAGCCGATTCTTTCACTGAATTTGTCTCACTCTTAGCTTTCAAACGAGCTATCGCACGACAAAATCCGTCCACTAGAAGCCAAAATCGAAGCAAGCTGTCCAGAGGGGGGGGGGACGTCAGTGAAAATTTTTTCTCTGCGATTTCGCTGGAAACATCCTTCCTAACCCAAAATTTCACGTAGATTCCGAATCTGGCCTCCGTTTTCTCATCCGATGCTTCGTTTGGGCGCTACACACCAAAACGTCCCAAATTCTAACTCTGTCGTTTTTTCGAAAAATGTTGAAAATTTTTTCTCTCCGATTGACTTGAAACTCACCATACAGATAAAGAATTTCACGCTGATTCCAAATCTGAAATCCGTTTTCCAATCCGATGCTTCGTTTTGAAGCTAGAGCCCAAAACGTCCCAAATTCTAACTCTGTCGTTTTTCACCAATGTCCCAAAATCTTAAATGGCGTCTCACATCTAAACGAAGACAGATAGGAACAAGCCGATTCTTTCACTGAATGTGTCTCACTCTTAGCTTTCAAACGAGCTATCGCACGACAAAATCCGTCCACTGGAAGCCAAAATCGAAGCAAGCTGTCCAGAGGGGGGGGGACGTCAGCCGAAAATTTTTTCTCTCCGATTTCGCTGGAAACATCCTTCCTAACCCAAAATTTCACGTAGATTCCGAATCTGGCCTCCGTTTTCTCATCCGATGCTTCGTTTGGGCGCTACACACCAAAACGTCCCAAATTTTAACTCTGTTAAAATTTTGAAGAAAAATTTTTTCTCGCCGATTGAGCTGGAAATCACACCACAGATGCAGAATTTTACGCTGAATCCGAATCTGGCAGCCATTTCACCATCCACGACAACCTAGACGGTCGCCCACGTCAACCTAGACGGTCGCCCACGTCAACCTAGACGGTCGACCACGTCAACCTGGACGGTCGCCCAAGTCAACCAGGCGGTCGGACCAACTCACTCGAGTCTCACACTCTGTCGTTGCAGAGGGGGGGGGAGTCAGCGAACAGTTTGCGAACCCACCTGGCCGGCACACCACGACAGACCACAACCTCTGTCGTTCCAGAGGGGGGGGGGACTCAGACCCGAAGCACCACGGCGGCCGACCACGACACTCTGCCGTTCCAGAGGGGGGGGGCGCCGGTCGAGTGTTTGTCACTTGCTTACTACTCTTGTTCCTACCTGCCTTCGTTTAGAGGTGAGACGTTATTGAAAATTTGGGACCTTGGCGAAAAACGACAGAGTTAGAATGTTTATGAAAATCGCTCTAGCGGGTGAAGCAAGCCTCGGACGGGAAAACAGAGACCAGATTTGGAATCAGCGTCAAATTCTGCTTCGCATGGTAAATTTGAAAGCCATCGGAGAGAAAAAATTTTTCATCATTTTTCCGAAAAACGAGTTAGAATTTTTGCGATGGCTGCCTACTGTAGAGCCAAAACGAAGCATCGGATGGGAAAATGGAGGGCAGATTCGGATTCAGCGTCAAATTCTACATGGATTCTAAATGGTGAATTTCCTGCTCCATCGGAGCACTAGAACCGGAGATAGACGGGTTTTTAGTGTTTGAATGATGGGTATTACGTCATCAGCTGATCGCCACAAACTATATAAGTGGAAACTCGGCTTGTGGAAATCAGTTCTCCTCCCGACTGGGTTGGGGTAGGTGAACTCCGGAGCTCCGATGATAGCATTGGAAATCTGAAAAACCAAAGAAACCGACTTAGAAAATTTCATTGCTGAAGTCAGCTAAGGCATCAGACTTAGAGGTTTGCCAGGAGATGGCCTTCGTCTCCAGGCCATAAAAGACTCCAAAACTTTAAAGGCTTGTAACTTTGCTTCTACAAGTCCGTTTGACTTGATTCAAAAAAGGTTCGGTTGCTATTGACCTGCCCTAAGTGATAGACTACTTATGAAATTTCATAAGTAGTGTTAAAAAGTTGAAAAATTTAAATTCACTAGTTTTGGAGGTTTTCTGGGGTTTTCGACCCTGCTGAAGTCAATGAAAGGATTTTTAATTATGTCTGAGCCAGTCTTCTCATGTTACAATAGCTTTTCACTGAAAGCGAGCAAGACACGGAGAGTTTTGCTGTAATATTCCATTGACAGGGTGTTCCTTCGGGACGGCGGACGATGCTGTAGTGATAAGTGTGGCAAGGGAGTGTGTCATAGTTTAGACCGAAACCGCTGGGGCAACTCATGTCTCATGTTGGGCATTTGACGCAGTTCTCAACGTAGCACTTTGAACGCCAATCGGTTGAGTCTTAGCTATCTTGTCATGGGTGGCCTCTAAACATCTCCATTGCAAAACGCTGGTGAATCAAGCTCTCTACGGCTTGCTATCAAGCTGATCAAAGCAACGACTCACCAACCTCTTGTAAATAACTCCACCGATTTTCATGTCTGGCGATCAAGTCATGGACGGTGCAAGTCACGGAGATTTTCGGTGTGATACTTCCTGTTGGTGGGCGTTCTTTCGAGACAGCTGTGAAGTCCGTAGCGATGAGTACTGCACGGGACGTGGGCAATGGTAATCCTTGTGAAACCTCTCTGCGTCATGTTTGCAAGTGGTTGCCTTTCGTCTCAACGTTGTACTCTGACCGCCAGGGCGACATTTAGCTATCTGCCACAGGTTACCTCATAAAATCTCCATTGCACTTGTCTCCCGACAGTTGGCCAACCATGCGAGAATGAACCATCAGTTCTTTTAAGAACTGTCTCTATCACGGAGACGAAATGATGAAGGGATGAAACGGGAGGACATTCATGCGCCACACGCAACCACACACTCATTTCTCTCTTCGCTAATGAACAAGCTCTTGTCAGTGTCGTCAGAAACTTTATCATGTTGTACAAAAGTTTTATTGCAACACAGGTTGATGTATAGTTAGAAAGTTTGATCATGGCGCTTATTCGTGAGTGTCGTCAGAAAGTGCATCATGGTTTGCAAAAGCAAAGTTTAGTATAGTCAAATATTTTTACTGTAACACAGGTTGATGTATAGTTAGACAAGTTTGATCATGATGTTTTATGAAACACAAATGTCATGAAATGCAGGTGTTAGTGTAGTCAAATAATTTACCTCGACGCACGTTTGTGAAAATAAAGTTTGATCATTGACGTTGTATGACTGACCGAACTCATCACAGCACTGGAAAGTTTTATCGAAAAGGTTTTACTGCACAGTGAAGATTGTCTTGTAACTTACTTTCACAGTTTTAGAAAGTTTTATTGGAGACAGTTCTCAACTGTTCCCTTATTAGAAAATTCTAACTTCATGACTGTTAGATTAGCTTCATCAGGTTTACTAAAAGCAGTCCTGTACTGCAATGAGACTGCGAGTTTAGAATGTTATATGAAAACAGTGTTCACCACAACACTAGAAAGTTTAGCACAACACAAGTGTCATGAAAAAATACTTTATTTGGTCTTTGATTTAACATCATTGAAACCCACTTTACTAATAGCAATGACAATATGCTTTATTTTATTCAGAAGCAAATGATCGCCGTAACCATGGAAGTTGTCCATACGAGAAATAATCTTCCGCAGATGTCGTGTATAAAACTCAGAAGCATCAGTAACATATTCTTGTCCATAGGAACGAAATTGAAAATCAACACTTTCCGCTACTTCACCTGGAAAATGAGTGTAATTGACATGTGCAATTAAGTGAGCCTTGATGAGACTGTCTTTGAAATAAGATATCAACTCCGTAAATATTTTTCGTGTGTAGTCTAAACATGCTTCCAATTCTGTCTCCTCTCTTTGAAACTCAAGGATGTAATCTTGTATTAAGCCTCCGAAGCACTCTTGATGAAAACGAGTCGTGCAATCATCATGTTTCAATGTATTGACTTCAGGTGCCATGGTTGAGTCTATTGCTAAACACCATTTTGCCTAGGACGATTTCAATAACGCGTTGCAAATGTGCGTGCGCACATCGGGAACTCTAGCTCGTCTGTGATTGGACGAGAGGTCTGATCCATTCACTGCTTAGGAAAATCTTATAAAAGGCAGTGCACCAGCTCTGCTCTTCACATTTATCTTTCACAAGGTGAGTGTCGGTGAGCTCCTGCTATCAGGTTGTTTTGACTTGCTATCAAGCTGAATAGTTTCTTGCTATCAAGAGATTCACTTCTGCTCATAAAACATATCATCGCTGTAATACCTCCTTTGCTCGAGCGTTCCTTCGGGACGGCGGTTACTGACGTAGAGGGATTGCGTTGCACGGGTTGTTCGTCGTTTGTTAGACCGAAACCTCTGAGCAGTTGCTCATGTTGGGCGTTCGACATCATACTCAACGTGACGCTTTCTCTCGTCAGGTCAGAGTACTTCAGCCATTCGACAAAGGTTAGTCTTTATGATATGGAGTAGAGTGAGATGTAACTCATTAGATGTCACTTCAATGATTGTTCCCAAACGTTGACTAGGCAAATGAAACGATTCTCATCTTTCCTTTTCAGTGATTGAAGTCTTATCTACCATTGATCATCTGCAATCGACTATCTACCATGGAATTGACAAAAATTGAGAAATACCGCATTGCTGTCGAGATGGAAAAGGCTACCATCGAGCAATGTAAGTATTTGTAACAAGGTTGACTCTATTACTAACATCATTAGGGTAGACATCCTCATTAAAATCAAGACCCCTCCCTTATTTTGTTCATGCTTAAACCGAATCCAAATTTACCTCTGCTCATCTTTGCTGCCATTCTTTTTCAGTGCATGAATGTATTCGTAATGGGGAACCCGTCCCCCAAGGAGCAATCGGGGAAGCCTATGAGGGGCTTGGCAAGTGTAAGTATCTTTAACATTTCATGTTTATCATGTTTCAGAAATTCTGTATCATCCTTGTCTCACTATCTAATCTCTCTTTCCTCTCTACAGATATGGCGAAGATGAAAAAGTGGGAAGAAGCCGCGAGGCGGAAATACCGCGAGGAATCTCCGGCCCTACCTTCCCGCTCATCTACCTCCGCCCAAGCTGCGACCCCTTTCTCGGGCACTGTTATCGCCCCACCTCCACCGCCACCAGCTCCGGTACCTGCGTCCGTCCCTGTTCCAGTCCCGGCTCCTCGTCATCACGTCCCTCCGACACCGAAGCCCAGGACCCTTCCACCCTCGGCTGGTGTCCCTCTCCTGCCTCCTCCGCGTCCATCCATGCTGCCGGAGTTACAGTCCTTAGATGGTAAGTAATCCTGATTGGGAAATAGGGGGCTAAGACCTCAAACTTGAAATGTTGATCATGTTACTAATCTCTTTTCTCTTTTTAACAGATCTGGCGGCCTACCTCCTGGACGGCGACGTTCCCTCCCGTCCCATCATCATCCCTGCATCGCCACCACCACCTGCAGCGGCCGACCTCCCTCTCCTCTCCGTCAAGTCGGTGGAGAGACTGTTGGAGCAGGAGGAGTTAGACATAGTGGGAGAGGAGAGGGAGATGGAAGTCTAAAAGAAGGAGGACTTTCAATGCCAGCGGTGTGACAGGGTCTTCGCCTCAGCCTACAGTTTGAGACGTCACACCGCTGGCCATGCCTGCAGGGGAGGAAAGCGCCGACCGATCCCTCAACGACCCAAGTGTGAAGGTTGTGGACGCACGTTCTACAACAGCGCCAACTTGCGAGTCCACATCGAAGGCGGTTCCTGTGGCAGTGTGAGGCAACCACCGACAACAACAGGTAGGAAGCATCCTTCATCGCACGTCGGCTTTTCCTGTTCTTCGTGTCAGAAGACCTTTCCTACAGAGTTTGTTCTTTCTTCACACACACTCTGTCACACTCATCCCACTGAGCTTTACACTGACAACAACGTTACTCTAAGGCTGAGCAAGTTTTCCCTTGAGAGGCTCGTTCGCGATTATCAGTTAGAAAGCTCTGAAGCTGTGTAGGACATTCATCCTTTCTTGATGAATAATATAGGCTTAATTCATCAAATGTTGGCGAGCTTAGATAGATTTTTACTTAAGGGCATGTTCTATCTCACTGCTCGTTCCAATAAGGTAGACAGTAGCACGGGAGAAGTAGAGTCCACTGTGACCATTAGGATAGCCTCCTGTGCTGCTGATCTCATAGGTGATGTAAACGAGTGGGTAGAGAGACATGCGACCTATCTCGTCAGCAACTTAAATAAATTTAATGAAAGAGACAGCGGTCTGGTCTTTGATGGGATAGAGAAGGTAGACATCAAAATAAATCTTTTAGAAAATTTACAAGGGAGCGGTTGTTTCACCCTCCCCAAAGCACTGGCTGACAAAAAGGCTGTCATCAATGTAGAATGTCAGTCCCAGTGTTTCAAGTATGCCGTCCTCTCCATTCTTCACTATAATAATGTAGGTAAGCATCGTCAAAGAGTCACCAAGTATTGTGAATGGGAGGATGAGCTTAAGTTTGATGGGTTACATGTCAACACATTAGATTTCAAAGGCATCGCCCAATTTGAAAAACTCAACAATATTAAGATTGTCATCCATCTCTGGGAAAAAGGTCTGAAGGGCGTTAGGTATAACAACCGCCAAAGTAACTTCGACCGGGTTGTCAATCTCCTCCTAGTCTATAGCGACAATCACCCAGAATGGCATTATTGTGGCATTCCTAAAATTTCTAGATTCTATCACCACCAGCAAAATTATGATAACAAACATTATTACTGTGATCGCTGCACACGGCGCTTTAGGTCAAAACCATATTTTGAACAGCATTACGAGTGGTGCTCTCGGGGTAAGCTTCAAATGGAAGTCATGCCCAAAGATAAATTTTATAGGTATGAGGAAAACGGCAATGAGCTCAGTCCCATATGTACCATCTATGCGGACATTGAATGTTATATTGAACAAGAAGACCCAAGTCATGAGCCAGCAGCCATTGCCTGCTATGAAGTTTGGCATCCATATTATAGGAATCAAAATAAGATGCATGTGTGGCAAGGCCAGGAGTGCGTTGAAAACTTCCTCAACGTTTTAGATAGGAAAGCCCGTTTTCATCAACGCTATGAAACGGAGCTAACTAGGAAACCCATGTGCTTCACAGAAGCCGATAAAATCAAGTTTGATAGTACCACGGAATGTCCCCGCTGCTGTTCATCCTTTGATGATCAGCAGCATAAGAAAGTGAGGGACCATTGCCATCTCAGTGGTAAATTTAGGTCTGCCTTATGCAGTAAATGTAATATGAAACTTAGGCTCAAACGGCGAACGTCCCCCGTCATCTTTCATAACTTCAAATGTTATGATGCTCACATCATCATTCGTCATGGATTCGGTAAAATGAAATCCTGGTCATCCAAAGTGATTGCACAATGTAAGGAAAAGTTTATGTGCATCACTGCTAAAGTCCAAGTCGATAAGACGAAGGAGGGGAAGCCTGTCTTCTATGACAAAAAGGTTCTAGACAGTTTCCAGTTTATGTCTTCTTCCTTAGCCGCGTTGGCTAATAATTTAGAAACACTTCCCCTCACTCAACATTTAAGGAAAGACTATCCCAACATAAGTGACAGTCTGATACGACGGAAAGGGGTGTTTCCTTATGGTTATTTTAGTTCAATGGGCACATTGAAAGAAACATCCCTTCCGTCCATCGATAAATTTAAAAATGATTTGACGGGTGAGGACTGTTCGCTGGATGATTATAGGCATGCAGAGCAAGCATGGTTGGAATTTAGGTGTCGCACGTTTGGTGACTACATGCTTGCCTACTTAAAATTAGACATATATCTGTTGGCTGACGTGTTTGAGACTTTTAGGAAGGTCACATTAGAACAGGACGCCTTAGACCCCGTTCATTTTGTTATTCTGCCGGATCTGTCCTATCAGTCAACCTTCAAGATGACGAAAGAGAGCATTCATTTACTGCAAGATGCAGAAATGTACACGTTATTTGAACGTGGTATTAGGGGTGGCTTGACATTTGTCAACAAACATGTTGTCAACAGCACCCAAGACATAGGATCTACCACGCATTTAATGTACATAGACCAAAATAATTTGTATGGGAGTGCACTCTCCAAGCCTTTGCCACAGTCTGACTTCCAATGGGTAGAGCCCCATGACATCGAACACTTCTCCAATCAAGCACACATTATGGCACTGGGAGATGAGGCCGACATAGGTTATTTATTTGAAATCGACCTCATCTATCCAGACTGTATTAAGAATAGGACCGTTGATTTTCCTCTCGCACCCGAATCTGGCATAGTCAGTCCAGATATGTTCTTTCCCTTTATGGAAGAACACAATAAGCAGTATGAGCAGGAAAATGACTTAAAATATAAACCCAGTAGGAAGTTGTTGCTCACCCAATTGAACAAGCAACATTACATCGTGCACTATTCCATCCTCAAATTCTATCTAGGTATGGGGATGCAACTTGATAAAGTCCATCGCGCTATCCAGTTTAGGCAGAAGCCCTTTCTAAAACCGTATATAGAACTTAATAGTAAGAAACGGGCTGAATCCAAGAATCCTTTCGAAAAGGACTTCTTTAAATTTAAGAATAATGCCCTCTTTGGTAAAACCATGGAGGATGTAAGAAAGCGCATGGACTATCGCATCGTAACTGATCCGGAAACGAGTATCAAGTTATGTCGCTCGCCGTTGTTTTGCCACCATGATGTCATTTCCGAAGACATCACTGGTTTTAAAATGTTAAAATGTAAAGTAGAACTTTGTAAGCCCATTTATGTCGGTCAAGCTGTCTTGGATCACTCCAAGTTAGAAATGTACAAGTTATTTTACCACACTTTTAAGACATGTCCACTTCTCCAACGTGTGGAATTAGTAGGAGGTGATACAGACAGCTTCTTCCTAGCTTTGACAACCACGAGCCAAGTCAAGCAGGACGACATTTTAAAACATTTAGCACCCAAGTTTGATAGTTCCAACTATCCCACTGACCATCCGCTTTACTCTACCTCAAATAAAGCGAAGCTTGGCTGCTTCAAGGATGAGTGTGCCGGTAAACAGATAGAGGAGATGATCTTGCTTCGCCCCAAGATGTACTCCATGAAGCTAAAATCCTCAGAGCTTTCTATAAAACGGGCGAAAGGCATCTCGAAGTCAATCGTTAGAAAAATGACACATAGGGACTATCAAGATGCCTTAGATTCTCTTAAAATCAAAAAAGTAGAAATGACCATTTTAAAATCTCATTCGCATCAAGTCAGAACAACGTTTAGGAAACGATGTCTCTCAGCTTGGGAAGACAAGCGATGCTGGGTGAGTCCTAATCACTCATTACCGTACGGCCATCCAGACACTCATCTACCTCCACCCAAGTGACAGAAACTTTCTCCTCTTCCGTCCGGCGATGTCTGATGATGAATACTTCCTCTCTGTTGTGGTTGATGTTTTGCTTTTTCGCTCCATGGCGTTTTCTATGGGGTGTTGTGAGTGAGTGCCTTGTAACATGCGTCCAACTCCTGTTCACAGCATATCATCGATGGGGTATCCAGTGCTTTTGCTGACTTTGTTTTGTCCCTGTACAGTTTCCGACACATCAGTGACTTTGTTTTCTCCCTGTACATGAGTGACTTTGTTTTCTCCCTGTACATGAGTGACTTTGTTTTCTGCTACCATCAGTATGACCTATGTGCGGTGCTATTAAAATCGGCTCTGATGATGAATAACATATCATGTACATACTGTCTCGTTTTTCTTTTGACATAAAGATGGGATTCTCACTCAATAGATAGAAGTAAAAGTTTTGATCATTTTATAAGATGGGTAGGGTTAGAAATAAAGTTAATGATTGTAAAGTTACATATCACTGTTTGTAAGATAGGCGAAATGTAAAATGAAGTCATAACCGTGCTAGACTTTGTAAAGCTAGAAATAAAGTTAATGTTTGTAAAGTTAGAAATAAATTTGATGATTGTAAAGTTATAACCATATCACTGTTTGTAAGATAGGTGAAATGTAAATGAAGTCAGAATCACTTCACTGTTTGTAAAGTTAGAAATAAAGTTATCACCATGTCGCTGTTTGTAAGATAGGTGAAATATAAATGAAGTTAGGATCACTTCACCGTTTGTAAAGTTAGAAATAAAGTTGTCGTTTGTAAAGTTAGAAATAAAGTTGATGATTGTAAAGCTAGAAATAAAGTTATACCCATGTCGCTGTTTGTAAGATAGGTGAAATGTAAATGAAGTCAGAATCACTTCACTGTTTGTAAAGTTAGCAATAAAGTTATCACCATGTCGCTGTTTGTAAGATAGGTGAAATATAAATGAAGTTAGGATCACTTCACCGTTTGTAAAGTTAGAAATAAAGTTGTCGTTTGTAAAGTTAGAAATAAAGTTGATGATTGTAAAGCTAGAAATAAAGTTATACCCATGTCGCTGTTTGTAAGATAGGTGAAATGTAAATGAAGTCAGAATCACTTCACTGTTTGTAAAGTTAGAAATAAAGTTATCACCATGTCGCTGTTTGTAAGATAGGTGAAATATAAATGAAGTTAGGATCACTTCACCGTTTGTAAAGTTAGAAATAAAGTTGTCGTTTGTAAAGTTAGAAATAAAGTTGATGATTGTAAAGTTAGAAATAAAGTTATACCCATGTCGCTGTTTGTAAGATAGGTGAAATATAAATGAAAACAGAATCACTTCACTGTTTGTAAAGTTAGAAATAAAGTTGACGTTTGTCAAGTTAGAAATAAAGTTGATGATTTTAAGTTGGAAATAAAGTTATCCCCACATCACTGTTTGTAAGATAGGTGAAATATAAATGAAGTCATAACCATGTTAGAGTTTGTAAGTTATCATCCTCACCAACGAATGTAACATCATGACAATTTCTTCGGCTTAGGAAACATCAACCACTTTGCTGACTTATGTCTATAAATAGCTCTGACTCATGAGGTGGTAAAGCGCCAGTCAGTTAGATAAGCATCTAATCAGTCTTGTTCAACCTTTTCACCGACATGTGTGTGGGCGTGTCATTCAACATCGATGACGCGTCACGTCAGACAGCGTGACCTTTTCACCGACATGTATGTGTGTGGGAGTTATTTATCAGACAAAGTGATGGCACCTCACGTCAGACAGCGCGACCTTTTCACCGACATGTGTGTGTGGGCGTTATTTATCAGACAAAGCGATGGCGCCTCACGTCAGACAGCGTGACCTTTTCACCGACAAGTGTATGGATATCATTTCATGTCTATAAATAGCGCTGACTCATCATAAAGTCATGAACCTTGTTGATGATCTTTTCACCGACAAGTGTATGGACATCATTTCATGTCTATAAATAGCGCTGACTCATCATAAAGCGAAGAACCTTGTTGATGACCTTTTCACTGACAAGAGTGTGGGCGATAGTTCATTGTGATGACTCATTCAAAACACTTCATGTGATTAACACGATTCTATTAACTGTGACTCATACAGATAACGCATTAGAGATTTAACAATGTCAGCTACTTTACTGATATCACGTAAACCAGTCATGATACAATGTCCGTTGTGAAACACTGCAATATGTACAGGATGCCACTTCCGAATCAGAGCAGCAGGAAAGAGTTCAGTTTCATAAAATATACAATGATTACTGGTTTTAATGTTGGCTAGATTCACTAACATCTTCAATTGAACAGACACTACTATATTCTTCAATGTCAGGGGACTGAGGCGGAGATGAGGCATGAGTGTTCGCATTTTCTTGACGACTTCGTAACACATGGACTGCATCACGAAATGAGAAAGGTTTCCTAGGACTTGGATTTTGCCGTAGCGAAAGATTTGAAGATTTCGACCGTTGCTCATGCGAATGACCAACATTTGCGGATGACCACGATGATAGACTGAATCGGGAAGAAAGAAAGAAAGAAAGAAAGGATTTATTCACGGCATGATGCATGCATGTGATGGGTATGCAACTGTTCTAAATCGATGTCTCTTCTGAGATTCATTTCGCGCATGGCGTTGATGATGCGGATGTGGAGCATGACTCACAAGTGACATGAGGGTTGAGTGAACTTCCCTTTCATACTTTTCCCATGAGGGTTTTGGAATCACAATGTAGCAGTGATCATTATGTAGAATCATCTCTTGAATGCGAATAAATGCAATGCCGTCTCCTACGTTAATGACACGCCAAGACTTGGATAGGATTGCGCGATGCAACCTTCGCAGATGAAAGCGTTCTAGAGTTATCTGAAGTTGACGTTTCGTATCATGAAATGTAACACACTGACTTTTCCATGATACATGAAGCCTTGCTGATAATTTCCACATGATTAAAACCTGAGTGAAGAAGGGTATGCCTAAGAAAGAAGGAGAGAGAGTCATGTTCATGTGTGGCATGGTGAGTGTACATTTTCTTTCTTGATGCGGTGGCCGTTAGGCCGTGGTCTCATAAAGACCGATGGTGCGTTCTCAGTGTGTGGAGAGTGTTACTGTAGTTGATCATCATCAACATGGACATCATTTTTAAAGGTGATGGAGACAAGCTAGGGATTCAACGTAAACAACCTTCCGTCCCTGCGCGGACCCATGTAGATGGTTTGAATTTTAATTTCGAAGGAGTAGAATACTTTTCCCAAAATAGGGAGCGGTTTGCAATTGAGTAAGTCGAATTCGCTGCCCTCCTTTTCATGGATGATGAGACAGTGTCTATCCATATGTACATACATGTATCGTCTTTCCATGATGGGAACTTGTAGCCGCTTCCCATTGTGTCGAACAATTTCTTTGGGAATGGTGAGATTTTCTTTCAGGAATGTTTCAAGAGTATTAAATTGTAACCGTGTCCAATAGTCTAACGGCACACACACGGCCAGTCCATACTTTGTTGACATAACCTTTAGATAATCTATCCGATGACTTGGAGTTTTTATGGTCACGGCTTCTCCATGATGAGTTATCTTTTGATTGAAAGCATTTTTACCCGATGCTAAAGTAAGGGAGTTAAGTGTACCCAGTGCGAGAGCAGAGGAGTTGATGGCTTCGAGCAACTGCATGGTTAGCGCAAGGACGGAAATGATTGCCATGAGCTCAGTCGTTAGTTTTATAAGCATACCTAGCTCCAATCACATACGTTTTCCTTTTCTCGTTTTCCCTGTCTTTGTTATGTGACAAAGAGTTATCGCACGTGAACTTTTGACTGCGTGGGTGGAAACCTTCCCTCTTACAAAGTCGCTCTAGTCCTCACAAAGACTTCAGTGACACGCCCCTTCTAGCGAACAAAGACGTATTCATTTATCTCTAACAAAGCGCAATGACTCATGTTGCTCTATACACCATTACAAAATACTCAGTGAAAAGAAAACTTTATTGAATCTACACAATGTGTCGACGATCAAATAAAGTCGTGGATGTGAACACACTCATTTGAATCATGATATATTTAACAACGTATGCATTGCCTTCCATCGTCTCTTCCATTTTCTCCATGATTCTCTCCGCATGTCGTGCATAAGATAGGTCACTAAGAGTAGTCCATTCTGAGCAATAGAATTCAAAACGAAGTGGCTTTTGCAAATCTTTCAACTCAATATAAGCAATGAGTCTACCCTAACCATCTTCAGGTTGTAAACTCTCTATTAATCTTTTGAAGAGAGGAAGACTTTCAGTTGCTGCCACTTTCATATCATTCATCTCTACTTTAAATGTAAGTTTCCAAGTAATGGGCAAAAGACCGTTCCAGGACACCATAAAATTCAAAAAATAGTATCTTTAAAAACGACATAAATTCATGAATTTGAACCCTTTTTCAGGTTTTTAAGACCTAAATACATGAATTTAGTCCATTCAAAAAGTACCATTTTTTCAAAAAATGGTATTTTTAAAAACGACATAAATTCATGAATTTGAACCTTTTTTCAGGTTATGAAGACCCAAATTCGTAAATTTGGGTGTTTTTAAAAATACCCAATTTTTCAAATTTTTCAAAATCTCAAAATTTGAGAATTACAATTTTACACCCGCCCTTAAAATCATGACCGTTCCAGGACACCGAAAATCATAAAAGTTAAGAATCTCAAATTTGTGATTATGATCATTTTCTTGCTCAAATCATGACCGCTCCTGGCGTTCTTACAATTCCTGTTGTTGCTACTGCTTTGCACTCAGATAAACACTCAATTGTAGAGAACATCTGCTTCTCGCATTTATGAATAAAAGGCATTTCAGCGTAAAGAGCTGTGACCTCCAACTCAAACATTTGAAAGAAAACAATGTATGAAAGAACAAACAGCTGCTACACCCACTTGGACATTTGTAAGACGTGGAATATATAACCAGCAAATCCTACTCCGGCGTCCCTTAAGAACTTTTTTTATTATAAAATGAACAACATAAATGAGTTTTTAAAATTATATGGAACGCAAACAACTACAAATTTTGATCTAAAGAAAATTGCAAATCAATTAGGAATAAAGAATTTTCATGTTCTAATGAGAGTCGAATTACAATTGATCAAAAATAAGTTCCATCAATAACTATAAATTTCATAACAAATCTTCGCACAACAGATGAAAAAGGAGTACATTGGTCTGCAGGTATCTTTAATAAAAATCGATAATTACTATTTCGACTCCTATGGACTTCCACCTACAAGTGAAGTCAAAAAATTACTTGGCAATGGAACTTATAATACATTTCAAATTTAAAAACCGGGAACTACTTACTGTGGTCAATTATGTCTTTATGTTTTATTTAAATTACAAAAAGGAGTACCATTTCTTGATATTGTGTTAGAATTGAATGAAAATAATGATAATTAAAAATCAGTTCGTTGTAATTCATTTTGATAAAATCGGCCTCTGATATTTCCATCATCTAAATCTTTGATTTCGTAAGTAATCGGATACGTTTGGTTTATTTTACAAACTTCAAATATCTCTTTAGTCCAATAACCAACAAAGCCTTTTTCAAATTTATTCTTATACTTAAATATTCTAACTCTATCTCCAATCTTAAATTTCGGCTTAAGTTTCTGCAAATTCGGATTACTCTCATTCAAATTATTATTTTCGTTCGAATAATTATTTTCGAATATTTTCTTTCGTATTAAATCAGGATCTTCAGAAGCATTCTTTGGAGTTTCTTCAATACCTGAATGAATCTTATTGTTATACTCTTCTACAACTCCTGGTAATACCTTCAACCATTTCTGATTTCTTTGCTCAGTAAATTTCTTGAATAATTTATTTTTTAACGTCCGATTGAATCTTTCTATCACTACGGCCTTACCTGCATTTTCAGTTGAATAAGCAGTTTCAAATAGTGGCTGAACGTTTCGGTTACAAAATTCCGACCCTTTATCAACAAACAATTTTTTTGGCTTTCTCTTACTTTCTTTAAAGATTTCTTCAAACGCATATTTAACTGATAGACCACTTTTATTTTTTAAAGGCTTTACCCAAGCGTATCGTGTATATAAATCTATAACGGTCAATGCATATTTGTAGTCCCTTTCATTCGGCATATGAAAAAGATCAGCACTCCAAATATCATCTTTATTAAATACTTTTACTTTCAATAAATATTTAGGCCTTCTATATTTTTTATGAATTTCAGACGCATAGCGGCTTGGGTTATTCGACATTTCGGAGGCATAGGTTCGAGCGTTGCTCTCAGACAGCTTTGCTGTCGTTTCATTTAAACCCTGATCGAATATTATTTTAGCTTGTAGAGCTTTCTTAACAAACATTCTTTCAATTTTTTCTCTAAATGTAGGATTTTGAATACTATCTAATTCTTGAATCATCTTCTTATCAGCTGCATGTCGAAAACTTAGATCATGATTTCGATAAGCTAAATCATGCCTGTAAGCTGCGGCATCTACTCTATTTATTGGTTCTTCACCTGGTTTCGGATTATTATTCTCATCTAGTCTTATATCTAATCGAGTTCCTGGACCGGTATATGAATGACCAGGAAGATGTTTTTCTTTTGAATATTTACTCCAAATAAAACCAGGAAAGTTTTCTTATGTTTTTTGTATGTCACCACCGTAGGTAGTAGCCAAACTTTGTTTGTCGTCGTTACCTTCATAAATTTTACAATTTGAGGTTTTATGTACTTTTAAGAGATAATTCAATAAATCTAAATTAGAAATTTTTAATTTAATTAAATTTTCGGAATTTGTAGAATTCATTTTAAAAGATAAAATAAATGTATTACCTAATAGAACCAAAGGTTCTGAGGCTTTAGCCGATCGGACCAAAGGTCCTCAGGTTACTAACCTATAGAACCAAAGGTCATGAGGTTATTACCTTATCATACTAGGACTTAGATATATTCCAGAACCATCTTTAGTTTCTTTAATTTCAATTAAATCATCAACATTGTGGAGAATATTTTTGAGAACTCGTTTTTCTTCATCAACTAAATTTAATTTACTAATAAAATTCTCTACTATTCCTTCTCCCCTAGCAACTTTCTCTAACTCCCTATTATGACGTTTTTGTTCTTCTAATGCTGCCTTCTCTCATTTATTTTTATTTACTGCTTGGACAATACCAGCTGTCCCACCTGCAACACTTCCTGCAGCTGCTATGCCACCTATTATCAGGGGAATTAATGGGAGAATCCCGCCATTCTTTTCTTCTTGTAATTGAATATTCTCTATCATTGGTTTACTTATGTAATACTTTTTTTTGTTAATCGTAATAGTTTTAGGTGTATTTTTGTCAACAATGTTACGTAGTTTTAATTCAACAGTTTTATTATTATCACTTTTCGCTTGCGACATTTTTAATAAAAAATTTTAAGTTACCAAAAATTTTTAATCTATTCTAGTTATGAATAAATTTTAAGTTACCAAAATTTTTAATCTATTCTAGTTACGAAAAATTTTTAATTTAAGAATTTTTAATCTATTCTAGTTATGAAAAAAATTTTAAGTTATCAAAAATTTTTAATCTATTCTAGTTATCAAAATTTTAAGTTATGAAAAAAAATTAATTAATCGACGAAGTCTTGGGCTTTAGCCTATCCTAGCCATCTTTCCATTAAGAACTTCAATAGAATATTTTACATCTTCTAGCAATAAACCATAAGCCATCAATGAAGTTGTGGAATCTTTCTTTTCAATATTAATTGTTACATCACAACCAGTCTTGATAATATCTTCAGATTGTGCACTTAAATCGAAACAGAAAACAGGATATAAATGTCTCCAATCTCCAGGAGTTAATTGTGGTTCAACTCCAAATTCTATACAAAGATTTCCATAAGCATCATATCCTTCCATAAATTGATTATTGGTATCATCGAATCTTAATGGATCAATTGGATATCGGGTTTGATTTGATGAAACTTGTAAACTTCGAATTGTATTAATATGAAAAAGATTGTTGTTCTTATCAAAACTTGGAGAATTATTTCTTTGAAATGTTAGTAATAAATATCTTGGAGTATTCGAAGTTCTAGTAAAATGCCGGTTAAATCTTTGTTCGGAAAAAGTGACAGAACTCGCAGTACGCTTTAGAAAATTACTGGAATTGGTTTGTTAGTATTTAATCTTTTTGCAATAGCTGTTTTCAACCTCTAAACTAGGAGTAATATGCTTAATCCACCATTCAAGTCTATCAATTTTTAGATATGCTTTTTTTCCAGTTTTACCAAAAAAGATTAATTCATTATTTGCTGTACGATGAATTATTAATTTAAATTTTAATTGATATGATATTTTATCATAATCTAAATATCCGAATAATGGAGACAATGACCAATTTACTGTCTGTTTACTTTTGTTGTTAAATTCACGTCTTTCTTTATATGCATCATTATTTGTTTTATTTAAATGTTTTGCAATATTTTCTACATCTTTCGCAATTCCTGCTGCATCTGTTCCAGCGTGAGTTAAATCATCAACAATTATACCATCATTAGTATCAGGAAACCAACCTTCAATTTCATACTTTTTATTATTTTCACCAATTGTTACAAATCTAAGCATTGTATCAATTACACCTGGAGAATCACTTATTGTTTCTATATTTTGAGTTGCAACATCTAAACGCATTTGTGTAAATAATCTTGGAAAAAAATTATTCTCTAATGCAATATTATCGGTATCTGGTAATGGCGTTGCAAAATTAGCATCACTATATAAAGAATATTCACAATGTAAAAACGAATCAGGTAAATATATATAACTTTGCTGATTATCAACTTCAAAAATTAAATCACCTCCAGTATTTACTCTACTGGAAGATCCGGGATTCATAGCAATTCTTATATAGTCATTCTTTTTTTGATTATAACTGACGAACGGAGGATCGTCTAATCTAAATTTATTTTCGATAAGCGAAGACATTTTTAAAAAAATAATTTGACTTTTTTGTTTTTCTCATACACAGAAAAAATTTTTACTAAAATATAATTTTAGAATTTTACCAAAAAAATTTTACTAAAAAATTTTACTAAAATATAATTTTAGAATTTTAATAGACCGGCTCCGCTACAGCTGTGCTGGTTAAACCGAAGGATGCTGCTCACGCCATTACCTCTTATTTCTTCAATTGAACGTTTTATGGCTAGGCCTGATTTCTTCTTATGTTTACTATCAGACGGAGCTCCGCTCCTCAAGGTTTCCCCCACACCTATGTTAGCAATTTTGTTTTTTGTTTCCTCTGAAAGTTTTTTAAATTTTTTAGTTCTTCAGAATCATTCCTAAGTTTACGAATAGCTTCTAGTTGTTTTAATTCGTTTTGAGATTTAACAGCATTTGATATTGCACTAGCTGTACTACCTATAGCAGCTGCTCCTTTTGCAGCAGATGTAATCAAATCTTTATTATTTTTAATTAAGTTAACGATACTTCCAATACCAGAAAATATACCATCCCCTTCTTTTTGAACGGCACCTGCGGTACCTAGGAACTTTTGTGTTCCGATTGTTTCTACACTGTCATAATGGTAAACAGATTTCATAGATGGTTCATGAGCAATTTTTTGATTTGAAGCAAAATGTTTAAGATTGTGTTTATAAATTATAGGCATTTTTTAGGATTAAATTTGACTTTTGGGAAAAAATATTTACGATTGGTTAGTAACCTGAGGACCTTTGGTCCGTTTAAGATTTACGTTTGTGAATGGACAACAACTTCGAGATAACTTTATTAATTGACTGTTGCACTTTATCTATTGCGTCAAGCAGCGTGTGATGTACTTTAATCTCTTTTCTATTAACTTGCATTTTCTGCTGATTAATCTTCAATGCCGTTTTAAGTGCATTTAACTTAATTTTAAGAACATCTAATTGTCTTTTAACAGAATCTAACTGTTCTTTATTTTCTTTAGAGTTTTCTTGTACATTTTTCTTTAATTCATTTTCTAAATTGATTTTAAGAGTTTTCATTTTATCAACTCTTTGATTAAGTGAGTTTACTTCATTTATTATTCTATTCATCTTTTTCATTTGTTGAGTAATTTTAGAACTTAATTCATCAACACTTTTTTTGGAATGTAGTTTGTAACTGCTTTAATTTTTTTTAAATTCTTTCAGGAAGTTTTTCTATTTCATCTTCTAATTGTTCTTTTAACATTTTTATCTGATGTTGATTTTTAATGACTGCAGATTTTAAATTTATAGAAAGTAATATTAAAATTTTTGATTGTTCTGAAATCTTTTTAAAAAGTTTTGCTATATCTACTTCTAGCTCTCTATCCTTTTTATCAAGTTTTAATAATTTTTCGTTTAATGATTTGTCATTAAGTTTAAGCAACTTTAATTCATTCATCAGTGGAACCAAAACTTCGTTTATATATTTTTCTTTTAAGTCATTGATTTGTGTATCAACATATTGTTTATTTGTTAACTCTGTATTTTGTTGCGGAAGAATAGAAAGATGCAATGGACCAGATAAAACGTCTCCAGTTTTCATAATATAATTTTCTATTTCTATTTCTAATTCACGATTATTCGGGATATATGCACCTCCACCAACATTTGGTAATATCATTTTTTAACAATAAAAAAAGTAATTTTTTTATATAATGAGAAAAAAAAATTTTTTTCTAATAAAAATAAAAAATGGATAAAGCAAATTTAAAAAAATTATATTCGTCCGCATCATCCTGTTCTTCTTATTCGACGAGATCAACGGGATTTGAAAATAAATGTTTTGATAATAATAATAATCCATGTATAGATGTTAATATTTTATTTCAATTACAAGCCGAAATATTTAGAGAACAGACTAAAGGTTTACCTTCTATAGAAACTAACTATTGTATTTTCCCAGGTGATCCATTTATTAAATTTATGGATATTGTAAGCAAATACAATGACGTAGCTTATGTTGAACTGAACAAAGAAAATATGGTTATAATAGGACATAATAATGTTTACGGATTTATTAGAGCAGTTTTGCCGATTAGTAATACTGATTGGATAGAAACTAAAATTATTAATTATATCAATATTAAAGAATTAGTTAAAAAATTAAAATCTTTTTCCAAAGAAAAAATAAGATTATTTGTTGATGAACAAAATCAATATAATATTCATATCGAGAGTAAAAAGCATAACGAAGAATTATTATGTCAAGTTTATTATAGAGATACAATTTATAAACAAGAAACATTAGAAATGCCGCAAAGATATAATGATGACACGTATATAGGTTTGTATTCAAATTTAAATATCAATTTAATAAAATCTTATATAAATGGTTTGGCCAAACAAGAGAAAATTTATATGTGGACTACACCTTATACTATTAACAATGACCATAATCATAATCATAATAAACGAACCGAAGGTTCTAGGGCTTTGCCCGATCTTAAAGAATCTTATGATAATAATGATGATGTTAATATAGATGATGATAATGTAGATGATTCTGAAACATCTGAAAAAGGTGTAAATGGTAAAAAAGATTATAAAAATATTAGTAATTATAAAAATTTAAGTGAAGAAAAATTTATATCTCATACTGATGTACATGATATTAATACTACATATAATCAAAATTTATCTAAATTTCATTTTTTTACAATTGAAAATAATAATCATGGTATAGTTGAAGATACTGTTAGACAACTATGTGTCGGGTCTACAAAATTTAAATTAGGATTTACATCTAATCAATTTAAAATTTTATCATCTTTAATAAAAACTAAAAGTGATTCAGATTATGGTGGTGTTATTAAATTTTCCAGAAGAGAACAAAGACCAATATTTTTCTCTATTATATTATTATCAGATAAAAGATGTAATTTAGAGTTAGATATTCCAATAAGAGAATGGTATCCAATCCCAAAAAGTGTAATTTATGATGTTGAAGAAACAATTTATGATGATGATGAAGAATCAATTGATGATGATGATGAAGAATCAATAGTTAGTGAAAATAAATTTAAATTATCTTTTGATAAAACGTAATATGATAAAACTTAATATGATTAAACTTAATATGATAAAGAAAATAAAATAACTAAAGAACGTGAAATATATAATAATGTATGATAACTCTCAAGTCCTTGATATTAGAATGTTTATATCTAAAATTAAAACACAAATTTTTCTTTAAAAAATAAAAAATGGAAAATACCAAGTTTTATTGTGTCTTATGTAAAAAAAAGTTGCAAACAAAAAGAAGTTATCAATCTCATTTAAATAGTAAATTGCATTTACAAAATGTAGAACGAGTTGATGAAGGAAATATATTAAAATTAAATAGTTATAAAAACTATCTAGAAACATTGCCTACTGATATAAAAGTTAAAAAAATGTTTGATGATTATTCACATTCGGAATATAAAAAAGTTTTTAATAGTGAAGATGAGTCCATACAAACCGAAGGTTCTAGGGCTTCGCCCGTACCAGATGGAAGATATTTATTTAGCGATACTGATGAATTTGATGAAGCTGAACGAACCGATGAAGCGGAACGAACCGAAGGTTCTAGGGCTTCGCCATTAACAGATATAAAATATTTATTTAATGAATCTGTTGAACATAATGAAACCGATGAAACTTTTTATAATGTATTAACAAACTTTTATAATATATTTAAGAAATCTTTCAAATGTTATATGAATGTAGAAGTACTTTATACAAAAAATGGACCTGATGGAATTCCTGAAGAAATAATACAAGGACATTTTACAAATTCACAAGAAATTCATAATGTAAATGATAGACAACCCATATTTGAACAAATGATACTTAAATTAGAAAATTGTATAATTGAAGCCCAGTTACGTGAATCTGGTTGGAGATTTGTTAAAATACTATCTAAGAAAATAGTAATTGATAAATATAAAAATAATACTGGTGGTAGTTATGTTCCTTTGCCTTTCAGTTCACCACAAATAATCAACATAAAAAATGAAGATGATTATTGTTTTCTGTGGAGTATTATAGCACATTTACATCCTGCAGAATATCATAAAGAAAGACTAAGTCATTACAATAAAGAAGAATATATAAATGAATTTGATCTTTCTGATGGCTTACATGAATTTCCATATGATTATAATAGGTTAAAAAAGTTTCATAAAAAGAATAAAAATTTAATAGAAGTAAATGTTTTTGAATTAAATGTGAATTATGTTTCTATTGGTAAAATTACTCCACTTTATTCAGATTCAAAAAAATTTTATTTGAATAATAAAAATTTATGTCAATAAGAAATAGTATACAATAAAAGAGGAAATTACATGCATCATAATATTTTTTACCAAGGAAATATAATATGTACTGAAAAATTTGAAATTGTCAAAACACTATCACCAATAATGATTAATCATAATAATTATAAAGGACGTAATGATGATTATAATTACAAATATTCATCTTTATCTTCAGAATATCAACAAAAATTAGAAAATTTATATAAAAGTTTACAAAAATGTAAAACAGATTATCAACAACAAACAAAAATATTAGTACAAGAATATGGTCATAATTATCAAAATAAGATAGAAACGATTCAAAAATTAAATGAAGAAAATAATGAAGACAATAAAGAATTAAATAATGAAGAAAATGAAACCAATCAAAAAATAAATGAATGTCTAAAAAAATGTCAACAACAATATAAAGAATATAATAAAGAATATGAACAACAGCTAAAAATATTAAATCAAAATTTTCATCGAAATACATTTAATCTTACAAAAAAAATTGATGAAACACATGAAATATATAAAGATAAATTTGAAAAATTAGAACAGACAAAACAACCAGCACAAGGGAATATATTATATTATCAGGGTCATTTTATATTGTGTAAAGATGTTTCTATATTTACAAAAACTTCAGATAATACAAATTTTCCTTGTCTCCAATGTATGACGAGCTTTAGAACTAAAGAAGAAATGAATAGACATTTGGAGAATTGTCAACAAAATGAAGCAGTTGAAAATACTTTTCCTAAAGATCATTATTTAATATATAATAGACAAGGAAAATATGGGAATGGTAATTCTGAAAATGATAATTCTGAACAAAGTAAAGAAAAATATTTATTTGAACAAAAACCATTATGTTGGGGAATGTACATTCACTTAAATTATCCTGAATTATTTAAATCAGAATATTATCAATACTATGGTGAAGATAGTTCAGAAATGTTTACAAAGAAAGTAGAAGAATTACAAGGACGTTTTTCACAATTGCTTGAAACAAATATACCAATGCTTCCATTAACGGATGAAGAAAAAATTAATTTTGTTAATGAAACAAAATGTTACTACTGTGGAAAAGAATTTACAAAAAATTATAAAAATGGCAAATATATTGATAAGCGAAGCGACGGCTCTAACGTCAAAGTAAAAGATCATGATCATCTAAATGGATTATATAGAGGTGCAGCACATAATTCTTGTAATCTTAATGCTAATAAATTTAAATATAACTTTGTTCCTCTATATTTCTATAATGGTTCTAAATATGATTTCCATTTAATAATGAAAGATTTATTTTCATCTGAAAAATTACAACAACAACAAATAAATGTACTTGTAAAACAGAAGAAGAATATTTTTCAATGCAATTAGGTTGTATTAGAATTTTAGATGCATTTAGATTTTTTACTCCTTTTTCATTAGATGTTATGGGAAAAACTTTGAAATCTGAACAATGTAAAATATTAAATAAATATAATTTAAAACCTTTAAAAGGAATATTTCCGTATGAGTACATAACTGGAGATAAAACCTGTGGTTCACAGTCGAAGACTGATAATAATCTGAATTAAAGATTAGATGAATTAAAGATGTGAAGAATTAAAATTCTGTGAATAAAATTATGGAAGAAAAACAACTTCCTCCAATAAATAAATTTAAATCAACATTAAAACAATCACAATTATCTGAAGAAGATTATGCAGAAGCTGAAAAAAATTGGAGAGAGTTAAATTGTAAAACAATGTATGATTATACAATGAAATATCTTCAGATAGATGTATTAATCCTTGCTGATCTTTTCGAAAACTTTCGTGATATGTGTTTAGAATATTACGGAATAGATCCATGTTATTGTTATTCTACACCAGGTTTAACATGGTTAGCAGGATTAAAACATACAAATGTTAAACTTAAACATTATAAAGAAAATACATATGATAAATTATTATTTTTTGAATCTGGAATTAGAGGTGGAGTTTCATCAGTTTTAGGTAATCGTTATGTACAGTGTTACAATAAAAAAGTAAATCCTGATGATTACGGAATAATGAAACCTTTATCTCCAGAAGAAAGTGATCAGTTTATAAAATTGTTTAATCAAAATATAGGAGGACTTATATCAAATGAAGATAGTCAAGCAGCAGTTGATGAAATCATGAGAGAAAACTATTTGTTATTTTATGATTTTAATAGCTTATATTCTTCTTGCATGATACAAGAATTACCAACAGGTGAAATGTCATGGTGTAATATTCTAGATTATCAAAAAACATATGATGGAAATTATAATCATGGTTATATATATGAAGTTGATTTAGCATATCCTCATGAAATAAAAGATAAAACAAAATATTTTCCTTTCGGTCCCGAAAACAAAATTCCTAATATAGAAGATTTTTCAGATTATCAAAAATCTTTAATTCCTAAGAAATACAGGCCAACAAAAAAACTTATGTTAACACAAAGTAATAAAGGAAAGTATGTTGTTGAAGGAAGAATGCTAGATTGGTATTTAGATCATGGAATGATTCTCACCAAAATACATCGAAAACTATTTTATCAAAAATCTAGGTGGTTAAAAAATTATATAGAGTTCAATATTGAAAAACGTAAAATAGCTAAAAGAAATAAAGATGATTTTGGAAACGTGTTCTTTAAATTAATGAATAATGCATTTTATGGTAAGACTTTAGAAAATGTGCGTAATAGACAAAATATTGAAATAGTTTATGATAAAGATAGGTTTCAAATTTTAACAAGGAAACCTACATATAAAAGAACTACTAGATTTAGTGATGAACTATGTGCTGTACATTTACGTCGAATTAGCGTAAAACATGATAAGTTTAATTTTATTGGATTCACTATATTAGAATTAGCTAAACTATTTATGTATAGATTTATATATGATTATTTAGCACCTGCTTATGGCAAAAACTATAAATTACACTTTACAGATACGGATTCCGTTTTCTTAGAATTAACAATACCGTATAATTCTACACTTGTTGAAGAAATAGATAAAATAAAAGATATCATTCATCCTTCTGATTTATGTAAAGTAAAAGATGAATTAGAAGGAAATGAAGATTTCATAACAGAAGCTATATTTTTAAAATCTAAATGTTACTGTTATAATACAACTAATAATATTAAAACACATAAAACATTAAAAGGAATTTCAAAGGCATCAGTGGCTAATCAAATAACATTTCAAGATTATAAAAATGCATTGTTTAATAATGAAATAAAAACAGCATGTAATTATAGACTTAATTCAAAGAAACATAAAATGTATTTAAAAGAAGAACATAAATTAGCATTAGATCCATCTGATGATAAAAGAAAAATTTTACCTGATGCAATAACTACTGAAGAACCTTTTTAAAGTTTATTTATTATTATTTAAATCCGTCTAGAAAAAAATTTTATTATTTAAATCAGTAAAGAAAAAAAATTTTATTATTTATTACTCAGTATAAAAATTTTATTATTTATTACTCAGTAAACAAATCTTCTATCGACTTTCAGTCGGGGCGAAGCCCCTCGAGGCGAAGCCTAGTCAGAGAACAATTGTTTGATAACTCTATCATGAATTTTTTTATCAATATTAATTGTGATAAATCCATAATCTTTTGACCAAGCATTGTTACACGATTGTTTAAATTCATCTTTATTTCTTACGCATAAATCTCTTAAAAAATCACTTAAGTTTCTTGCATTTATTTCAAATAGTATAAATATATTTGCATTCTTTCTAATAACACTTCCATCTAATGAATACATACTTTGTGTTAAATAAAAAACACGACAGTTATTATGTCTACCTCTTGTGAAATAATTTCTCTGAACTGACTGATTTCTGTCATTAACACAATCATCAAAAATTACACAATGTTTCATTGTTTTATCTAGTTTACTAGGATCTTGCATATTACCACTATCATCTATTAATTGTATCTTTATATGCTTATTTTTATTGGATTCTACTAACTGACTATTTTTTGCTGCTTCTTCACACCACGAACTTATTTCTTCTTCATCTTCAGATTTTTCATATTCTTTGAATATTGAAGCAATTGCTGTTTTTTTTAAGATTATTTTCAAATCCATATTTTAAAAATTGATAGACGGGTTGTTCTGCTGTTGTTGTATAAACTATAAGATTGTTATAATCCAAAAAATTTGGAGTCGTTAAAATTTTAAACAATAGATACGTTTTACCACAACCTGATCTTCCGCAAATAACTGACAAAACTTTATTAGATAAATTTGGATGATGATTAAATTTAAGTTTTTTATTTAATGGTAGTACTTCACTCATTTTTTAACAAAAAAAATTATTTTTGTTTTAAAAGAAGAAGAAGAAAATTAAACTTCTCTAGCTTTGCGTGGGAGTTTATACCTCCCGAACGGGAGTTTATACCTCTCGAACGGGAGTTTATACCTCCCGAACCAAAAGATCTATCATAATCTCTTCATCTCCAAAATTTATTTCTTGTCCTTTTTCATCAGTGATTCTAATGTTAATGTTGTTAATAGTTTTTCTTGTAATAGGGAAATATATTAATGTTTGTGGAATTACATTTAATCTATAGCCAATGGGTACAGTAAAAGCTGGAAAACTGAATATTAAATTTGACAATTTACCATTTATATATCCTCCTTCAATAATGTCACAATGTACAACAATTGAATTTATTTCAGTTATTTTTGGAATCTTCTCACCTAAATGATAACCTTGACTATAGGTTTGTTTATTAAATCCTAATAGCTTTGTCAATGATCTATCATGATTAAAATCAACTTCATGATTTTCGTCTAAAGTAAGAGAAAATTTATTAACTGCCGGTTCAACTGCGTAATGTAATTGTTTCTTATCTTTAAATGGTATACCTAAATGTCTCTTAATTTCATTTGATATTGATTCAACTTCGTAAGAACCAGGAAGAAAAGTTAGTATTTTCCATGTTTTACCTTTATCAGTAGAATATCTAAATTGATCATTCACATCTTTGATAACGTTTTGAATAGTGTTAAATGTAGAGAAACTAGTCAATGCAATTTGATAATTTTTATTTTGTTCTAAATGAAGAATGGGTTCTAAATTACAAGTGTGTGATGAAGTAGTTGTTATAATTTTTAACGTCGTACTAAATTTTGATGAACAAAATCTGTGTTAAATTTTCTAAATGATTATTAATTTTGTCAAAATCTACTGATGATAATTCTCTCGAAGACATTTTTTAACAAAAAAATTTAAACAGATATTAATTTATGAAATTTTTTTTATAAAAAAATCATAGATAAAAAAATCATAAATAAAAATTAGAAACAACATATTTCAGCTACGGGCGAAGCCCTGGAAGACATCAGAGATGTCCCGTTATACTTTTATAATCCTCTTCATTTAGAATCTTCTTTTCTAACAGTCTTTTCAATATAGCATGATCTTCATTGAAACTAGAATTATGTCCTTCTTTTATTGCAGATATTAAATTATTTAATCTATTTAGTAATTCTTGTGGATCATCTGGTAAAAATACAGTTGTTTCTGTTTTCTGTTTTTCAGATAAACCTTTTCCTACTTTAACTCCCGTTGATAATAAATTTTCTAATTGTTTATAACGTCTAAGAGATTTTACTGCACCAACTCTATCTAACATAGCTTTATATTTTATGAGATCTTCTACAGCATAATTATTTAAATCTGCTCCTCTTAAAAGATCAACAAAATTTCTATCTAAATTAAAAGGAGATTTATCTGGTGAAAAAATTAAACCTCGAAAAGGTTGTGGAAATATTTCCTTTTGACCGAGATAAAATCTAGGTATTGTTTTTCCATCTATAAATGAAATAGAATGTTCAAATTGCATAGATTTTGGTAATTTCTTATTAATGTTTGATTCTAGTAATCCAAAGTCATCTAATATAGTTTTGTGTTCTGGATCTGTTATATCAATTTGTTTATCATTATTTGTAAGTTCTTTTTCAAGAGTTTTAAATGGTTTCATAGTTTTTTCAAAATCAGTTTTTACTTGCTCGGTTTGCTGCATTTTTTCAAACATATCAGATTGAATACCAGCTTTTATCATTCTATGTTGAAGATGATTTTCTTTCATAATATTTCTTTGTTTTATTAACTCTTCTAATTGTTTTATTCTTTTAAAATTATCAGCTTTAATTTAATCCATTTTTAAAATATAATATTTGAATTTGGTGGTAACATTGGAATACAACAAAAACATTTTACTGAACAAATTATTTTTTTATTGCTTTGTTGTCTGACATCTTTTCGTTTAAAGTTTTCTCGTTTTAAGTTTTGTTTAATAAAGTTTTGTTTAATAAAGTTTTGCTTAAATTTTCGCTCAAAGTTTTTAGCTCTTCTAAAAAAATTTTGTCATTTTTTTCATTAGAAATTTTACCATCACTCGAAATTTTGCCATCCTGTTTATTCTTATCATCAACTTTTTCTGACTGTAATTGAAATGATATTTGATTTACTTCAGTAACTATTTGATCAAATTTTTCAATCTCATCTAACGTAATAACATTATCATCACATACTCTTTGAAAGTAGTAGTGTAATTTGTCACAGACTTCTTTAATATGTAAATGCTTAGTTTTTAATGATTTTCGTTTCTTAGTTATTAAAGATTTATCTAACATTGTAACAAGTGACGTTGCAAAAACACCCGTACCTGTTAAAGCTGTAGCAACTACTGGAATTAATAAAACACCTGAAGATATAACAATAGTGCGAGCGCCTAAACTTATTGTTAAGAATATGCCAATTCCTTGTGTTACATTCTTAACTTTGGTCCATCTCTTTCTTAATTTTTTATAATGTTCTAGTCTAAGTAATAATTGAGATTCCTTATCTTTCATATACCTAACTCTATCTTTGTGTTTTTCTTTGTTCATTTTTTCAATGTCCATTAAAGAAGAACTACGTTCATATGATAACGAAAGATATATTCTTGCGGTTTCTTCCATTTTTTAAAGAAATATTTTGAATAAATATTTTGAATACAATCTTCTGAAATTCTATTTAAATCGAAATTAGCAGTTGTTTGTTTGCCGTATAATTTTAAAAACTCAGTCATGTTATTAACCTGAGGTAATATATCACCTATATTACTCAGTATAACTGTCGGATTTTCATCATTCATTTTAAATGAAATAAATTCCAATAACTGTAATAATGTCTACTTCTTGTACAGAAAAATAAAAACAACGGCAGTCTATTTTGCATCAAATATAATAATACAACAATCAATCTTATCATACAATTGTACAATGTCAGTCTACTACCATGAGACTGGAGAACAAAAGAAAATAGAATTACATTTCAAAATAATCCAAAATGTGTTACTACTAAGTTCCATGAATCATTCTTAAATACCAAAGATTATGTTACATACTGAAATATAGATCTATACAATAGCAGTCTACTACCATTAGACTGCAGAACAAAAGAAAATTTAATTACATTTCAAAATAATCCAAAATGCGTTACTACTTATAAAGAAGTCTTCATAAATATGTATACATCAAATATGTATGTACATTGCACATATCTTAAAAAGTGAAACAACACAGTTAATGTTCATTCATCTTGGGAACCAAACCTAATTTCTTCTATAGTTGTCGGTTGATTCAATTTTTCTATATAAATTTTGATTTCTTTAAAATGTTTTCTAACAAAACTAATGGGCATTGATGAATTTAAAAATAATACGTGTGGTAGAATTAGATCTGATAAGTTCATCAAGAAATAACAATAACTTACGTTATAGGAAATTCTAAATAGTTCCAAGTTTGCCACAAATCTGTTTTTTTATTGTCACTCAATTCCAGAATTCTTTTAAATCCATAACCTTGATAAGCAGCACTTCTCAGCAACGACCTATGGTGCACTTTATCACTTGCAATCAGTTTTGAAATCATAGTAGCACTATCTTCGATGGTAATGAAATGTTCTTTTGTAACATTGAACTGAGGAATTGTAGTAGTGGTCAGATACTGTTCTATTTTTACTGTAATATCCTCCACTTGTTTTTGAGAGTCCAATTTGTTCTTCTTTCTCGATTGATTTTCTAACTTCCACTCTTCAAAGTATTTAATCGCAGTTTCCTTGTGCTCTTCTTTAATTAAGTTTAGTAAAATCGGCATGTAAAACGAAAAAGCTTCCGCGGCAGTACGTTTTGGCATTTTGCAATGAAGAAAGAAAACAGTCACTAGTTATGATTAATGGAATTGTAAATGAAGTCTTACTTCCTACATGCTGCAATAAATTCCACGTCATTTTTTGATCCTTAATCTTTAATACGGGTAACAGCTGCTTACTCTGTAATTCAATGGCTCAGGAATGCGATAAGCAGCTGCAAATATATCATGTATGCGGGAGCAGCTGTTCCCTACAATTGGGAGGTTCTTCAGAGTGCAAAGCAGTAACAACAACAGGCATTGTGAGAGATTGTGTTACATTCTTAAAGAAATATTATTAGACACATGATATATTTTAAAAACCTGAAAGATGGATAAAATTCATGAATTTGAAATTCTCAACTTTTATGATTTTCGGTGTCCTGGAACGGTCATAATTTTCAATGAAAAATGTCATAATCACAAATTTGAGATTCTCAACTTTTATGATTTTCGGTGTCCTGGAACGGTCATGATTTTAAGGGCGGGTGTAAAATTGTAATTCTCAAATTTTGAGATTTTGAAAAATTTGAAAAATTGGGTATTTTTAAAAACACCCAAATTTATGAATTTGGGTCTTCATAACCTGAAAAAGGGTTCAAATTCATGAATTTATGTCGTTTTTAAAGATACTATTTTTTGAATTTTATGGTGTCCTGGAACGGTCTTTTGCCCATTACTTTTCCAAGCTTGTAAAAATCCATCGAATCCTTGTTTATCAAGAGTCAAATGACACATAAGGTTACTTAAGGTACGATACGCCATCATAAACGTTGTGACTATAGATTTCACATTGCTTCAATGACTTCCACTATGAATAAAACAGAAATAACAATCATGTTCCACTGTAAGTCTATTCAACACCAGACCAAATTCAAAAGTAAAGAAAAAACTTCATAAAATGATCATCATTCATTCACAAGGAGTAAAAACATGTTTTACATAGAGCCATGCTGTTGACAATAATATAGATACAGTTCATAAACGTTATAGAGACTACAATAAGTATTTTTTCATGACACTTGTGTTGTGCTAAACTTTCTAGTGTTGTGGTGAACACTGTTTTCATATAACATTCTAGACTCGCAGTCTCACTGCAGTAGAAAACTGCTTTTACTAAACCTGATGAAGCTAATCTAACAGTCATGAAGTTTGAATTTCTAATAAGGGAACATCTGACAACTGTCACCAATAAAACTTTCTAACACTGTGAAAGTAAGTTACAAGACAATCTACACTGTGCAGTAAAACCTTTTCGATAAAACTTTCCAGTGCTGTGATGAGTTTGGTCAGTCATACAACGTCAATGATCAAACTTTATTTTCACAAACATGCGTCGCGGTAAAGAACTAGTTGACTACACTAACTTTGCAAACCATGATACACTTTCTGACTAGACTTACGAATACAACTTCAGTGATCAAACTTTACTTTCACAAACGTGCGTCGCAGTAAAATTATTTGACTACACTAGCGTTATGACAATGTGTTTCATAAAACGTCATGATCAAACTTTTCTAACTATACATCAACCTGTGCTGCAATAAAACTTTTGTACAACATGATAAAGTTTCTGACGACACTGACAAGAGCTTGTTCATTAGCGAAGAGAGAAATGAGTGTGTGGTTGCGTGTGGCGCATGAATGTCCTCCCGTTTCATCCCTTCATCATTTCGTCTCCGTGATAGAGACAGTTCTTAAAAGAACTGATGGTTCATTCTCGCATGGTTGGCCAACTGTCGGGAGACAAGTGCAATGGAGATTTTATGAGGTAACCTGTGGCAGATAGCTAAATGTCGCCCTGGCGGTCAGAGTACAACGTTGAGACGAAAGGCAACCACTTGCAAACATGACGCAGAGAGGTTTCACAAGGATTACCATTGCCCACGTCCCGTGCAGTACTCATCGCTACGGACTTCACCGCTGTCTCGAAAGAACGCCCACCAACAGAAAGTATCACACCGAAAATCTCCGTGACTTGCACCGTCCATGACTTGATCGCCAGACATGAAAATCGGTGGAGTTATTTACAAGAGGTTGGTAAGTCGTTGCGTTGATCAGCTTGATAGCAAGCCGTAGAGAGGGATAGCAACTTCACCAGCGTTTTGCAATGGAGATGTTTAGAGGCCACCCATGACAAGATAGCTAAGACTCAACTGATTGGCGTTGAAAGTGCTACGTTGAGAACTGTGTCAAATGCCCAACATGAGACATGAGTTGCCCCAGCGGTTTCGGTCTAAACTATGACACACTCCCTTGCCACACTTATCACTACAGCATCGTCCGCCGTCCCGAAGGAACACCCTGTCAGTGGAATATTACAGCAAAACTCTCCGTGTCTTGCTCGCTTTCAGTGAAAAGCTGCTTGTAACATGAGAAGACTGGCTCAGACATCACTAAAAATCCTTTCATTGACTTCAGCAGGGTCGAAAACCCCAGAAAACCTCCAAAACTAGTGAATTTAAATTTTTCAACTTTTTAACACTACTTATAAAATTTCATAAGTAGTCTATCACTTAGGGCAGGTCAATAGCAACCGAACCTTTTTTGAATCAAGTCAAACGGACTTGTAGAAGCAAAGTTACAAGCCTTTAAAGTTTTGGAGTCTTTTATGGCCTGGAGACGAAGGCCATCTCCTGGCAAACCTCTAAGTCTGACGCCTTAGCTGACTTCTAGTGCTACGATGGAGCAGGAAATTCACCATTTAGAATCCATGTAGAATTTGACGCTGAATCCGAATCTGCCCTCCATTTTGCCATCCGATGCTTCGTTTTGGCTCTACAGCCCGCAGCCATCGCAAAAATTCTAACTCGTTTTTCGGAAAAATGATGAAAAATTTTTTCTCTCCGATGGCTTTCAAATTTACCATGCGAAGCAGAATTTGACGCTGATTCCAAATCTGGTCTCTGTTTTCCCGTCCGAGGCTTGCTTCACCCGCTAGAGCGATTTTCATAAACATTCTAACTCTGTCGTTTTTCGCCAAGGTCCCAAATTTTCAATAACGTCTCACCTCTAAACGAAGGCAGGTAGGAACAAGCCATGTTTTCCATTGAATTTGTCTCACTCCCAGCTTTCAAACGAGCTATTGCACGACTTTCTACGATGTCTACAACCAAAGTTGGAGGATCGTTGCCGAGGGGGGGGTCAGAACTTTTTCTCTCCGATTGAGTTGGGAAGAAGTTCCTAGACCCAACATTGACCAAAACGTCCGAATTTGCTCTCCGTTTTCCCATCCGAGACCTCCTTCTGCCCGAAAAATAACTTTTCTCATCCCAAAACCTCCAAAACCTGACTTTTCCAACTCTGACGGTTTCCTGCCATTTTCCTCCCTAAACCCAAGAAAATTAGTCCAAACTGAGCTTTCCACTGCATTTTTCTCACTCTTAGCTTTCAAATGAGCTATTGCACGACTTTCTACGATGTCTACAACCAAAGTTGGAAGTTTGGCAGGAGGGGTGGGGGGACGTCTTCAAAACTTTTTCTCTCCGATTTCTCTGGAAACATGCTTCCTAACCCAAAATTTCACGTAGATTCCGAATCTGGCCTCCGTTTTCCCATCCGAGCACTCCTTCTGCCCGAAAAACGACTTTTCTCATCCCAAAACCACCAACACCCGCCCTTTTCTCACTCTATCCCTCACACATTCCTACCGCCTTCCTTCCCACCCCTTGCCTCATCACTCCTCCTTCCTTCCAGAGGGGGGGGAGGGACCTGTTTCCTCCTCTCGGACCCATTCCTCCCAGCACATCCTTGCCCCTCTCCCTCACCTTCCTGCCAGAGGGGGGGCCTGAGTCAGCATGATGACTCAGCATTTCACATTTTGGGCTTGAATTTGCCACGGGGTTACTACTTGGGTTGTCGGAAAGTTCTTCTTACTTTTTTATCTTTAAAGCTTTTACATACTGAAAGGAAATTCACTGCTGGAGATATGACCTGGTCGAAGATGCTTGGGTTATTCGGATTAAATGTTTGCACAAAATTCAAAATGTTATCATCGTTGAATTTTTGTTTTGCTATAATAGTTGTTTTATTTTCTTGGTTTCCTTGTTTTGTTTTATTAATTGCGTTCTCAATCAAATTACAAGGATAGCCTAATTTCATCAGTCTGTGTTTCAATTCGTAAAAGCGTCTTTCTCTCACGTCTTTATCTGACACAATCCGATGAATTCTTTTTGCAAGACAAAACGGAATATTACATAAAGTGTGTCGGGGATGGTTAGAGTTGGAATTTCTTTCCTTGTATACATGAACATCTAAAAAATTAATACAATCCAAATCATTCTCAAAAGTGAATTTGATTGATCCATGTAAATTATTCAGTATGTCAAATAGTGAATCAATGTCCCCATAACTTTCGTTCCAAAGCAACCAACAATCGTCAAGGTAGCGCAACCAAGAGTTTATCAAAATTTCACTGACATTTGGTGGATAAAGTTCATTAATTCTGCAATACATCTTTACTGCAAGGCACCCCATAACTAAATTTGCGTAAGTGGGAGCCATTTTTGTACCCATTGCAGTCCCATCAGTTTGTAAGTACGTATCATCGTTAAAGGTGAAGTAATTGTTGTTTAGAATAAATTTGACCGCTCTCATGATAAAAGATGTGTTAAATCTTTCAGGAAGATAACGCAGACAAGATAATTTATCAGTGTGGGCTAGCCACTGCTATTGACTGATCATTCATTTCATTGGACGCATTATCCCATGACGTATTTAGATGACGTATACATTCATGATTTATGATTGGAACATACACTCCAGATTATGACAATGCATATCCGGTAAAAACGTCATGAGATCACGATTAAACTTGACCAGGTGAAAGCCACAGCAATCTGGAATGTATGTTCCAATCATAAATCATGAATGTATACGTCATCTAAATACGTCATGGGATAATGCGTATTTAACATTTCGCAACCTCACCAGAAAGTTCTTTTGATCAGTACTTGATCTAGACTCTCCCACTCGTTCCTTAACAAAACTTCAAGTCTATTAGAGGAAACAGGGTATTTGTAATTTCCGAGTTTCATAAAAACATGATATCGATTGTCTTCGAAACATGCAGGGCTACTCAATTGTCTTCCCTTGCATGTCAAGAACGCAGCTGACATTTCTATTGGCTCACAATAGAATACCGCAGTGTATCAAGAAAATTTGAAGTTTTCAAACTTCAAAATGCCACTATGGCTTACCGCTGTGATAACAGCGCATATCCGTTGCATTGTTTTCAAGATGTATGTCCATTCCACTATAGTGTAGCATTTCTATGGCTGGAACCAAGGAATCACGACACTGAAACTAGCTAGAATGTACATCCACTCAACATTGAAAACAACATTACGCCGTGAACATGCGTTGTCATGACAACGCTACCTAGGGCGATGGCGACTTTCTGTGGCTTACAGCTGCTAGAAACCGGTAGTCTAGTTAGTTAGTAGGTTAGAATCATTTTGACAAAATATCCAACAACATGCGGAAAACGCTATACGGAAAAAAATTCCGCCTGTGGTATACTATGTACATCAGTCACTAGATTCTTCTTTTAGAACTAGCAGCAGCTGCATAAATGTACGCCTAAAAAGCTGATATGACAATCAACAAACAGTTGCTGCATATTCTAGTACCACTCACTTACTTAAACAAATTGAAAAGTCGAATTTCTATCCTATGTTCTGTGCTGTATGCAGTACTACAGAGTGCGTATATTTTCTTTGCGTCACGCATTCAAATTGGCAATAAGAAAACGATTTTCAACATGAAAATAATAGTAGCTAGCAGCAGCACATGTGTTTTACTTTTCTTTCTGACTTTTATGCGGCAAAACAAAACTTGCATTAAACTCGGTTTGTTGGAGAAAAATTGCGAAACTCATTTAGTACAATCTCATTTTTCATCAGACGCACATAGAAAACACTCATTTTCATGATAAAAATAGATTTGACTCACAGGAGAAGTCAATTGAGATGAGAAGCAAATTCGATCACAAGTTTTTGTTTAACTACATCACAGTGAAAAAATGAATACTGCCTCTGCTGCTATAAATGAGAACAACTGATTTTTCTAAAACAAATTCACGCACCATCTCAAATACATAGTCAGCAGTCATCTCTTCGAAGTAAATGTCAATTTAATGTTAGCAATTTATCAAAATGTTATGCTGAAATTGTTAACGTCACTATCTTTTAACCGTCGGCGGGCCGAGGTCCGAGTCAACTTCGGCAGGCGAAGGTTGGTGATTTTAACCACCTGCACGAAATCATAAAAGAATATTATTCCGCTTCGAATTTGTTTTCCATTACTGTTTGTATGTTAAATATGATGTACTTCGTGTTAAATAAAAGCAAAATCATTGACGCATCAATGTTTTTTCTTTCAATTTAATGTCCAATATGAAAACATAAATATCTGCATTTCAAATCATTTACTTTAGAAAAGTGATAAACACAACTTGCACACAAAATTCCAACCGTTTGAGACTTTACAACTAGCAACTTTACAAACGTGGCATCTTTTGTTGGTTTTGCTAGCATCTCGAGCGGATTTTGTAAGCTTGCATTTGTCTCAGCGAGAGACAGCAAGCCTATCACTGATTGAAGGGAAGGCAGCTGGGCTAGCGCCGGGAGATTCACATACTGCTTGATATGTTCTAACATTGGTGCTTGCAGGCCCATAGGATTTTGCAGCCGTTTGAGCATGAATGGCACCGCAAGTTGATGTGCCACCTGTTGTAAAAAAATTGTGCCTCTCCGATGCTTGTCTCGAATTATCTCAGTGAAGCGAGTCTGTTGAGATCAGAATCGGTACTTGTACTTTGATTATTTTACTCGACGTCTTCAGATAAATGGTTGTCATGGATCATATCAATTTCTTCGGTTTCAATATCAATGTCTGAATTAGATTAGTCAGAAGCCGAACTTTCATTTTCACCCATAGACCGGCAACAGTTCTTATTGAAGCTGTTCTCTGTTAACGCGAAGCCAACATGAACAGATAATGAAGCCTGCAGACAAACGTCTCTCGCTGTCGCATCGAGCGATTTTGATTCACGAAGCTCATCGGCTCGCTGACGGTTGCTTGTGTGTCAGACTGCATGCTCGATTCATGCATATTACCGGCAGCTAAGTTGAATGCCTAAAATGAAGATCATGGCCTATGTCTGTTGAAGAATCTGTAACTAAAAATCACGTAATGAATTTTTTCATCAGTGTCACTCAAAGTACTTTGCAATTTAAATGCACATGCAGTGGCTGTATGTACAAAACATATACGCATGTGTGAATATGCTAGACAACGAAAGGCAAAAACAGAATGACATCACAATGTTGTTCTTCATCTTATACTGTAGGCAAGGATGCTATGAATTTAACTTAGTTATCATGAACTCATTGAAGATCATTTTTAAAAGTGAAAAATTTCAAAAAGTACTTTTCTCAAGTGCCCCCTATGCCCCACTTGAATAGCTCGAAAATGCGGCATTGCGCCTGGAGTATGTGCAGAATACAAAATAAATAAAAGTCACCAAATTTGATGGTCATTGAAGCTGTTAACACGAAAATATCACAAAAATTCAAACGGGTGGTTAAAAAATCCAGCCTTGGCCCGCCGCGGGTTAACGCAATGTTCTCTCGTTACATTTTCTATCGTTGTTATTGTTGAATTAAAATGCCTATGTGGTGAATGTATATATTTGTGTATTTGTACCGGGTATATTGATGTCTGTATGTGTAAACATTGATGCATGATGCTGACTTCAGTGGGAGAAGAATGCGCTTTGAAATGTTTAGGCCTATTCATGCGAGTTAGCAGATCAAGAATAACAGAAGAACATGTTTAGATTCATTGTATCATTAATTTTTAGTAAGACATTATACATTACATAACATAAGTAAAGAATGCGGCGTTACTGCGCTTCAGAGTGATTTTTTTTAATCTCTAAGATCATCTATCCAGCCGATTGAGGTATTATCTCACATCCTAAGCTACTGTCAGTCACTTATGATGGAACAACTGTGAAATTGATTTTCTCACTCGCGTCATGGATGCTCTTTCAAATGCAACGTCATCACGTTTCAAACGCAATAAAGTTACATAGAAATGTAATAACATCACACATTTAATATCTTAGCATTGCAAGCAATATTTGTTCTCAAGAGGAATTCCATCAAGTCGCGGTGTGAAACATTTGAGGCGTCTGTGTTGCACGTACATGCGGTGTTGTGTGGAGTAAGTGTTAAAAATGTAGCAACAGTAGGAATGAGTGCTTGTAATGCTGTTAAATTATCTTCAAGATTTCTATTTTTACTAGTCATTGGGCCAAAACAGATGAATTTTAATTCGCATTCCCGAGTGAGCTACATTGAGTTCTTTTAAGAGCTGTTTAATCCTGATTAATAATTTGTGTATGTAAAAAGCAGCATTTATTAATTATTACAGACGCCCTGTTTTAGGTGATTTGCCAGCAGTGTGTTCAAAGTAACATTTAATGAATGCCCGCAAAAACGTCACTGACTAGCTTTGCAAATCTCAAATTTGCCCGGGCGTAGCTGCAACTTTAAATGGGGAGCTGTGTCGACGTTGAGAGATGTGAACAAGGCCTGTTGATGATTCCTGACATTGGATGAAATAGCAGCTATTCAGGTCTGTTTCCATTTTTCGACTGAGGATGCAACTCAATATCTGTTTTCATTGTTTAATCTAATAATTACATTATTAGATTAAACAGCAATTGTCTAATGTTGTCATCGCGATTGCATTTTCAGTGCTTTCTTAGACATGCTCACGCATCACCTGTGATGACTGATGAGTACTGCACGTGTCGTGTGCACTGTGCAGTTATTCGAGACTTCGCTTCGAGTCAACAAAACCTAGCGCTCAAATTATTACTAAGTTGCGGAAGCGAATCTCATTCATTACATCACCTGGTTCTTGAAGATTTACCTAGAAGCAACCAACTTTCGTATGCCTTCTTGCTCAACACATAAACTAGTTCATCCCATGGACATGCTGAATTGCGAATTCTACGAATACATGATTGTGAAACGTTTGGTGTATATCTTTTGTTTTTACTTGCTTCACCTGTGCCTTATTTACCTTTGTCTTTCTATGTCATCATTTCTCTTGAAATAAATTTATATTATTATATCAATATTATAAAGCAACGCAACTGCTTAAGTGCAGCAAGCTAGAAATTTCGCAAATGGACTTAAAAAGCTTATGCTGACAGCTGAAAGAATGGGCTTATATAAGTTTTACCACAATCGACCCATCCATTCTCTAAAATCTTCAAATTTGTTCTATTTAACTTCTAATCCCCTTCTAAAGATGATGAGTCATCATTCATCACTTCTTCTGAGGTCACATTGATCGACGTCAATCGCTTATCCGACAAATGGATCGAATGGACATGATGATTGACACTCAAGAACAGAAAGGCGAGGGATTGAGGGACAGGAGGAGGATTGTACTTATCATCAAATACAGCTTCTAACAAAACTAATGTGAATAGAACGGAGTTTTTATTTGTTTGATTGATTATAATTCAGTCATCTGCTTAACTATCTTTCCTTTTTTGTACGTGGCGCGGGTTACCATTTTCAGCAAGTCGTCAGTTACTATTTTTAGCTACTGGACAAACTCCATTTATTTAAAAGCGCGATACTTTTCGATCGATCAGTCAGGCAGTCTGTTATGGATATACAGCAGAATATTCGCGCTTTGATAATTGATAATCATGTTTCTGGCATGAATATCAGCCGAATTTCGCGTACATTGAAAGTTTCTCGACGAAGCTGCGGACGTATTATCAAATTATTCAAGCAGACTGGTTCTACCAATGCAAAGTTCTGCCAGGTATGTTGACATTTTATCTCAACATTTCCGCACTTATTGCGATGCATGGTTTCTGAGGGTGGTCATGTCTACCAGCAAGACAACGCGCCTTGCCACCACAGCTCATCCGTGCGAAATTTCTTTGAAGACCGACGCATTCCTGTGCTCCGCTGGCCAGTGTACAGTCCGAACTTGAACTGTATAGAAAATTTGTGGGTTATACAACAACAAAAGTTGCATGAGAAAGCTCACATTATCAGGGAGGGATTGATTGTATCAGTACAAGCCAAAGCCACATGGGAAATAGACGACAAAATCAGAGCAGCATATTTGGCAACAATCCAGAGTATGCCAAAACGCATAAAGGAGTGCATTTCCTCTAGAGGTGACTACACACGCTTTTAGTTTTGCTTCTCTCTACATTTTCATGACCAGTCTTGCGAGACTGATATGCTTGTTCAATATTAAATTGCATTTATAAATGTGTAATGAAGATATTCGTACTCTTTTACAATTATACGGGGTGGGCAATTTTGTTGCACAACACTGTACATTGATTCTTCAACTGAATGTCTCAACAAACTGACAGTTTATATTTCCGTCGTCAGTCTATCATGTCACATTTGATATGACAAGCAAATATTGAGTAACGACCGTTTTTCCATTGTGCAATAAATTATGCAACAGTCTACGTATGCTAAAATTCATAATCAGAAATTTTTTCAATCTCCAGAATTTTCCCTATAATTTCTACTACTTACACTAATTTCAGCGCTACCGCCACTCCAGTGTTGGGACTAAACTCCGTGCGCTGAAAAATTAGACCGAAACAATAAAGGTCTACTAATAATATATGCTTTCGTGAAAACGACGACAAGCAATGCATCATCAAAATGATAAATGGAAATCTAACTAATGTTGACAGAAACAGCTGATGAACTATACAACAAGCCATTCTATGTATTCATTTTGACTTCATCCATGCGGTATATTATCAACAGCTTGCTATATGTTTGCGAGACTGACGAGTGACGAGTCCATTGTGAAACCGTAGTGAAATAATATCTTGGGTAGAAAATATCTCTAAATTTGTTAGTTGTTAAAATGAAACATGTTAGTTGATTTCAAAACTAAGGATGAGCATGAATGCATCCGAAATCTAACAATTAGGCTAACACTCTACAGTCTACAGTATAACGGACATCAAGCAATTTCAGATAATGAGTAATAAAAGCAAAACCACAATCATCACAGTCACTTGAAAACTGGAGAACATTTACATGCTGCAACATAACACTCATTGTGGCATAATACATGTACTTACATTGGCATGGATACCAGAGATTAAACCGACTTTCGACATAGTATAAGAAATGAGTTTTAAGATAATTACCAATTTACAAATTCAAGAAAATATCTGCAGGTTGATGTATGGACGGCTAATGAACAAAAGCGTCATAACATTATGGTGACACACACATGTATTTTTTTTGGAATACTTTAGAAAAACGTCATGCTTTTTAGCTTTTATGTTATTTTATTCCAGAATTTATTCCAGGCGCCTCTGTTCAATTGAACAACCTAATGAAAGTGTCAGCAACCTTAAAATCTATTTTATTGTGCGAAATAAAGCATCAATAACATGTCATTCGTAAGATTACTAAGTTGCATTATTATATCATACTACATACACTAAATAACCAAGCAACAATTATGAAGGAAAAATGTGCAGATAGAATACCGATAAACAAATGAAAACTGACGAGTCAAGGTACATGCATGTACTGTAAATGTACGAAAAAAGATGACAATCATGCACAGGAGCCTGCGACATCGAGCAATTGCAAAAAATGAAATGCTAAATCGGAAGCACTATGCATGTCAGAGAAGTATGGCACATGTGGAGAGGTGGCGTACAGCACAGCTGGTATAAAGGAGAATAGTCGGGCTTGTGGAGGATAATCTCTTGAAAACATTCTCAGCTTGTTCAGTATTGAAACATCGAAAAACAGAAAAACGGCAGAAATTTCCGAGGAAAAATAGAAAAAATCAAAACATAGTAAAAAGAAAATACAGAGCCTAATTTACACACTGTTGACTAAGCCATTTGCTAAAATCAGTTTGTCATGCGAATTTAATGAAATGGACAGCTAGAATCCTAGTTAAAAATCAACATTTATCCAAAAATAATAAAATTGCGGATTTCCCTTTGTAGCCATACAGGAGTCTATTTCCGAGAGGCCTAATGTGTTCCGCTTGTGTTGATCCGTTAGTGCTCTCATTAAAAATTCACATTTCGCTGTGGCTGTACATTTGATTCGGTAAACTGATTCACTGGAAGCTTTTTAAAAATGGCGTAATCGGTAATTTCCTTATTATCAGATGCCTGACACGCATGCACACTACAGAATTCTTAGAAATACTAGATATTGATTTCTCTGATCACTTTCTGGCTCAGTAATTAGGAACATCCAGACGAATGTAGCAAAGGAAGACCAATAAACAAGGCAGGCATTAGCAGGCTGCTATATCTAGAAGTCCTCTAATGTGATGTGATTATGGAATGAGTATGGAATGGATGGTGTGAGTCTATTGAACCAACATGCATTGACATCAAGTCGGATAATGAAACAAGCGCACGTAGTGACGAGCAGTGCCTCCGAAATTAAGTTGAAACTTCAAAATTACTTTCAAAGCAATTTGAACGGGAAATGAACGTGAAGTGAACGGAAGGGACTCATTACTGAACTTGAACTGAATGGTGTTCATTGTTTACTTTTTGTCAAGTTGAACTGAACGCAGCTTCAGTTCAAGTTTCTTGAAATAGCAGATTCTGGCTTTTATGGAAATTTTTGTAATTTTTGACGCGCCTGAAAATGTCCTACATTGTTGCCTGAAAAATCTATTAAAATATTTTAATACTTTTGTGCGTAATTGTAATGGTCTGAGCAGCAATGTAGGAAAAAAGCGGGCAGAAATGTTTATTTGTTTATTGCCGCATAGCTTGCAGTGCATCCACCATAATTGAAAAACGATCTATGTTATTTGAAACACGAGACGCGAAGCGTCTTGTCATTAAATTTGTCGTTATAAAGATAAAATCTCTTTCAACGAGCAATCCTCTCTCATTTACAAATATAGCTGTGAGCATTGTACTGAATGCTACATCGGGGAACTCGGCGCCATATTTTTACTCGCATAAAAGAACACCTAAAAGGAAGACCAGTTGCTGAAATTTCTTTACATACTCACATACCGTCTGAGCAATCGTTCTCCATTCTGTTCCATACTAAATGCACTCGTATTGGTGAAGCTATCGTGATGAAGTCGCATGTAAATAGCAATGTCAAACTTATGAACAACCAGACTCAATCTAAGCAATTATTTCGATTTTGTAAGTTTTTATTGGGAAACCAAGTACGGTAATAAGTTTTTATACTTTATTAATTTCGGCCTCCTCTTAGGCTATCATCATAAGCAGCGATTGTCTGCTTCTGATGATGGCCGAAATCAATAAAGCATAAAGAATTACTACCTATCTCGTGTTCTTGGTTTCCGAACAAAAACTTACAAAACAATGAATAACCAAGGATTTAATCACCTAACTTCAAGGTACTTGGATCACCCGTTGGAGATCACAACTTCTGTTCCAAATTTGTAGATAAAAAACGTGCAAAATCCTTGCCGCCATTGAATTACATTTCCCGGTTACGGATATCCGCAGGCTTCTCTATCTCTGCTGAGGACATGTGCCGGGTTCTGTAGGATGATTCATTTGGCAAGAACTGGAGATTTGGTCGGAGAATTTGACAAAGAGGTTCGAAAATGTCTAGAAGAAGGTGTTGCCATTGAGCTATCGGAAGAGGCTTGGATCCAATGCCAACTACAATCATGTTCTAGTGGACTAGGTCTTGGGTCAACAATGAGACATTCTTCAGCAGCCTATCTCGCATGGTTCTGTGTCCCGCTGTGAATGTCAAGAACAATTCCACAACGTACGATTCTTGTATTACGGCAATTTCCTCATGTAATTCGATGGTAGAAGAGAAAAAACATCTTGGCAATGATTTCTTCAATTCATCGACGCCTTCACAAAAATCTGTCAGCTTTTATTGACTTTAGACTGCATAAGACTTTAATGATCAGTCCAAGTCATCCACATCAAATTCGATTACACTCGGTCAGTTCACCTGATGCGGCTAAATGGTTAAGCGCTATAGTCTTGGATTGGCTTCAGACTATCACCCGAAGAATTTCAAGTTCTGATGAAATGGAGGCACGGTTTACCAATGATAACAGGTAAAACTCTGTGTCCAAGACGTCCAGGAGTTTCATTAGATCCGTTGGACCATCACGCTTTGAAATGCAAGCTGGAAAGCTTTGTTACAATTCGACATAATGCTCTGCGTGATCACTTATGTCAAAAACTGCGAATGGGCAAACCTTCGACCTGTTCTCGAAAGAGGCGCTAGTTGTGGTCACTCGGAGCCTAATAGAAGACAAGCACACATTCTTCTGCCAGATTGGAGTCTTGGTCGTCCAGCAGCAGTTGACCAGACTGTTGTGTATCCGATTAACAACTCTGAAACAGGAGCGAGCACAACGGAAGGGTCACCTTTGCTGACGGCTGAAAAAAGAAAACATGACTCCAATGACAAAAACATGTGAGGAGCTTGGTTGGGCATGTATTCCGATAGCAGTTACAGCCTACGGATCATGGGGAGAGGAAGCCCTAAACACATTCTCACGAGTTGCATCCAGACTCTCCAGACAAACATCAGCGACCTTCTCTGAAGCACGGGAGGCCATAAAGAAAGAAATGTCAATCGCTTTGATGCGTCACAACGCCCGAGCACTTCTATCTTTGAATATAGCAGAGATTGGAAGACCTGAACTGGTTCTGGCTGGGGCACCGCGTTATTTTGACTCTTCATTTCTTTTGGTTCTCCTTTGGATTTTCTATATCACATATGTCTAGGTATAGCATTTGTTATTTCAGTATTTGTGCCTAGAAAGATGCAGCATCTTTTTTTAAGAAATTAGTTGTCTGTAAGAAATACAGCAAGTTGTATAATTTCTGAGAATGAAGTCGTAAGCACAGAAAAAAATTTATGCGCACAAAAAAAATGACCAAGGCCTCTTCAACATTTGATTTTGATTTTGTTTGTCCCTTTCATTTGCTAATGTTAATCTCGCTGCTTGTGAATGAACTCTACCCTGTATATAACCCAACGTTTGCTTCCACGTTCTGCTGTTCACCGATGATGGTACGTTACGCATCCTGAAGCGCGTCTGGAACAATAAAACATTATGTATTTACTGCGGTATCAAGCGAAATGCTGCCTCTGTTGACCGATCTGAGATCGAACGATCAGTCATGACTTTTTTCTTTTACTTCTTTCCTTTCAAGATTTTTACAGTTTTTTATCACCTATTAGAATTTTGCTTGTTAACTTTCATGCATGTTGTACAAAAAAAACTAACTTATGGCTGCCATGTAAGTTGCACTGGTATTGGAAAGCTTTGGTTTTGAAACTAATTGTAATCAAGCATGGCTGCACGATCAATTTAATCAAAGCAGTAGAATTGAGAAACAAATGCATTTGAAAGAGAAAACTGAAGGGAACTAAAGAAAGTATGGCTTTATAGTAGAGGCGTTTGCTTTTTCAGTGATGAAGATGGCAATAGCAGAAATTGTTTAACTTCTAAATTTTAGCAGGAGAGCAATTTAAGGTGGAGATCGAGACACAAAGCGAGATTTAGGCGATGAAAAATGATCTAACGTTAGAAAATGCAATCCAACGAGCGCAGCCCACTACTTAGGCTCTATGGTCTGTTCTGAATAAAAGATTTTCATCCACAGCAGAGTTACTTAATATGTGAAGTAAGAGCGATGAATGAGCGATTGTCGTAAAACGATATACAACGTTTGTTGAGAGTACAAAAGAGATTGATAGAAAGATTGACTGAGAAAATTTGGAGAAAATTGTTTACGAACGAGACTAAGCTTCGAAGATTGAGTGGCCATCAAGATCACCGGATCTTAATCCTATCGAGCATGTTTAATGGGATGCAAAGAGGAAAGTATTGAAAAGAGGTGGCATCAACTGTTTGAAAGATTTCAATTAATCGTGCTCGTGAGCATTCCTTAGAGTGCAATTGATAACTTGATAATAATACATGTAAATATTTATGACTCGAAGAATCAGAAGTGTCATCAATTAATCAGGATGTCTCCACCGCTACTAACATTTTATAATCCTTTTGAAAGTGTAACAGTTCATCATCAGGTTAATTGCTTCTCTTGACTTATGCAATAGAAGCACTTATTACAGTAGGCCTACGGTAAGAGGTTTTGATATTTATTTCTTTATATTAAAAGGCGATATCCCTTTTTGGGATTAGTCTATATTACAAAAAGAAAAACCTAATTTTAAACAGAATATCAGTTTACTTGGTTCTTCCCATAACATACCTCCAAAGATAGTCCTGACGATCGGAGGGTGTATCTTTTCTCGACCAATTCATTGTTTTTAAGTCGTCATTGACTTATCATTACATTGCAAATGTTGAAGAACTCAGAGCAACCAAATGAAAGCTCAAAAGTGAGAAATTCAGTGCATTCCGTTGATTGCACATAAATGTGACGCCACATTAAAGCCTTAAATATAGTAGTGTGTAATATGCAACAATGTAGTACTGTTTTAAAAGGGCCAGACTGGGGAAGTTTTGTTGTTTATTGCTGCACTGAGTATATGCATCTTCATAATACTCTATAGGCCACATGCACAGCTGTTATTCACATCCGTTGCACTTGATCTCGATCTATTATTTATTTCATGACTGAATCTGCAGATAGCGGACGATATGTATTGATATCAAATGAATTTGGATTTTATTTCTGAACCTTCGGGCTTTCATCAGGTTTCCCTGAGTCCTCCACTACTAGTTGTAATGTGGTAATATTTGTGTCTTGTAATGTGGTAATATTTGTGTCATAACGATACTAGAGTCGTATTAAGCATATTTTCATATTTCTATTTCTGTTGCTACAGATGTCTGAAATCACTCGATCTGAATATTCTCGATAATTAATAATTTTAAGAAATTAATCCAAATTGATAAAAGCTCAAGCAATAGCTCAATAGAGTCTTTCATAATTGCCCTTTTTAGCAGCTAATTGAGTTATGGAATTTCCAACAAATTATGATTTTTTCAAACACCACCGATCTCTGGCTTTCTAGGCCAACCTCCTCCTAGATAAATGCACCATTAATTGTCAAGTCAAACCGTGAAGAAATTCAAGCAGATTTTCGTAATGGAAACTACTAAGGATCATAATTTTTGCAAACTGACAGAAATAATGCTGAATCTTATGTGAAATTAATTTATTTACTTAAGGAACTAGGAAGGATTTTGTTATGGGAACAGTGTACAAATGCAAGTACAAGCACTGTGCATAGCGTAAAATAACACGAAAAAGATTTTCAAAGAGCACTTGAAAGAACGAGAGAGATTCGCCGGAACCTGCGGACATGTGAGGCTTAGATGGTTGTTTAGGATGAGACGGTGACTGCCTGACGTGTAGAGAACAAAAAGGAATTGTTCGACGACATAACCTTGAGGAAATCCACAGGAAATATCATTGGTATGGGACGATTGGTCCTTTAGGTAAACGCAACATTTTCTGTCAGCAACACACGATGATATCCAATGTAATACGCATCTGAATGATACACTTCAGCTATTAGGAAGTGCGGTGTGATTTCCCGTGTGGAAAGTAGATAAAGGCTGGATGAAATTATCGAATATTTAACCAAATCATGTAAAATCGCGCTTAAAAGCTTTGAAATTGTCTGCAATTTTCACTCCAACCACAACCCAACAAGGAAGCTTTTCCGAAAATATATGGACTTTCTCACTTAAAAAGAGCCGATGGTGGATCATTTCAACAATTTCAAAATCTAAATGTGCGATCTTTAAAGCATCTTTATTTCGAGATAAGAACAAAAGATAAAACAAAAAGTTTTGTCTCTAGCATACAAATCCCGAGGACCATTTTCTGAAAGCCATTAGTGCTCCCTCGAAGGTGAATGATTAATGCCAGATTCACTTTTTACTCAATGGAGTAGAGTTCCTGCACTTTCTGGCCCATACACTGTCTTCCAGGTGGCAATATTGTCCGACTTTTCACTTCATACTCGTATCTACAATAAGAGATATGAAAGCTAGCTGACGGAAAACCTGATAATACAAGAAGTGAATCTTTGAAGCAGTTACGATAAGACCCTAAAATCAAGAAAAACATTGATGTTTGGCGTGTAAATGACAACAGGCTACATATGCGGTAGACTAATGAACACGAATCCCTTCTTCAAGAAGCTAAACATTATGATTCACAAACAAGGAGAGGTAAAATCAAAAGGGAAAGCAGGTAACGACAGCAAAAAATTACTCATTTATAAATACTACGCACAAACCATGTAATATTGCGTGTATGCTGAATTAATATATTGATGATGGAAAGCAAGATAAGAAACGCAACGCTGTGAGATGGGTAACCAAAAGAAATTCTAAGAGGTGCTTTTGATCTTCAATATGACATCAAAGTAAAATACAAGATGGAAAAATTGGACATGTTGCGTGCAAGTATAAATGCCTCAATCCATGTGCCTTGACAAAGGACTAACGTCCGAAACGTCGGCAATAAAAACCTATAAATCGAGAACTTTGCCTTATTTTTTTTATCCGTAGGTACCGTCGGAAAACCTAATTTCCAAGAATTCGCTTTTCTGATACTTCTGATTTATCTATATTATTAGGCAACCTCCAAATTTCAGCAGAAAAAGAGGTTCAGTTATAGCGTAAAATTGCCACCTGATTCTATTATCAGATTGAAAATGTGCATGTAGATTGTCCTCTATCGGAATTTTCGGGTGGATTTCGACTATGTACACGTATGTTGGACATTGAGTGAAATATTACATAGCAATCGAGAATTACTTTCAACAAGGCATCAGTGTTGTTTCTTTTATGCATGCAACAGGATGAGTGACACTCATTGAATATTGATTTGAATGTCCATGTGTCATTATTCAATTATCTTAACATACATCTTCGAGGACGGAGCCTTTTTTGTTTCTTCGATGCATTTTTCAAATTCTTCAACTTCACTCCTGGCTCCTAAAGGCTCTGCAACTGCTCTAAAACACTAGCATTTTTCATGGCTATCTCTTGCTCATCCCTTGGTATTTCTCTTTTCAGTCTCCAAAAGTGAAAGTATACATGTGATCAGCATCTTTGCTATCAATTGTACGACTATTTGTAGTCTCGCAACTTTTGAGACAAATGATATCTTCATAAATGAGTTAGGAATGGGTTTAATGTGGACACTTCTCGACACGAAAAATGTGCGTACAGGTGCGTTTACACATGAAACTTTATTGCTGACACTTTATTGCTGCCACCTAACTTGCACGTGTAAACGCCGTGTCACGCGTGTCACTGACATCACTTGTGACGCTAGATTGCTGACATTTTTAGAAGTTGCTGCAACCGAGTGTCAGTGAAAATGTTGCACGTGTAAACGGCTCCTGACACTTTCTGAAAAGTGTCAGTCACAAGTATCAGTAAAGTTGAACGAGGAGCAACGTTTACCTGACACTCACACGACCATGATCGGAACACAGCGACCTAACTCTTGGAGGCTGGATTTGCTCTTGCTTTTCTGATTATCACCTGCCATTGAATTTATAGTGATGTGCTAACATACAATTCATTTGCATGCACATTTTCAGATTTTGCAACTGCGTACTATTGTGTATACAGCTAACATCAATTTCAGCTTCATTTTACTTAGACAAAATTGGTTTTCCTGACTATCATTGTACAAGAAACTCCGTTTGCTTATGGAAGCATCTAATATTATTTGATCTGGAATTTCTCAACACAGGACATGACTTACATCTGTTGTTTTGCGTGGGAATTTAATCGACTTTACAGTCGTGTATCGGTGCTAAGCCACTTGGCAACTGCACATTGTACAATACATACAAATATCAGCAGGTGGGACTCATCTTTCTCGAATAAAATGAATCATTGATTGATTGGTTGTTATGTTGACATCGACATCTACAAATTCATACAGCATTCAGCAAAATATTTAGTAAAACGATGATCTCTGGTTCAACAATGACTGACATTGACAATGAAATGCCACGAGCGAAAAGTGAATGGACAAGGACGTTAACCGATGGCTTGAACAGTATCCCTATTTGTTGAACGTGCACAAACACGAATATTGGGGTAGAATAAAAGAGGTGCATGGATGAAGATTGCCGCGAAATTCAAGAAAGACAACAAGGAGGTAGTGATAGATACACAACCTCATGACAGCTCCACAACGAAATTAAAAAAAGTCGGGGAGTGGTGCCGGGGATAAATTCGTCACGAAATGGCCATTGTATGAGGCAATGAAGTTCATTCAATGCTCAAATGAAGGCTCAACAGATACATTAAGTTTCAATACCGATATATCATTTATCGTATTATATTATTAAGCCTACTTTCTTTATTTCAATAAAACTTTATGAAATTGATGTAAAAGTTTTAGGTTGACTTAGCATAGGAATTGGGGAAACGTATATTATTGCTATGTTTTGGTATAGAACAGTGGTGAGCAATGAAGATTGGATGGTGAACTGTGCAGGACATCTTTACGAGGTTAGCGGGACCAACCTAGGACTAAGCTACATATAGCCCTATAGATTCGACTCGCAATTTTCATATCTAGTCTAGGTCCAATAGCTTTTACATACATGTATACCCAGATATGAAAGGCAATGTAATATTCTTACATTGTTTGGATGCACGCAATAACAAATATGCTGCATTTAATGAAATGAAGTGAAGTGAAAACAATTCATGAGTTACGGTTGTTACATACAGTCTTGTGTCAATTAATTTAATCGTGAAAAGTTATAAAAATGTTTTACAAAATATCCTAAAATAACATATCTAAGAATAATTTTAATCCAATGGCAACAGTATCCCATGAAGTGGGGGCGCATTGAAGTGTCCTCCTTTCCAATCCTTGATCCGTTTCGTACTGAAAGACTTTGAAAGTCGGCAGCGACATTCTCAAAAATTTTCTAGCTAGCACGGATCCTGATCTCGTAATTCGAGTATAATCGCACTGCAAAATCCAAGCTGTTCTCTCCTCATAATCCACTCACGGACCCACATTCGCGGTTTACGCATTCCTTTTATCGTTAATATATATGCTGTAACTGCTGCTGCTATCCACTTTTCGATAACATCGCGAAAAAAAGTGTCAAGTATATACGCTCCTGCATGTCTCCCGCAATTTTCTGACTCATAGTAGATCGATAAAGTGTCAGCATCAACTTTTTATTCGAGTGTCAGAAACTTTTTGATGTCAAGTGTAAATGCTCTCGGCTATCTGATTGCATGTGGCAGCAATAAAGTTTCACGTGTAACCGCGCCTTAAGACACACTATGGAATTTAACGCCATTCATTGTTAACACCGTCTTCCTTCAAAACTTTCATGTACAGACTAAGTCGTATGGAGGGAAGATGTCTTAATAGACTTCATGTAATGGAAACATTTATGCCTGCTTGAAATTTTGTAGAGGAAAGGCGCACAGAATACTTTTGAAGTCATGTGTAATGAAGTGAAGAAAATCAAAAAATAATAAAATCAACCAGACATGTTTCGACTGATCCTGTCAAAGGTAATCCAGTAAGTGACAATTTACAATCAAACAGTTACAATTCTGATGACACATCAATCAACAGACCAGCCACGGTCTGGTCAATCACAGCCACGCCCGTCTTGATGTTCAAGACTAACTACATTCTTTGCTTCTCCGAAAGATCGTCTGCCAGTGGCCGCCACGTCCATTGTCATATATCCTTTTCGTTGTGGCTGTGGATCAACCTGTATTGGAAGGACGTCGCGCCCTATGACTGTTCGATCAAGGGAGCATATAGATACGGTCGTTCGGGAATTTCTCGCTCTGCCATTACCGAGCATGTTTTCAGCTGTGTCAATGTTCTTGATGACCCTTTGAGCAAGTTTCAGATAGTGTGTCGTGCCTACAATGATCGCAATTTACGCATTCTTGACGCACTGTATATTAAACGTGACTGTCCAGATCTGTGTAAACAAAAGGATCACGTGATCCTTCGCTTGACCTGGTAGTCGTGTGATTGACCAGACCGCGGCTGGTCTGTTGATTGATTTGTCATCAGAATTGTAACTGTTTGATTGTAAATTGTTACTTTCTGGATTGCCTTTGACATGATCAGTCGAAACAGGTCTGGTTGATTTTATTATTTTTTGATTTTCTTCACTTCATTACACATGACTTCAAAAGTATTCTGTGCGCTTTTACTCTTCAAAAATTAATAGACTTTGTTAATGTCATTACGACGATGTCTAAATAGATAGAGATCACCTCAATAGAGAAAATAACTTTTAAATAAGGTGTATAGATATAGAGGCAAATAAAGGCCAAGAAAATAAAGATGATGAAAGTAAGGACTCTGACGAAGATGATTCTACAAACATAGAAGACGATGACGTTGAAAATACAGAATATTACTTAAAATATATCAATAAGAAAATAAGAAAAATGAGCAGCACTACCAATGAAATTCATTCAACAGTTACCACAATACACGATGAACGCTTCAAAACGGCAGCTCAGCAACACATCAACAGTCGCTTCATCAAAGACCGTCTCAACACCAAAATTCTTTAATATTCACGTCATGTTGCACTTGCGGCAGACGTGGACACCTCTCGTGAAATTGCTGGATTAACAAAAGCAGCTACAACATGAGATTTCAACCAAGAAGGTACCCTGGAATGTATATAAGAACAACGCCATATCGAAGACATTCGAGAAATTTCAGACACGATGAGTGGGCAAGCGAATGAATGTCATGTGAGAAGACGCCCAAGATATCCATACCATGATCTACAAACACACGGAAGACGACAACATCAGTTTTACAATGAGAACAAATATTACCAAAGAGAAGATTATCAATTTCCTGAAGAAAGAGATCTTTATCACCAGATCAGCATGAGCAACAAAATACTCATTTTAGAACAAACGATAACAGATACACAAAGCATTCAGCACGTTCTAATTACAACGAAAACCGCTATTTTTGATGGAATGAATGAGAGGAGGAAGAAAATACTTTTGAAAACAAACAGACAAAAAGCATGCTAATATGAAATTTAGGAGTGTACCGATTAGTGATTTTGATAATCGGCCGATTGCCGATTAATCGGCGGAAAGTAGTCCATTATTTCTTTAGAATTCATCTACAACCGATTAGGTTAAAGGAGGCTTAACAATAGTTAAGTACACCAAATGATAGGTAAAAAAAAGCAAAAGACAAAAAGTGTTGTGATGCTAGTCTAGTCCTACGTTGAGTTGAATAATTTTGAATTTGCATCATTGCTTTTGATTAGATTCTAGTAGGCTGCTTAAAGTATTGCTCGTAGAAGAATATTGTTGACAGAAATATACAACCAAAAGCTTAGTTCATGTGGTTGCATAAGCATTTCATTCCACGCTGAATATCATCGATAGTCAGCATCATTAAAGCAATAGATCAATAGACGCGGAGGAACCGATCCATTTTCTAACCAATAATGCCATGAGAGGACAGAACCCACCCTTGTTTTTATGTCGAAAGACCCTGAAGTGACTAATAATTACTTACTATAGGACTCCACTTTGGCAAATGAAATTTCATCCGTTATTCACAAAAATTAATATGTGGGTCGATATTTCGCGCTGGGATTCGAACCCAGGTATTCCAGTTTTACTAGTGAACACTCCATCACAATGCTACAATAGCAGCTGGTCAGCTGCAAAGCGAATGGTTGCACGTCGCAGTCAACCAGAGACGAGATCGTGGCATAGCCAATAACTACTTGGAATTTGAAAAGCATGAAAAGATGAGATCAGTGCTTCTTCCAGAGTGGAAACCGAGCCCTGGCCTGGATATTTGGAAACACAACCGGTCACTCGTTCTTAAGATTATCTTCCTGATTGCCGTCCTCTAGAATTTGATATGTCTATCTACAATACATTTATTGCGTTGATGTGCAATTGAGCATAATTTCTGCGGTTTACAATCATATGTACGTATCATGGCGAGCGCTATAATCATTAGACCACAATGGCTAGTCTATTAGCTTCCTTGACACACAAGCATAATCTTCTCTCCAAAAATTCTATTAGTGGATTTAAAGACCAGTAAGTTCTGCACAGAGCGACTAAATCAAGACAAAACATTTCTACGAGCTATGACAGAGTTTTCAAAGCATCTTATTGTCGGGATAATTCATTGATACCATGGACATTTCCTTGGCGGACGCGAGTCATAATTGAAAAGCAGACACGCGTTTGCATGTTTGGATTTATGAATACATAACATCTGCGAATATGAAAAACATACATGCGCACTTGCAGATATACATCAAAAATTGCATTTAGTTGGTGGCTATGAACATTAGCTTTTGAATGCTCGTATGCCTTTGTTCTGAACAAGAAGACATTTGAGTGAATCTTGATAATGCAAAATAGGATAATTGATTGCTCAATTAAAATTTCGCATGTATTCAAATGTCAATTAATTAAAATACACGAGTCGGGCCCTGGCCGAAAAATTAAATCTGCAACGGGAACAAAGAGTTCGGGACTTCAAAGAATTCTGACTGGTCCGAATCAAAAACCTGGGCTCCTCTACCCAGGCTCGGTGAAAAAATACTAAGTATACGTAATTATACATGATAATATACAAAAATAATTTTTTTACCAGCATTATATAATAATAATGAAAATCTAGTCTATGGGAGAATTCAGATGTTCTCAATCATTAGAATGATAGAAAGAATTCGTTTGAATTTACACCTTTTCCAAATCAATAAGCTTAATTCTCAAATCATCTGCAGACATCTAATTTCAATAGAATTCTCATTTCAATAGTGTTGCGATTCTCAGTTCAATAGGATTATCATCTCAGATCATCAACAACAAAGATCAGATCAACAAGATAAGAGACGGAAATCTAGTGAACGGGAGTCATGAATCTCACATCAATAAAATACATCGCAAATCAACACAATCAGAATTATTGCAGTCATGTCAAGACAACGCATTTCTGTCGAAGACAAGCAACGGATCATCGATTGTTATGATCGTCAAGATGATTATTTCGTGCTAGCTGATGATCTTTAGCTTAAGTATATTCAAATAGTTTTACTCAGATCGAGGAAAGTTCACACTGTGCACAGATAATCCGCTATCTTATTGATAGCGTCTCAGCGTGATTCTTGCAACAACTCTCATAATAAAAACTTGAATTTACTAGCATTGGTTCTTTTTGAAGAAATCAAAGGTCCGATGCATAGCAACATCAATACACTTCGTTACCAGAAGCAGGTTCGGTATGTTCACGGAATCAATCAACATTCGGTTGCTATGAGTCCTCTCTCGAAATATGGCCAGTCTAACATATATTTCCAACCGGGAGTTTATCACAGACTTCTAACAAGTCTGTATAGCATCGCATTATTGAAATGAACAACTGAATTTGAATTTTGATGGAGAGCCTTCCATCGTCTTTTTTTGATTTTCGAATGTGATTATTGAAAAAAGAATGATTCAATTGATTTGAGATTTGAAATTCAATTGATTTGAGATATCTGCGCTTAATGATCTGAGATGTGTCGTTTGCAATTGATTTGAGATTCCTTCAAATGATTTTAAGTTTACGCTTATTGATCTGGAAAAGGTGTAGATTAGTAGTTCAATGCACAATGTGCATGAAGAATTAAGTTTATCTGAATGAAAATTAGAAATCTTATCTGGATCTGGATCTTATTGATCTGGAAAAGGTGTAGATTAGTAGTTCAATGCACAATGTGCATGAAGAATTAAGTTTATCTGAATGAAAATTAGAAATCTTGTCTATCGATCATTCACTAAATTTGAATAAAAATCTACAAAAATCTTAAAAATTCCACTAATCGTCAAACAATTGACCGATTACCGATTATCGCTCTACCGTATCAATAATCGGCCGATCAATAGGTGCACCCCTAATGGAATTATTATGTCAACATCAATGGACTAAATGAGGATAAAATTAAAAAGAGTATTTCTACATGATTTTCAGGAAGCTGATATCATATGTCTAACAGAATTGCACTGGAAATTTCAATTTAACCTGCGAAACTTATACGCAGTCAACGAGGTCCAGAAGATCAACAGCTTGACGTGCATCGCATTTCTTAAATTACAGAAATTTACAGAGGAAAGCTGGTGGTGCCTCAGAAGTGGTTGTTGAGATACTTCTTGCATTTGGCAAAGTGGGCGTAGATTGGTTGACTGATCTAGGCAATAACATCATCGCCGAGGAAGCCATTCCTATGTACTGGTCAAGAAGTATTGTGGGCACACTGTTGAAAGAAAAAGATGATCCGATGTCCTGCAACAGTCCGAACCATCAAGCTATTAGAGCAAGCCATGAAGATTCACGAACGAGTAATCGAGAAGAGGATAAGAGCGCCGGTTGAACTTAATCCATTGCAGTTTGATTTCATGCCCGATAGAATCACAAGTGACGCGATTTTTATCCTTTGTCAAGTTCAAGATAAATACCTGGGAAAGTAAAAACGCCTCTCCATGGCATTCGTAGATCTCGAGAAAGCTTTAGATAGTGTTCCACGAGAGGTGGTGAAATGAGCTCCTCGTGGAGCTGGTGTTGGTGAATGGCTGACAAAAGCAGCTATGACCCTGTTTGAGAATTCAAGTACAGGACTCAGAACTGAGGCTGGTCTCACAGAGCAGTTCAGGGTTGCTGTTGATGTTCACCAATGTTCGGTGCATAGACCGTTACTTTTCATCGTTGTAATGGACGCTATCGCCAGGAGCTGTGAGCTAGCTTGAAATTACCTCTGCGCAGATGACTTGGTTGTGTTAGCTGAGAGTTAAGACGAACTGATTAGTAGAGTGACGAACTGGAAGGGGGGACTGTCAGTAAAAGGCTCGAGGGTCAATGCAGCCTAGTCCAAGGTAATGTTGTCTACAACTGACGGTAGTGAACCGATTGACAGTGGTGAATACCCTTGTGTGGTCTGCAGTCAAGGTGTCGGTAGCAACTCGATACCTTGCACCATTTGCAAATCATGGGTACACAAGAAATGCTGTGATATTAAAGGAAGCCTCGCTCAAGCAAGTACTTCTTTTGCATGCAAGCGTTGCAAAGGCGAAATACTGAAGCCTGTTGAGATCGGTCACAATGGTGAGCTACTTATAAATGACGGAAGGTTTGAGGTTGTGCAACAGACCAAAGGAAAAGTTTTTGACGCTTGTGTACGCGGAAGCTTATTGCAAGGCAGCGAAACATGGCCTGTGAAACGCCGCGACATCGAACGAATGGAGGAAGCTGATATGAAGATGACAAGATGGACGGCTGGGGCGTCATTACGAGATCGCCGCAAGAATGAGGATAGTCAACTTGCAATGGGTCTGAAGTCGATTCAATGTGCACTGCAGCAAAACCGCTTGCGATGGCATGGGCACGTGATGAAAAAGGATCGACAAGAATGTGTCAGAAGTGGGATGGAGCTAAGTGTGAATGGTGTACTGTAAATAAGAGTGGAAGACCGAAGAAGACCTGGTCAGAAGTGGTAAAGGAAGGCCTAAAAGCTGCACAGCTCCCACCTCAATACGCGACCAATCGAGATCTGTGGAGAGCTGCTCTCCAAAAAATGAGAAACTGTCCAACCCTGCGAGCCGGGACAAACGGACGTTAAATGGTCGGTGAGTGACAGTCCTTTGCAGGTAGGATAATTTGCATCATCGTTTACTACTGATTGACATGATAAATGTACGCTGCTGGATGACATGCTTGCATTGCATATTACTTAATTAATATTATATTCCGGAACTCTTAATATTTTACGATTGAATAACTTAGTGCAAAGTGTTCTGGGATTCCCCACATAAATAAAACATTTAATAAAATCATGCCGCTCTCAGTCTTCGCTGCATCATTGCATTACACTGTTTCGTGATGCAACTTCACTCACTCACTCACTCAACGGTTTTCCGTCTTCTTTTCCTCGTGTTGCAAGGGTTGGACGTCTGCAAATGTCGATTTGGCTTGATGGCATTTCTCCACACCGTCCGATCCGAAGGGTCGACGGAGGATAGATTCCATTTTCGAAGATCTTCTTTGATGTTGTCAAGCCAACGTTTCTTTGGTCGGCCTCGTGGATTCTTTCCTGAGAGTTCGAAGGTCTGAACTTTCTTAGGCCAGTCGGCTTCATCCATGCGTTGTACATGTCCATACCAACATAGCCTTCTCCAGCGCACACTATCTTCAAGTCGATGAATACCAAGCCTAGACCTTAGCTCATCCATAGGAACTCGATCAGATAGGCGCTTGGAGCAGATCCACCGCACCATTGCGTTGTCATTACGGCACAATCGGTTTTGATCCTCGATGTTGATTGGCCATGTCTCGGTTGCATACAACAGAACACTTCTCACACACATGGAGTAGACATGACCTCGGCTGCTGAAGGGGATGTCTCTGTTCGTAAGTATGGGAATGAGCTCACGAAAGTTCTTCCATGCCAGCTGAATTCTCAGTCCAGAGCCTCACTGCCTTGTCCTAACATATCACCCAGGTAACAAAATGCAGGCACAACTTCATAATCAGCATCACCAATACGAAGCTTACTAGCAGTCGGTTTAGGAGCTTGTGCAGCAACACCACGGCACTTTTTACAAGAAAAGCTAGGATCTGTCTTCGAAGAACCTTTAACTCCAGAGCATTTATGATGTATCCATCTCTTGCATCGTGCGCAGTAGATTGAATTACTACCAACCCCACGATGGCATACACCACATGCAAATTTGCCCGATTCTTTTAGCACTCTGTTTTCGGAACTCGTGCTATGCAGGATCTTCGATTTCTTTACGTTGACACGTAGTCCATACGACTCTAGACCACCTTTCCAGTGGGCAACTTTCTGTTCTAGCTCAGCCAGATTGATTGAAAAAAACTTCATTCATTGAAATACATGAATCACTGATTGTCCTCTCTTTCCAGCGTTTTGCCCTCCACAGTTTTCATTTTTCCATGACACATCAACATGCATCATTCGTAAATATCGTTCCATGCCATTTTCACATGTCCTCTGCACATTGCAATAACGTATCTATGTACCTCATTCATCATTATTTATGGAATCTTATCAGTGCCCTCATTGACTACCGAATTTCATTGTCAATAACTTTATCACCCAAGAAACGTGTTTTCAATTTGAAAATAAACATTCTGATAAAGACATTTGAGTAGTACCTAAGCTCCACCAGTGTTTGAAAATTGCCACAGTCTTAACACAGCAGTTAATAAAAATATCAGAAGCGGAAAAAATTTAAAAGATGCTTCGATATACATAAAAGAAACTGATAATATTTCCTTCCTAAATATTGAAAGTTTGATTAAAGAAGAAGGAAATCTACAAAAGCTCAAATCTAGCGACACTAACGGGAAAATTTTTAGAGTATATTCTTGATTGTTTGTCATGTAGAGAACCGAGATTCCAAAAATACAAAGACAGAAATACATGAAAATATTGAGCATTGCATGATCCAATTTAAAATGGGAAATATAATAATGATTGGGGATTTCAATGGTCGCATTGGCAATGAAACAAACTATGTTAGTTATTCACTTGCAGACAGAAAGTCAGATGACGCATTGATAAATTCGATGGGCCGATGTTAAATTCATTTTTGCAATGAAATTCTTTGATAATTGCTAATGGTAGGTCATAAAATAATTCTGAAGGTAGATGCACTTACTGTAGAACTCAAAACAGTGAGATACGTAAATCAGTAACTGACTTCCTCCTTAAATCGGAATCAATGGCAAATAATATTTATTCTTTTCAAATTATTGAACCGGTTCCCTATACGGACCACTCTCAAATGCTAATAAAAATTCTGATTGAATTTATATCAGAATTTGAAAACAAAATCATCATCAGGATTGTCATACCAAATTGATCAAACCTCATAAATGGAAGAACGATGTGATAAAATAGCTTAATCATTAAAGGCTTACTGAAAAATGTGAAGATTTAGCCAACAATTTTTGAAAAGTGATCTTTCAGCTGAAAATATCTTTAAAGAACTAAGTAAAATTAATTCAATTTCCACAAAAACATTAAACAGCCAATTCGAAAAGTTGTTCTTTCAAATGAAACACGAAAATTTTTGGAAATGTTATAGGAAGATGCTTTTCAATGGAAAAAATTCCCAATAGATGGAAATCCAAGCAGACTGATGGAAAGCAAAAGAATCTTGAGTAAAAAAGTGAAAATGGATAGAAAGGAGAAGAAAAATTAATTTATGAATTTAGAAAAATGCAAGAAAAAAATAATGATCATAAAGGATATTGGAAACTGATAAATGAAAACAAAGCTGTGAAAATATTAACCGCGGATGCATATTTATAATTAAGAAGAACCAAACCGGTCTTTAAAAGGAAGTTCCGCATTGGATATCGTGCTAATTATCAAGGAAATTATTCAAATTTCTAAGAATTAAATCTGCCATTATCTTTATGCTTCGCAGATTTGTAGAAAATATTTGATTCCATTCCAAAGGGATTGATAAATAAACCAAAAATCTTGCTGCCCGAAAGTAAAATTTTTCTTTCATTGTTAGCACCATCATCAATAAAGAAAACAAAAATTTACATTGCAGCAAAGAAGCACAATCATTTGAACTTAAAAAATGGTGTGTTGAGACGTTCTGCCACCAACTTTTATTTACTATTTACATAAATGATAAGAATATTTCAATTTGATTTGGCAATGTCATCACTCACATATGCAGATGATATATTGCTCATGAGCGAAAGCATACGTGGATTGAAAAGACAATTCAAACTTTTTTACATAATATTGTAATGACCTTAACATTAATTATGATAAAATTTGCAATGATTCACAATGTTGTCATGACTTACAATGTTGCTCCTAAGAGAGATAGAATTGATATCGTTCTTGATGAAAAATGACATCCATAGAAGCAGTTGACAAATTTAAGTATTTAGGGATGTGGATATGAAAAAGGTACGAATTTCACATGAAACGATTGACAGCCAAAGGACAACAACCCTCTTTCAGGGTTCCCAGCGCTATTACCGAAGAATAATCACGGAAAAATAAAGGTGTGTTATGTCTGCCACACAACGTTGTTTATGTACTTTCCACCAGTTGACACTTTCCGCTCGTTTTTTGAATATATGAAGCCATCCATGGCTGAAAATCTTGTTGACAGTTCTTGTCTAATCCCATTCATTCACCTCATCAAATCACATTGTATTTCGTGTGTCACACACATTGTACATAAAGTATCTAACGAAAGGGCTATGATTTGCATTTAGCACGTGAAATTAGAACACAAGTGGGGTCACACACTCTTGGGTAATTGCTGCAACAGGCAACTGTTCTGTAGAGGACTGTAGGCGACGATTTCGCGTTGAATTCAACAAAGAAGCACCACCTCGACAAACCCTGATTGATTGGAAAAACAAACTGTTAGAAACAGGTTCTCTTGTGCATCAGAGACCAGGTCAAGGAAGACCAAAGTCCGCAGAAAACCAGGAAAACGACGAGCGAGTTTTGGGTGCAGTTCAGAGAGATCCGACAACATCCACTCGTCGTCTCTCTGAAGAACTAGAATTGTCTCAGTCCAACGTCTGTAGAATACTAAAGAAGAATGAATTTCATCCTTATAAGCCACTGTATTGCCAGGAGCTTGTCGATGGAGATGACGACCGAAGGCGCAAGTTTTGCGAAGTAATGCAAAACAGGTTCACCAATGATCCATCGTTTCTGAGAAAGCTGACTTTTTCAGACGAATGTGTGTTTCATCTGAACGGACAAGTTAATAAACATAATGTTCACTTCTGGTCGACGGATAATCCTCACATCAGATTCAGAGATCCAGGGCAAACACCCTCAGTTACCGTTTGGGCCTGTACTTCCTTCAATGGAATTATTGACACAAACATTGACACTCGCACAATGAATGGGGAAAGATATTGTGAAATTCTCTGTGAAAAAGTTGTTCCTTATTTCAAAAGAAACAAGCAGATGATTTACCAACAAGATGAAGCTAGCAGCCATTACTGTGTGAACGCCCGCCAAATTTTGGATCAAGAAATGTCCCAACAGTGGATCGGTAGGCGAGGCTTTATTGAGTGGCCGGCACGGTCACCTGACCTCACGACATGTGACTACTGGTTCTGGTCCTATCTTCGAAGTCGAGTATATCATCCTCAGAATGTGATCTTCCCTTCTGTGATAGAACTGACAAATAGAATCCAAATGGAAATGACGGCAATTCCTCTCAAAATGTTCCGAGACTCTTTCAGACCAATTTTCGACCATTTGCTTGAATGTAATACCTGCAGCAGACGTGACATCATGAACAATGTTTCGATCATTTACAAAACTCATTTTGTTCGTATTTCCGAGGCCCTCTTCATTAAGAAGAGGTCCCCAATTTTAAACAGTCAACTTTCTCATTCAGGCTCTTCATTTAATCTTTCTGTTTTCTGATGTCTCTTCTTTTTTTGCCTTTAGTAGTTATATCATTTCTTTGGTGTTTTGAACATAGTCTTTGCTGACCATAGATTTATCTAGGTTTTATAGTACTCTATAGCGTGATAACTTTGAATATCTTTCAGAGATTTCCCGAAACGGTTGCAAAAGTGCTTGTCAGCCAATTGTAGTTTATTTGAAGGCTAAAGATTGTTATAATTATTTGCTAGTTGAAAAATTATTTCATGTATATAGGCCCTACACAGATTTTTCAAATAAGAAAGTTTTATGAATATAGAGACCAGTTGAACAATAATAAAGTTGTTATTATCATTCACGGCTAATTTTGACTCACCCTGCAACTATTCAACTGTTCGCGTAGACTTTCATAAAATGATACTATTAGCCTTCGTATCATCCCCTCCTCCGTATTATTAGCCTCACAATCTGAGGAAGAGGAGACAGGTAACAACTGTAATGAGAAAGTAGCACAATGAATAAAGATATACATATTTCTCTCAGAAATTAGAATCTACTGAAGTCGTTGCAATTTTGATTCACACCGTCCAATACCACTTTAACCTTCTCCTTTGTTTTCAAGCTTGTGTGAATTAATTCCTGCCCATGTAGGTTCTTATCTCTTAGTACTGTCGAGAGCAGTCTCCAGTCGAAAGTTTCCTCTTTCTGTCTGAAGATCAGCAACTTCGAATCTAGTTAATATTTCTTTCCTTTCTTTTTCCAAGCTTTAATTGTCGTTGGTGATCGGCAGAAAACGGTTGCTAATCTCGTCGAAGTTCACCACTCGCGTTTTGCATCTGCTCTACCGTTCTTCTCTTCTGCTCCAAAAACTGCGTACCATTGATCAGAGTTCTTCGCAACGTTGAGCAGCTCAGTCGTAATAGGCACTTTGATGGCGCCACCTCTACAATTGATTTACTCACACTAATGCGGCAAAAACGAAGAATATTTGAGCTGTTGAATACATAATGTAGAGCTAGAGTGAAAAAGTAGAAGAAGTAGCCACAGCAGTGGAAGAAAACAGAATGCGATTCGTGATATGGAAGAGAACTCAAGACGCAAGTTTTTCAGAAGGTCTTCCTCTCGAAATTCTTTACGCAGATGATCTCCTATTGGCTGCAGAAAGTGAACAAGAGCTGAAAGAAAAACTTAATACGTGGAATGACTTCCTAGCATCATAAGGTTTGAAATTTAATGTGGCCAAAACAAAAGTGATGAGAACTGCAGTAGGGGAAGGTGAGACCCTAATAACTGCAAATACCCGTGCAGCGCATGTTCGGATAGTGTCGGTTGTAGCTCAATACAGTGCACCAGCTGTCGATCATGGACTCACGGACATTGTAGTGGCATGAAAGGCAGTCTGACAAGATCGACGTCGAACTTTCTGTGTGGCAGATGCTCAGGTGATATGCCCGTGGTCAGAGACAGAAGCCCAATTAACGCGATTACTTTGGAGGAAGGCATATGCGACACTGCTACCCGTTTCCGCTAGACATGTTGGATTCCGGTGGTGGAACGGAGACAGCTGTGACTGCGCGAGTTCAATCGGGCTGGAAGAAATTCCGCGAGTTATCGCCTATCCTGACCAGTCGTGCTGCTCCATACTGGTTAAAGGGCAAGATTTACGACTCATGCGTCAGAACCTGCATGACTTACGGAAGTTAGACTTGGGCTCTGACAGCTGTAGAAAAGAGAAGAATGGAAGTGGCAGACAGAAGGATGATCAGAGGGATGTGTGGTGTGTCTCTCGATGGTAGAGTTGCCAGTGAAGACCTTCTGGCGCGCCTGAACCTGCAGACAGTCGATGAGGCCATGAGGGTGTGCAGATTGCGATGGTACGGCCATCTGGTGCGGAAAGATACCGGCAACTGGGTAGAGAAACTATGGAAAATGAAGATCAGCGGGCCAACATCAAGAAGAAGACCTGGGAAGAAACAGTGTTCGCAGACTGTTGGAAATTAGGCCTCAAATAAGCCGACGCCCTCGATCGGAACATCTTGAGGCATTCCATGAAGAATCATCGTCCAACCCAACGGCGATGGAGAAAATGACGTTAAACGGCTAAAGCAAAAAATAAGGCTACCTAGGTTCATATTCTTCATGAATTGCAATGAGAATCTACTAAATAGTGCCATCGTGAGTACTTAATATTGAAAAATGCTCGAATATGTTCAGTAACTGAACTTCATAACTTCAAAAAGATTTCGAAACATAATCAATTTCACCATTCATTTGAGCATGTTATGACAATATTATGCAGACAGGCACCCAGCTAAGGTTTAAGTTGATCGCCAATTTATTGATCGTCTCTGAATTTCGTAGAATACATAAATATTATCTTCGTGCGTCTGCAGCATATCATATACATACATGCATATAGTACCCGGATTTGGTGCCTCGTATATAGTGCCTCGTCTGTTAATTTTACTGGTATGATGAAATCGCATGTCACAAAAGGTAGGCTTCTTGCTATTATTGGTCACATCAAAACACATTACAATCTGAAAGCTAGAATCAAACATTAAGATGTAGAGTAGGACATGATACAGTAATACTGCCATGGACCTACGTATTATTCACTAAACATGGATGCATCTGAAAGATGCACTTTTGTACTAAATGATGGATTACATAAACATAATAGACAGAAGCACAACAAACATTTTGTGCATGAAAGTACTAGCGCAATATCTAAACGATGTTTTCAGAAAATGATAAAAGCTAAAAAGTAGGATTACATCGAGTTTTGTACCCTTAAAAGGAATTGAAGAATTCAGAAGAAATTTGTACATTCAAAGCTTGTCCTTCTTTTGCTGAATTGATCTCCATGTTTCTGCAAACAGCCCAGATGTGATGATGTGATGCAGGAGCAGCAAAAATAGAAAAGATTTTTCAATTTCATTACAAACATCCCCTACGTATAAGTGCATACGTTAATATCCCCTTTATCGACCCTCCTCGAAATCAAGTTATATTCACCTGAAGCAAGAGATTAAGATAGATTATCGTACTTAAGCGTATTTCACTTTGATCTACTTATTTGAATGTTGCTATGAAAGTTCCAGGACTCTGATAAGAAGATTCAGTATCAATAAACATATGATAATTTGAAGAAAAGGGGAAATAACGGAAAAATTGGTAAAAAACGAGAAATAAAGGACAATTTTCAAAAAAGCGGAAAATAACTGAATTAACGGAACTCTGGGTACCACGCTCTTATGTAGCAGTTAAACAACTAAAAAAATTGGACAAGTTGCTGGAGAAAAATTGAAGATTACATTTGAGATGTTCACGTTGTCAAAAATGAAATACTGTGCTGAATTCTTTTTCTATAATAATCTGAAAGGTTTGTTCAAATTCAATATCAATTATATAAGAGATAATATCACTTAAAACAGACTGCACCTAAATAATTTCTCATTAGTAAATTACGAGAAATGAAAAAAGTTTGACGAAATAAGTATATGATATAATTTATCTCAATATTAGCAATCATTTTATTCAATGAAGCAAACCTCAGACAACCAAATATATGGGGAATGGGACGAACAGTTAACGGCTGATGAAAAATATATCTGAGAATTACAAAAAAACGTTTGGCTCATGATCAGCGAAAGATGGATGTCCGCAGCAAAGGAGGGTCATTCTGACCTGAATTATTTGAAATTATATGGGTTTGAGAATACAATGAAATCATGTCTGAATTTTGATGTTGTATACAGTGACATAACTGTATCATTACAATTTCGAACAAGAAATCATAAATTAGATTTCGCAACAGGCAGCTATGGAGATCGATTGCGATATGAAAAGCGTCTACGTGAGCTATGTGATAATTCAAATGTGGAGAGACTCTGTATCATTTTATGACAGAATATTCACTGTATCAAAATTTACGACAAGAAACAGACCTTTGTTATGCAACTGCAACAATACAACTGAATTCAACAAATTGATGAATATTTTAGCTCCAAAGATGGGAATATCCATCGCTAAGTTTCTCTAAAAAACAAACGATTTACGAACGATGACTAAAAAACATTAACCAATGAGCATGACATCTGGAAATTCAGTTTTGATTATTCTCCTCTCCTTCCTGATCGGAATATGTTTTTTCAACTGCCGAGATGTTTAGACGCATATGCATGTATGCTGCGGGTTTCAAATGTACTTAGAAATAAACATTTTTATGCATGGACCACCAAAAAAATTCACTTTTCGTGTTTCAGAACATGTTTGCATATGTAATTTAATAATAATAATAATAATGAACTCTATTTATCCTCGGAGCATTTTAGGAAGAATCCTTTTTACAAAATGGCCGAGCAACGCTCTCACACACAAAATATCAAGATAAGAAGATCGGTTGGTAATGAACAATGAAAAAGATGATGCAAGTTAACTCAATATTATAATATACCCGGTCGACTCGTGCATTAAATCTATGACTCGGGCTTTCTACGTCTAAAGTCTGACATCAGTGATATATCATGTACTGAAGGATCTTATCTAAACAATATCTTCACATGTTCAATTTCATGAGGTGCAACTTCGTGTACAACTTCTTCTGAAGATTGCACATCTTTATGAGGTAAATTCGTGTTGTATAAAGCATTGTAGCTTACCTACATATACATACAAACCAACTTGAGAAAAACGGAACACATCACTTCGTACATAAGCCCCATTGGCTTGGATGGCCTTCTTGATATGAATAGTGAGATTTTCAATTTCATCACTTAGCTTGGTCGTTGATTTTGATTCGAAATACCTTTCGTACCTCCAGAAGATGTAGCGGTCGGCTTTGTGTCAGGTGCAAAGGATGTTCGTGTCACGTGTTGACAATATGCTAACTGGTCGAAACGTGCTAAGAGGTCTTGTTTCTTACATTATTCAAGAGGAGACTATGAACGCGGAAAGATACATAGACAATGTTGTTGTTCCACTTGTAATACCATATTTTACTCGTCGTACTGGAAGAGATACGATCTTTCAGCAAGATGGGGTTTCATGCCATTATGCAGCAGATGTGAGAAACTTGCTAGATCAGCATTTGCAAGGACGATGGATCGGCCGAAGAGGGCCAGTCGAATGGCCAGCACGTTCTCCGGATTTGACTGTGTGTGATTCATTTCTTTGGTCCTATTTGAAAGACAAAGTGTTTAGAAATAAGATCACCCAAGAAATTGAAAATATCGATCATCATCATTTCACTACTGCATTTCGTGATTGGGCCAACAGAATAGACCGATGTATACAGGCCAATGGACTTCATTTTGAATAAATTTGTGTGAGTATTGTTCTTTAGACTATTATCGTGTATACCTCCTCTTGTATAGACATAGTTATTTGTTTTTCAATTCAAATAAAATATTTGTGTAACATTGCCCAGAGTCCAAGAACTTTTTGACTACCCGGTATTCACCGATTCCCTCCGAACTTTACACACGCATCCTACAGATTTCGGGCGGGTTTTTCCCTCTGACACCTTATCGTGTAAGAATTACTGAAGACACCAGCATGACAGGGTTTCCTACGATGGCGTTCAATGCACAAATGAAGTCAGTTGACCCTGCAAGTACTGGCAGTACGTTGCAAAGGTGACAACTGCTGCAAATCCCAAAACGTTTGCAACGATGTTGATAAAGGTGTTTCACTTGAATCCATCTTCAGCAGGCATTGAGAGAATATTCGCAACAGCTGGCTTGGTGCAGTCTACGTTACGAAGCCGTCTGACAGTGGCGAAAGTTAGGCGCCTGATAACAGTTTCGAGGATCACGCACATGGTTGACGGCAATGAAAGTGCAGTATCACTCGAAAAGTGTCTTGCTGTCTGACGAACTAAATTGATTAGCTCCTTTATAGTTTTGTTATAAGATTTTTATGACAAGGTTTTGTTATCAATAATGCTTTTATCTAGAAATTATGATTAAAGAAATATTTAGATTGATGGGTAATTCAGAATCGATCTACTCAGACTCATACAAATTCTGTGATCAATTTGTTTTTGTTATTTTAAAGATTTTATGACACGTCCCACGTCCATTTTCTACACGCCATGGAGGCACAAGTTTTGTTTAATAAAAGTCTTAGTTTTTGTTTAAAATGTGTACTTATATATATCGTAACTTAATTCTCTCGAATTAGAGGCAAAATGGCACTTACACATTTCACAAATATGTATAACAACATGTAAATAACCAGTAACTTGCGGAAAATCTTTAAAATTCTCCACCGGGGAATGTTCGAGAACTAATGGAAGGGCCACGTCCTGATGGATTCTCTTCAGCAGTCTTTGTCTTTTAAGTTCAAGAAGAGAGGTAGCATCAATAATACCCTTCCTGACTAGCTCGTCGTTTTTGATTATGTCAGGGAAGTGGATACCGAGCGCAAAGCGAGCGAGCGCTCGGTTTGACTGATCAAATCTTTTAGCGCGCGTCTCTGTCAGAGTGGTTGCCTCAATACAATAAAGAAGTACTGGTTGCACCGCAGACTTAAGTAGCTTCAGCTTGGAGCTCACACTCGTGGATGAATGAAATAAACGAGATAGTTTAGTTGCCGCGACCCATGTCAGCGTCTGTTGAGCAGATATTGTGCTGTCAGGATTGAGGACCTTTCCGCCCAGGTACGCAGAGTCGTTGGCTTCCTTGATACACTCGCCAGATGGAAGGAATACAGATAAAGGATTCCGTATTCCGATGTGTAGAATCTCTGTCTTCGTGGCGCTGATACTTAGGCCGACCTTCCTTGCAGAATAATAAACTCTGTTCAATGCGCATTGTGAGTCGTCGCTGTTATCGCTGAGAAGAGCAATGTCGTCAGCAAAAAAAAGGAACCATGCGTGTGTGAAGTTTGGAGGGAATCGGTGAACTTTTGTGGGAGCCGCGCTCTGTATAGGTGGGTTTACGGATATGCTCTTTAGTAGTGTAAGGTAAAATTGGTCGACAGAGTTACTTGAGGATTAACATTAGTGAATGACATCGAGAGTGGTCGAACGAGGTATTGTCCGGTTTTTTGGGACCCGTAACATGTGCGTGTAATGTTTTGTGGTCAATGGTCGAATTCTGTGGGAGCCATGAACCCGTATAGGTGGGTTTACGGATATGCTCATCATTTGGAATTGGTCGACACAGTTATTTGAGGATTAGTGTTCGTAAATTGCATCGAGAGTGGTCAAGTGAGGTATTGTCCGGATTGTTAGGACCTGTAGTATGTGTTTGTGAAGTTTTGTGCGAAATGATTGAGATTGGTGGGAGCCATGGCCCCGTATAGATGGTGACTATTTTATAATATTTGTTTAAATACGTATTTCTTTAATTTCTTGGAAAGTTGTTGTGATATTCGATTATTTGTTGATGTGTGCCTACTCCTCTCGTCATGAGGAACCCGAATATGTGTTTAGTTTTGAGAGATGTTCAATATTAACGGAGCTATGGCACCGTATACGGTTTAATAATTTTTTTATAGCATCGTATGTAGTTTAGTACTCGCAATTGCCCTTTTCATTGATCTACAACCTTCTTACAATGAATCAGCCATAATATGAAGCGAAATTCGAATGAGCATAACCGGTCTGGAGATAAAGCGGGCACTAAATGTGTGAAACATACCAGATACAGCGGAGCAAGTACTCGAAATGATTGTCGATCTCTCTAATGTTTAACAGGGCATTAGGGCAACGAATTTTCTGATCTCGAAATGGACTCTGATAGTGCAGATGACCTCGATCACGAAAATCAACGTTTGCATTCAGACTTGGATATTGAAGATGAAGATCCGGACGGATGGAATAAATAGTATGAGGCGAATGATATTGACTTTCATGATTCCGAATGTGGAGTAAAGGATCATTCCTGAACATATCAACGACAACTCACGTGCAATAGATTACCTCAGGTATGTCCTTGACGACGAATTCAGGAAAATTTGGTCGATAAAACAAACAAGAGGGCAGAACAGATCAAGAAGCAAAACCAGGCTATAAGTATGGCAAGCTATTCAACGATGTCCAGACGGAAGAAGAAGCAAAGGCCTTCCTTGGTATGAGATTGCAAATGGAGACCACAGTAATCAAGCCTCAATTTAGAGAATACTGGGAATCGAAAGGCCGCAACTTTCTATCTGAAACAGCCGGCTTTCGAGAAGTAATGTCAAGTGACAGATTTCATTCCATATGGGCTTTTCTAGATGTGGCCACTGAAGCTGATTCCATTCTAAATAAAAGAAGATGCTGTATAGCCTACAAGGTAAGGACAATGTTGAAACTCGTGCTGGAAAAATTTCGACACTATTACATGCCAAGGCAACAACTCAGTCTAGATGAAGGAATGATTCCCCTCAAGAACAGACAATCTTGCTATCAAACAATACATGAAAGACAAACCTTATAAATTCGGTGTGAAATCATTCATGCTCTGTGAAGGAGAAACTGGATGCATAGTGGCGGCTGAGATATACACAGGTAAAATGTTACAAGAAATTGACGGTATATGAGTTGCTGGTAACGTTGTGAATCGCTTGCTGACTTCAGCCGGAGCTCAAGGTAAGCATCACACTCTCGCTATGGACAGATATTACGACAGTGTGGATTTGTTGCAGCACCTTTTGACATCACAGAACACTTTTGCTATGGGAACATCCATGACCAACCGAAAGAAGTATCAACAAAGTTTGAAATCGAGGTGACATTGACTTCCGCTTTAAGGATGGTGTTGTAGCTATGGCATGGAATGACCGAAAACCAATCAATCTACTGTCAACATGCCATGATCCTCAAGAAGTAGGAAGTACTGAACGAAGGAAGATGGTAAGTTGACTGCGGTCAGAATGCCTCAGCTTGCGAGGGACTATAATCGCTACATGGAAGGGGCAGATAAGAATGATAAAATCACTCGACTCCATGCGACGCTCCATCATCATCGTTGGCCAAGACGTATTTTCATCAAGTTCAAGATGTGTGCCGTATACAATGCCTACGTACTGTTTCAGGCATCCTTTCCGTGGCAAACCAAATTATTTAGCTTCATAAATTTCTTGAATCCGCATTGTATTGATCTCGTGGGTTCATTTCTTTGAAATAAATTCCAGAGGTCTTCCATCAGCACAAATACACCAGCGCGTCTGCAAAATGTTGGGTTTCACCTTCCTGAGGTATCAGAAAGTGAATCGACAAATCATCTTTGTGCTGTATGCTTGTACAAGTGCAACAAATTCAAGCAAGCCAATCCAAATGTGGCGTATAAAGATTACCCCATCAAAGCTGTTAAGTCCTATGCTCGATGTTCAATCTTGTCTGTGCATCAAGAGGGGAAGAACTTATTGGATCGATTGGCATGCACACAAAGAAAGAATTCTGCCGCTTAAGTATGCAAAAACTGATAATTTCCACAGATAAGTGATTCATAACATGTTTTTCATGAAATAATCGTGCAATGCTCATGTGAGTTTGCTAATGCGTAAATTGATGTATCTCAGGGGTGAGCCGCCATAATTGGATCTGTGACACATTTTGTCACATCTTGATATTCGAGATTTGCCACATTTTGTCACGTACTGATGGGCGCAAATGTCACATTTTGTCACATGGATATTGACATAAAAGTCACATTATGTCACATGCTGATGAAAAGACATTGCCAAAATTTGAAACATGCCGGTGCGCAGAAGATTGGCAGTTATCAATTTTGCCTCAAAGGCTGATTTTTCTAAGTAGAGCATTTGACGTAATATTCATGATAAATATCAAACGAGGTCTTAACGGGACAAAATCGAGAAAAATCGTTAATTTATTAATAATTACGAATTATTATTCTTATTTATATAGTTCCACATGGGTGGTCTCCGTGGCACAGTGCTTGGCCTAGCGATCCTTCGGTCCAGAGGTCGAGCCCCGAAAGTGTCATTGGAAGTCGTGAGGAAGGGCATCCGAAATAAAGATCCCAAGTCTCCAGATTAAAGTATGAGACTGTCAGCACTGTCCAAGCCCGCACTATGGGGAGGGGAGTAGCGACGTTGAACTATCACTTCATTTCCATAGAGAATTGCCATTGAAAGTGCACAACATTTACCCCGAGATTTATGGTAATAACGAAACAGACCATGGGTAAAACTGGGACACATTTAACTTTGTTTAAAGTTGAAAAATTGCACTCAAACCTTGTTGTAGTCTTATTACAATTGATTCTTTTCATAGTCTCGAATTCATTTATAATTCACCACTTATGGCTAATATTATTGCATAATGAACACGTACTCGGAATGTGTTTCACAATGTGAATTCACAGACCATAGCATTTCACAGAAAATAGGAAAACTTTGAATCAGTGAATAAATGCCACTCAGTTTTATAGCGATTACTATTACTTTTGTTTTGTATTCAGATCAGTGGTATATATAAATACATGCGCGTGCATTATAGGGAAGTATACATTCGCAGGAACTTCTACGATCTGGACATGACAATCAAGAAACATCTGGCCACATACAATGAATGCTATAATAGGGCCATAACACGTCGAAGTCAACTTTGAAAAGTCGGACAAATAACAGCACGCTTTGCTGGAGAAAGTACAAGTCGCCATTTGGAGCAAGGAAGATGGAAAAATATCAATCTTGCATATCCCTAATATAAATTATCATCAAAGAATAAAAGAACATTAAAATAATGACTTCGTTATTTCATTCAAACGAAGTTGATGCTCCTCTGTGACTCTGCTCATATTTTGTCAGAATATGTTTCCGTGAATTTGTCACATTTTGCCACACCAACAACTAAAAACACACATTTTGTCACATTCTATTTTGAGATGAAAAATTGTGACATACTGTCACGTTTTGTCACATCGGCCCACCCCTGGTATCTACGACTAAGACTAGGGGTTACTAGCATGTAGGGATCAGGAGCTCAGGTCTCAAAGGGTTAAGGTGTGCTAAGCATTTCGAATACTTTCAATATGACATAAATTCAAAAGGGAATCTGAGCTGCTCGCTGAAAGGATTGCTCAGTTTCAAGAACGGATGATAACCATGTGCCGCATATTTCTAATTTGGCTCGATTATAACTTGGAGAACATCACATGATTCAATCAAACAGCTACTCTACGCACCCGATACAAAGCCTAATCGACCGACGAGGGAGAAAATATCCTACCCACACAACGAATCTGCATTAGGGATGTCAGTCCCGGGATCCCGGTGTGATATTTCGGGATTGAATCCCGGGATTTGCCGGAGCAAATCCCGGGATCCCGAAAGACCAGAAGCAAGGAGTCGAGTGTGACCATTTGTGTTGATATTGTCATTATCAATTGACAGCATTCAATTCTGGATACTTTCCTGGGCGCGTGGAATTGATGACCCAATAGGACAGGTGTTGTCAAACGCAGCAAAGAAGAGAAAACCCATCAAAGTTTATCACGTGACATAGACGATGCGTTCTTTTCTCTTGGAATGTCAACGATCACCAGATTATAAGCACAGAACAATAGCATGACGCTACAAACAGGGATGTGATTGACCAAGCGAAAAAAATCAGGAAACCAATTTTTGAAGGGGCCCAATATAAACAGTCACTACTACATTAATAATAGAACCATTGGTTTGGGACATTCACACTGCCTGGTATATTTCGATTATAAGCAAGAAATGAAGGGGAACAAAATGAAAGCAAAAGCAACGCGCTAAGTAATGTATGCAGCCCATATAGTATACGTGTATATTTAGTGTATATTAATCTGTCCTGTACCAAAAATGACCGAAATCAACCCAAAAAATCAGGATTTCCTGATAAATCAGGAAAAATCACATCCCTATACAAAGGCAGCGATGTTTTCCCTTTGAGTTGAACAGTGCGTCGAGTCGAGTGTCGACCAATAACAGACTCGACAATAACAGGGAGATGCAGCTAGGAACAAAATGTGAAATTCATCATGACCTAAATTACGATCCGTGGACCTCACGTCCTTTCAGGATTCCTATGCTATTTGTGACATGAACTATAAGGAGCACAAATCGACCGGAGTTTGGGCACATTTTTTGCGTGCTGAAGATGGGCAGTCTGCGCGTTGTCGTGAATGTCCAAAGGTCATCAAATACACGGGTGGCTCAACCAAAGGACTGCATACTCATCTCAAGTCAGTTCACAGGACTTCAACATATTCGTCAGCATCATCTAACATGCATGAGAGCTGCGAATCATCACCGCATCCACCGAAGAAGCAGAAGTTGAATGAGCTATCTATTTCGAAATATTTCAAGCCACTTGACGAGAGGTCACTGGAATTCAGAGTAGCACGTATGGCTGCGAAAGACAATATGTCATTTAACACTCTCGGGAGATTTCTCTTCAAATCTAAGTTTGGTCGCTTCCCGGATTCAAGATCGACAATCCACAGAAGATAGTGTTCAACTTTGAAACTTCCGTGTCTGACCTCGTAAAGAAACGTATTAACTCTCGAAAAGCGGACAATGCAAAGTTTTCCATAACATTCGACGAATTGACATCTATCAATAATCGACGCTACATGAACATCAATCTCCACGACTATTGTGAGGCCGATGGAGGCCGTGTGTTCTACTGTCTTGGTCTCGTCCGAATCTTTGAATCGATGCCTGCTGATAAGTGCCTTGAACTTATTAAAACACGTCTCTCTAAATATGACCTAGAATTGACGGACATCATCGCATTCTGCACGGATGGAGCCAGTCTTATGAAAGCTGTGGGTAAGCTAGCAAATGTACAACATCAACTGTGCTTGTCACATGTCATTCACCTATCTGTTAGTGATGCCATGTATGACAGAAATCTTTCATCTAGTGTTCAAGTGACTGATTCGGACGAAGGAGATTCAGAAGAGGAGGAAGCCAGTGATGATATCGCACCCTTGTCGCCTTCTTACAAAGACTGTGTTGAGAAAGTTCGTCGCATAGTGAGTTTATTCCGAAAGTCGCCTGTTGCAAACGACAAATTACAGGTTTTCGTGAAGGAATCTTTTGGCAAGGAACTTGTTCTGATTCGCGATATTCGTATTCGTTGGAACAGTATGTATGATATGTTGGAAAGATTCTTAAAGCTTCAGACATGTGTCCAACAAGCTTTGCTTTCTTTACACAAAGACCATCTTTTTCTCAGCTCAGAAGAGCTGGGTGTGATCCAAAATGTGTGTGATACCTTGCTTCCAATTTCTAAAGCTTTGACACATTTGAATCAGCGGAACATCGACTTGACCACTGCAGAGCATGTGATTGATTTTGTCACAATGAAGCTGGAGGAACTTGAACAATCAAATTGCAAAGTAAGCATTTGCAGTTATTGGAATAAGAGAATGACTGAACGATCAACCATGATGACTAAACTGCTCGCCCTCTTGCAAAGTGGTAATTTCGATAGGTTGTCGATCCAATAAGCGAAGCAATTCATTACAAAGCTCCTCGAACAAGTCGCCATGCGACCACTTATTGAAGCTGATCATGCACTGGATCAATCACAGTCATCAAGTGATAATGAACAGAATGGAAGAAGTGAGGAATCTATATCCAATGAGCTAAACTCTTTCTTGAAGAAACAGTCACTGTACTTCAGCGGTGTCTGAGCCACCGCTATATCGTGTTGTCTCAAAGGAGTTGGATTATTTGAAGACCACATTGTAACATGGAACATTTGTAGTGTTCCACCAACAAGCGTCGAAAGTGAAAGAGCTTTTAGTGTGGCTCGATCATATTGCACGAAAGTTAGAAATCGGCTGAGAGACAAAAACCTGCATTCATTGTGTGTGCTAAAATGTTTTTTTTTGCCAAGATTTCCTTCCTATAGTGTGATGGGATTTTGTTGCTGATATTTTGTTTGCTATTCTGACCAAATGCTCAAAATTATTGAGCGATTTTGTGACTTACATAGAATAGAGAGCATTTTATTACATGTGATTCATCGCATTCCCTAAAACAAGCTTCTGTCTCTCAAAGGACAAGATTTAGTCAAGAGTACCTATTACACAAGTAGCAGTGATACTATCAAAATAAAAGCACCATTAAAAGTTATACTAGAACCACAATAGAAAGTTAAGGTTGATGTAAGTTGATCTTAAGGAATCGCAAACATGTAAATCAAGTTTTAATCAAGAGCTTTCTTATCCTTTATTGGCATTTTGACAAAAAATGTACATTACACAATGCCGATTCTCGGAAAGAACAAGATGAGCAACATGAGAGACTCCTAATAATAACCCTATAGGCCTAGGCCTCCATGGCCTAAGCCTATGGCTGCAAGTATTTTCCTATAGGCCTTAAATTCTTAGAATCCCGGGATTAGAAAAGGATTCCGGGATTGACATCCCTAAGCTGCATCGGAGTTTTCATTGGTATCTAGAATCAAAGTCAATGGCTAAGCAACCTAGATGATGAATTTGTATCGGGTGAATTGAGACAATCTCGCAAATCAATAGGGCCAAACAAACCAATGGATCTAATGAAGAGAATGATGTCTCGCATTCCTCAAATGGGTGTGGATAGAGTCTAGACGTGTCAGCTATTCAGTGCTGCATTGTGTGATTCATCCTCGGATGTGCAGTTCTCATAAGCAACGCAGATTTTTTAATGTTTACGAAATTGTCCACACGTCTTGCAACTAAAAATTAATCATGGGAAGATAAGCGATCATTTAGATAAGATATTTCAGAGTATATGACTCACAATCTAAATAAGATAACATTAAAGGTTGTAAAGTGTGCAATATTACAAATCTATCACGAAATTATTTGCAAGCACGTTAACTGCTTAAAATCATTTACTTGCTTAAAATTGAAATTGAGATTCGATGACAGTGATTAAAATTAGTGATGCAAACAATCGTTCTGTCAGAAGTAGGTGAAATCAAGAACTTATGTTAATTAAGTGAAATAACAGAAAATACGAAATCGTCTTCCAGTACCTTTTAAGGGCTATGTGGAGGCTAATTTAAGGGCTGATTCGGGACTCATTTAAGGGTAGCCACCCTTCAAAATCCATCAGGGAAGAAATCCATGCGCCATTCTAATAGAATTTAAAATTTACAGTGTAACTCATTTTTGATGAAAATCTGATGTCAATTCTCCAGTTTGCATGGCTACTGTGAAAATGCTGTTAAAAATATCAATTAGCTAGTTAAAGCCAATCAGCTAATGTAGAGGCAAGCACTTTGCCAAACTTACCAGTTTCTTGAAGTTTAGTTAAGTTCTGGTTGAGCAAGACACCGTGCATTCTTCTTAATTCAATAAAATTGTAGATCAAAGGAGCAGTTAGACCCAATATGAGAACAAAATTGATCCAATTTAGCGATGAAGTGCTTGAATTCCTTCCATTAGACAATCTAAATGAAGATTTTACACATTAGTTGTGAGTACAACTGAAATGCCTACGAATGTCGTGTGCTATGCATGAGTGATTCGTGATCACTACATTTACATGTCATTCATATGCGACCACACAAATAAAAATGTCTTCGTACTTATTTGATTCGTTTATTAAAAACTTTATTATAGGCACACCGAGGGCGTTCACAGTGCCTTATTTCCCAGGCTGAAATGGTCAGGTTGTTGAATCAGCTGATGATCAGATAGAATACAATGAGATCCAATTCACGAATCAGAATACAAGCTATGATTTAATGAATGGACACTTGTGTAAGTCACCCCGCAATCAATGTGCTTAACTGTGAAACGTCGGGCACTGCACATACACGTAGTTTTTGACGTCTTTTACAATTAAAAATTCTAGCGAAACTTCGGTGCACTTCTTATTTCTGACTCATATAGAGGCATCTATGAACTACCTCCCATGTGCTACTGCTGACATTAGATTAACTAAATCGGTAAAAAATGAAAAGTATAGCTATGGCAGTGGATAGTTTGATTCATGATTCAGATACTCATCCTTAATTCAATATCTGACGTTTTTTATACTCGTAGATTATTTTCTTATGCTAATTGCCTATTGTAGTGACTGCATTTATAAGCATTTTGTATATATTTTGACTTCCACTTTATTCAATGCAGCAGTGTTTGTTTAAATACATAAGTTTTCGTAAATGCTGGTAACCAGCTGTTGTCACCAGGTGATACTAAAATTCATGTTGAATGATAATAGGCCAGTTTCTCTTATGTCTGTGCTATAAGCTGACGGTTGTACTTACCTCTCTGATGACTTACTTATTGACTTAGAATATATGATTACTGTTACTTAATGGATTATAACTGAAACCTTACATTGGAAATTGCTGTTTTTACGGATCTGAGGATACTACATCTTGGCGACGAGTTATTACGAATCTACGTATACCTTTTGCCTTTTTGCAAGAGTTTGATAAGTATCACACTTTTTGTCATTTTTACATTCAGTATTATTGCCTTTGGTAAGTCATTTCTGTGATATTGCTAATTACATTTACTAGCAGTATGTAAGGTTCGATTCAGAGAATTGAACCATTTACAAGCCAATGTGATTTTGTGATGTGGCTTAGAAAATTTGAGATGATTTTACGTATCTCCAAAGTCGAAGAAGATATATATATATCTCGCTTACAAGCGTTATACGAGAATTTTAGTACAAGTTCTATGCGTGAAGAATTACTCATTTCAAAATTTTTGTGTACAAGTCCTAAGAACATGTCATCAGAATTACGCATCAGACGACCCACTACTTTGTCCGAATGTGGGAAAATTTGCAATTCATTGGGTTCGTCTCAAGTACCACTATGTACTGCTGCGGTTTCCCAGAAAATGAAACCTACTAATAGTAATTTTTCTGGTACTAAGTCTAATTTTTTGAATTCTGTAAAGAAAAATTGCTACCGATGCGGATCGTCTGCTCATTTAGCGTCGGATGATCGTTGTCCTGCTAAAAATGCAAAGTGTAATTTTTGTTCTAAGAGTGGACATTTTGCGTCCGTTCGTACTGCAAAGAACCGTCCTAATAATAATAGTCATTCTACTGTTAATACGAAAATTTTTACTATTCATATGAATGAGTTTCAGTCAGCTAGTGATGTTTTATCACAAAAGTTGGTCAGCAAGTCATACGTTTTAATTGATACAAGTGCTGCATCACATAAGAGTTTTTCTCACTCATTCATGGTTGATTCTGAATCAGACATAAGTACTTTGCCTGTTGACATTTATGGAAAGTATTTTTCTCGTGACCTCCTACCAGTTACTGATGCAATGTTCCGAAATTTCGTGCTGCATAGGAGTTCTGAATGATGTACTGTGCAGTTTCAATGGTCGAGAGGCTTTTGTAGATTTTGTCATTTGTGATGTAGGTACCATGTCGGTTATTGGAGCGAGTGCGATTCCCAGACTTGAAATGGCCGTGTATGGAGAGCCAGACAAACTAGTTACATGTTCGATTTCTCGCACCAATGAAAATACTAGACAAAATAATACATATGCGGCACAGGTTACTGCTTTACCAAAATTGGAGGGGTACAGTTTTTATATAAAATTAAGATCTGATGCTCCCGATTCACTTGTTCAGAAACCAAGAAGGGTGCCGTTCGCTTTAGAGTCTGCTATTGAGTCAGAAATAGGAAAATTACTGAAAAACGACATTATAGAACAGATTGATTCATCTCCGTATTTGTCTCCGATAGTTGTTGTGCCGAAAATGATGGCAATATTCGCCTATGTGTCGATTACAAGAAAATTATTAAGTTCATTGTTGTTGATCAGCATCCTCTGCCTACGGCTGATGAGATTTTTGCTAAGCTTTCTGGTGCACGGATCTTTTCGAAACTTGATCTTCGTGCCGCGTAGCACCACTTACAAATTAGGGAGGATTCGCGTGATCTTACTGCTTTCACTTCACACGTAGGTCAATTTCGTTACAAACGCTTGCCTGTCGTTTGGCCAATGCACCGTCGGCGTCCATGAAAGTTATTTCTAACATTTCACGAGATTGTAAGAACACGACAAGTTATTTAGAAGATATTTTGATTTTTTGGTAGAACGTCCGAAGAACATGACATCTGTTTGAAGAAGACTTTGCGACAGTTGAAAGAGCATGGTATAGCGTTGAAAGAGAACAAATGCCAATACAATCAAGCTTCCATTCATTTTCTGGGAAGGGTCTTAAGTTCTGAGGGTGTTTCTCCTTTGCCGTCCACAGTTGAAGCAATCAAAAATGCTCCTGTTCCACATGATAAAAGCTCTGTGCGTTCTTTTATGCGTGATTTTTACCGGAATTTCATACCAAATGCTGCCGGAATTTCTCCATCGCTTTATGAATTACTAAAAGAAAACGAAAAGTTTGAGTGGACCGAAAAACATCAGTATGAATTTGAAAAGTTGAAAGAGTGTTTGACTAGCTGTATTCCGCTGGCGTTCTACGACTCAAACGTGGAAACTCAAACATTTTTAACCACCGATGCATCCAGTCACGGCATCTCAGATTTTCTTTCACAGAGAGACAAATTTGGTGTTGAACGCCCTGTCTATTTTCTCAGTAGGAAATTGTCTGAGAGTGAAAAAGCACATTCGGTGTCAGAGAAAGAATTTCTCGCTGTGCTGTGGGGAGTCGAAAGATTGCATCAGTATTTGTATGTTGTATGGACATCCGTTTACTGTTAGGACCGACCACCAATGTCTTTCACCGCGTGATTCACCGGTCCAAGTTTCCAATTTTATACACAGACCATGGCAACAATTGGCATGCTACTTAATTGTGTTGATTGATTATCACTCCAAATTTTTTAACAACTCATGCATGTACGTCAACTACAAGCTCAAAGATTATTTATTGTCTTAGTCACATTTTTTCTATTTTTGGACATAGTATGATAATTACGTCTGATAACGGTCCTCAGTTCATTTCTTACGAATTCACTGACTTTTTAAGGAAAAGGGGAATAATACACCGTCGTTCTTCAATTTTTAATCCCCAAGGCAAGGGTGTAGTTGAACGTGTTAACCGCAATATTAAGAAACTGCTTGATGTAACTGAATTTTCTAATGCTAACGAACTACAAAAGTCTCTTGACAATTATGTTTTAAATTACAATTTTACTGTGCATTCAACGACTACAAAAGCACCATCGGATCTCATGCTAACCTTCAAAATTAAGTGTAATTTGACGATGTTATCTAGCAGTGATTGTTCTAAGGATGTGACTGTGAGTGACACTATTTCCTCGCAAAGTGAACGTAGAACGACTTATGCTAACGAGAGACGTAAATACTCAAATAAGTTCAAGGTCGGAGATGTGATTATTACGAAGAAGGGACAGAAAAGGAAACTGGTTGGACAAGTTGGTCCTTACACTTTTTAATTGGACACTGGTTTCTGCCTGAACACGCGGAACATTTTAAGACGTGCTCATACTTCTGAGATAGACGATGATATGTGTTATTTTTCTTTACCACGACAAGCAAGTGCCAAAGATTCAAATAAAACAAATGAAATCTTATCTAATATTAGTGAAACTTTAAATGAACCTTATGTCGAGGAGAGTCAGACAATTTTTAGACGTTCATCCCGACATACCAGACGTCCTTCATATTTACAGGACTATATGACAATTTTTATCGGAATCTTGACCAGGAATAAGTTCCTGAAGTAGTTGTACTACAACTAGTACTTGTACTTACATGTAGGTTGCAGTAGTAGTGTTACTTTTACGTGATATGTAAATATGAGTAGTAAAAGTATTTCATGATGTGTAAATAGGACTAAAATTTTTTTGTGAATTGATTTTTATGAAGTAAATTATCTGTACATAAAGTGATTGGCACAGAATAGTAGCCTTATGATAAATTTTATAAATTGTGTATATAGGAACCTTCGTTATAACGGGGGAAAATGTAGTGACTGCATTTATAAGCATTTCGTATAAATTTTGACTTCCACTTTATTTAATGCAGCAGTGATTGTTTAAATACATAAGTTTTCGTAAATGCTGGTAAGGTGCATTCCACGAGTGTGACGGACTTAACATCGCAGACTCAAATTATTCTACTGACCAAAGTATTTAACCGATTTACTTGATATTTTAGCATGATGGCAACATATGTCCATGTAACATCATGTGAAAGTTTGGTGCGAATCGCACCGATGGTTGCTTAGCAACCGGCAACTATGTGCGTGTGACGGACTTAACAGCAGAATATGCATTTTTCACTTTCATGTCTTTAGCATAAGATTCCTGCCCATTCAATGATAGTTGAAAGTTCAGCTGAACATATCTTATTGTTAGTACCCATATTGACATCCCCAAACCAATTTCAGGATTTTTTGGAATGTATATGAGTACACACCAAAAAAATCATGATGTGACGGACTTAACGTGATGGACTTAACATATTTTGCACCAACGGGATCTCCTCTTTTAAGTTATGTTGACGCTTTTTAATTGCTATTTAATAATGTTTTCGGTATAATGGCACGTGTCTCTTAACTCAAACCCGCTAAAAACTGTATCTCTGTTATTTACGGATGATTTTTATTGAAAAAATATATTAAAAAATAAAAAAAATTTTAAAATTGTAATTTGGTGAACAATTGTAATTAGCAATTAAAATGATCCTCTTTCATTGTTTACCTCCATTATCCACTTTCCACTTATCCACTTAGTGTAGTGTCAGATATAGTTCACTTGTAATCAGTGTAGTAGCATCGTTGTATTTCCATATTTTACCTCCACTTTTCCAATTTTTATTCATCGGTTTCCTGTTGTTTTATAATATCCATTTTTAATTTCCTTTACCTATGGTGACCATTGTCTTATTCTATTTCCACTATCAGCATCTGTAGTCGGTACAGTATATTAGACGTCTGTTTTGAACGTGTATACGGCAGTGTTTGGCATCTATGGTATTAGTATATTAACAGCAAGAATGAGTAGTATTACAAGTCTTAAGATTTCCATTTTTACCAGATATTGGGCCAAAGCTGATCAATTTTAATTCGTTGCCACGAGAAAGCTACATTGAGTTCTTTTAAGAACTGATTAATCCAATGGTTACAGCAGCATTGCCTTTGTACACTTGCGGATTGGAGAACGCCATCAGTCCTCCTTAGGACTACTTTAACTAATAATTTAAATTAGTAAGCATTATATTCTATTATAAATGGCTACTGGGATGACTTTCATCATCGTATGAGAATGGTACATGTCAGGAAATTCAAAACACTCAAAATTATCCAATAATCTGCTTTCTACTATTCACAAAGTTTCAAAAAAATAGTGTCCACGGTTGTTGACTGGTGTAGGAGCACGTATGGCGCACAGTATTGAATCAGGCGAATAAAGAGTTATATCTTCAAATGCCGGCCATTTGAAATGGCTGTCCAAACGTAAAGGCTCCATCGCACTTACCATGTAACCTTGAGAGTCACTCAACAGTTCAGTGATGACTCCTGGATATTGAATCCCATCATGCAAAACCTTGACCCAATCATTCATCTTGAATTGCGGTGCCGGCGTCAATGTCGATTGATCTGGAGTTATTTTGTGTAAAACACTCTCCGACGATGGGCCTACCTCCCAGTAATGGGTCTGCTTTATGCCGGATCTTTTACACGATGTCTCTAAGACATCTTTGAATCTTTGTTCATAGGTTAGATGAATTTCATCTTTCGGTACATGGACACAGTTTACTTTTGTTTCAGTTTCATCCAATGCCCTGACGAGATCAGAAGCTGATTTGACTAGGGCCTTCCTTGTTTTGATCCTAATTGCTACGGCACGTTTTATGCTGCCTCCTATGCCATCTATGGCACCTTTGCCGTGGGAGGTAGCAAAAAAGGACCACATCGCGTGGCTTTGGTCAAAATGTTCACGTGCCATTTCGAGGAAAGTAATCATAAACCGATTTTTGAATTGTTGAGATAGTCCGTCGGACCTTACATGAAATGAGCCCCTAGCTTTACAATACAATTCAAGGACTTTCCACAGAAGTACACTGATAGTGATCTTGGTCTGTTCCGTTTCATCAGTCACGAAACATAACATCTCAGGAGGTTTCCCTTCAAGGTATACAGCTACCGTGAACAACGAAATTGTGTTTTGAGGCCAATAAGATGACTGCACGGCATCCTGAGAGAAACAAGGATATTTTTCACTAAAATCACAATGGATAACGAACGACTTGTCAGTTAAGTTAGACTTAGCTAACTGATAAGCTTTGCTTTGATGACGTTTGATCAAATGATGGACAACAAACTGTTTCAAAAGATCGATGAAAATGCTCAATGCGTCAAGAACGCTGCGTGTTACCTTCCTTTGCATCAGACGTTTACTTTCAGATTCATTTGCAAATTTCAAATTTCATTTCAACTGACATCATGTTTTCTCGGAAAAGTCTAATTCGATCATCTCGAAAGCTCATTGCTTGGTTACGCCAGAGTTAAAAATAGCTTATGCATTGACTCCCTCTGCAGTTGACATTTCCAAGAATTAAATGGGCAAATTCATTTCGTCGCAAGTTGCTGGGTCGACAGAATTTCACTGAGTTCTCGCTAACATTTAATCATCCTTGAATACTTTCGAGTGCGGATCATCGGTTCCTTCCATTAATATTCCCGGAATTCCAGTTCCAAGAATAGCTCGCAAATTGAAAGCACAAGAATTTGGCGTGAACCTTTCCAAGAATTCAACATACAAGCACTAATATTAGCTCCGTAGCATCGGTTGCAGTAATCAGTGCAACTAGATGTTAAGTCCATCACACACCATGTTAAGTCCGTCACAATTAGTGTGACGGACTTAACAAAATAAATTGCGCCATATTTCCGTTATGCCTCATTTGGCCATAATGCGCTTATGGCCTTTATAAGTGATATATGAAGGTCAGAACCGCTATGTGATTGCAACAATTAATAACAATCTCTATTATGTTGTAGGCAAAAAAATAGTTCAATTTCGTGACGGACTTAACATTTATCAATCAATTATTCGCAATTTATATCATAATTACACACCCATGACAGAAATCTAGGACGTTAATATATCTTTGGGATACTAATATTCACAATATTGACAATTTAGCCAATTCCAAACGTTTTATCATCGGAGGAAATATTTTAAATTACAGAAAATTAAAGTGAAAAAAACATTCTTTAGATAATTTTTTCTAGCCTATAATTGATGATAAGTTATCGGATTCTAGTGTTTTATGTTCATTTAGTGCATGATTGTTGGTATACAATCAAATATTTTCGTGTAACTATCGTTTTAATTTTGAATGTGGCTTTCCACTTTTTCGTGGAATGTACCGTAACCAGCTGTTGTCACCAGGTGATACTTAAAATTCAAGTTGAAATTCATGTTGAATGATAATAGGTCAGTTTCTCTTATGTCTGTGCTATAAGCTGACGGTTGTACTTACCTCTCTGATGACTTACTTATTGACTTAGAATATATGATTACTGTTACTTAATGGATTATAACTGAAACCTTACATTGGAAATTGCTGTTTTTACGGATCTGAGGATACTACACCTATCTCAAATTTACTCCGGGTATGGCTGCAAGTTTAAGTAAGTAGTTGTGTCGATGTTGAGAGATGGGAACTAGGCTGCTAAAGATTCCTGATGATGTATGAAATGGAAGCTATTCAACCATGTTCCTTTCTTTTAACTGAGTGAGGGTACAACTCGATATCTAATTATTCTAAATTAATTATTAATCTTCAATTTTTTAGTTTGTTTCCGAAGTGCAAGTTTTTTATGGAAAATTACAATCAATTGCTTAGTGAAATCCATAATATTGCCAATTCAAGGGACCACGGAAGCTATTGTAAAAAGAAAGGGTTTTCAATAAGAGAGGAAACCACGAAATATAAAAGAAAAGGATTTTATCGAGAGCAATGGAATTTGTGGCAAAAAGGGAGGTCGAACTAATAACGCTCCAATGTGAATCTGGATCCAAAATATACATCAGGTAAACTATTGGAAAGCAGTTTTTTTAAAAAATTAAAGAAATAAGCCTTGCTGCTGTTTTATTTAAAATTCTATTTTCTCTCCTCTTAAGCTTTCGCCACTACCGGCCTTGTCAAAAGTATAAGTGGCTGGACATATCAACATAACAAAATACAAAGATGTTTAAAAGTCTAGAAAGTCTAGGAAGGTATCAAATAATTAAATTGTCCAGTGCACAGCTCTCTTTGTGGGAATTAATAGTCGGCTTTCTTTGTTGAATTATCATACTTTCAAGAAATCGGAGATTGATGAGATCTTTGTGATGTCCGATCACTCTTAAGTTTGTTCTCCAGTTATTATTTTGTTCCAATTGACAATTTATTAAATGTCTATGCACCGACGAACTTTGTTGTGTTAAATGTTCCTTGTTTCGGATGTGAAGTTTTCGTATCGTATTGCCAATATAGATTTGATTGCAATTGAGGCATTTAATTTCATACACTACATTTTGTCGGTTGCAAACACGTTGGTCATTGATAGGGCAGCTCTTTAGAGTACAAACGTTGATTGTTTTTGTTTTGATTTTGATTTTGATGGAAATTTCTCATTGTAAATGACTGATGGGATATTCTGATGTTGAAGTTTTCTTTCTTGAACAACAAAATAATTAACATTTCAAGAAAGAAAACTTCAACATCAGAATATCCCATCAGTCATTTACAATGAGAAATTTCCATCAAAATCAAAACAAAAACAATCAACGTTTGTACTCTAAAGAGCTGCCCTATCAATGACCAACGTGTTTGCAACCGACAAAATGTAGTGTATGAAATTAAATGCCTCAATTGCAATCAAATCTATATTGGCAATACGATACGAAAACTTCACATCCGAAACAAGGAACATTTAACACAACAAAGTTCGTCGGTGCATAGACATTTAATAAATTGTCAATTGGAACAAAATAATAACTGGAGAACAAACTTAAGAGTGATCGGACATCACAAAGATCTCATCAATCTCCGATTTCTTGAAAGTATGATAATTCAACAAAGAAAGCCGACTATTAATTCCCACAAAGAGAGCTGTGCACTGGACAATTTAATTATTTGATACCTTCCTAGACTTTCTAGACTTTTAAACATCTTTGTATTTTGTTATGTTGATATGTCCAGCCACTTATACTTTTGACAAGGCCGGTAGTGGCGAAAGCTTAAGAGGAGAGAAAATAGAATTTTAAATAAAACAGCAGCAAGGCTTATTTCTTTAATTTTTTAACTATACAGTGCTGCTTAGATCAAATGAACACCTTTTTACATATTGAAAAACACTCTAGACTATCCAAAAGAAGGTATATCCTCCATTTGAATTCCACCGAGAGTGGAAATTGGACAGTGATACACAGGCACATGGAGGACAAACTCTAATCAAGAACACATTCGAAGTTGTAGGGCTTCACCACACACTCTACACGCTACAAGTTTGAAATTCTGGCGCAAGATTGAGAAGTTAATGGGAAGATCGACAAAAGATGGACTGCAGACTGAGTCTATGAAAGATCTTATCAGCGACTTTTTAAATACACGTCTAAATATACAGGATGGCGCACGTAAATCGCCGGATTTTAAAATTTTATTACTCCTCAAATATTCATCCGATCGTCATGAAATTTCGACTCATACTAGTTTGGAGTATGGGATTTATGATGATAATACCTGTTGTAGCGAGAATTGTCAGAAAATTCTGATTCTATTGACCGACTGACATGTAGTAAAATTGACATACCGACAATGTATCTTAACATGTAAAATTTAATGACAAACTTTTCCCTTTATTTCCCCCACGTCTTTATCAATAATGACCAAAACGAATTAAGGTAAATGTCATTGAAAACATTTATTAAATGAAAAACATAAGAAAAAAAGTGTTAGTAGTCATCGAACTTCAACGTGTCCTCCTCCATTCTCGAGGACGGATTCGAGTTGCTTTTGGTAGGCCAGAGCAGTTCCTCGACACATTTCAGTTGTCACTTCTTGAAATGCTTGTATGATGCGGTGGTGCGTGGCGAGTGCATAGACTCTTGCTTGATCCAGTGAGGGTTCTGGTTGGCCCAATAACGACAATTGTGGCGATTCACACCACCATCCAGATGGAAGTGAGCTTCATCGGACCAGGTTAGTTCCACTAAATGGCTCGGGTTGGCTTGGATGCGCTGTAGCTCCTGTTCTGCGAACTCCATTCGGTTTTCCAGATCTTCTTCGTGTAATCGCTGCACCACCTGAACCTTGTACGGATGCCATCCATAGTCATGGAGGATGCACTGGATAGTGCGGCGATTCACTTGAAGAGCATTAGATGCACGACGGGTGGATGTGTTTGGGTCCTCCTCGAAGTGCTGCACAACTCGTTCCACATTCTGCTCCGTTCGTTCAGAAGATGACCGGTCCCGCTTGACAATCACCACACTACCACTGGTCAACAGGTTTGTGTGCCACCGCTTTATGGTACGGGCATCCGGTGCTCTCGCGTTCTTGCCATACTCTGAGTGATAAAGCCTTTGTACCTCCACTGGATTCTTGAGCCATTCGTACCAAGCCGTGCATTTTGCTCGTTCTGCAACCGAATAATCATCCATTCTTCTATGTTTGATTCTTTTCAGATAGTGATTTAATAGTCGAATGGTATTTTATATGACATGGAAGTAACTGAACAATATTCACTTCAAGACTGCGCACAATTCGTCGTGCAGAATACGATTCATGCTAAGTTAATTAACTTAATCTAGATTTTCGATGTCAACAAAATGAGTACATGTCATTCGGTCAATAGAATCAGAATTTTCTGATAATTCTCAGTACAACAAGTATAATCATCATAAATCCTATACTCAAAACTAGTATGAGTCGAAATTTCATGACGATCGGATGAATATTTGAGGAGTAATAAAATTTTAAAATCTGGCGGTTTACGTGCGCCACCCTGTACTTCGGAAAGGCACTGTGTGTCGTCAGGAAGGATTTTGGAAATGTTTCCTTTTCATATTTCTATTGTGGATGAATTCAGACTACCACGAATTGACGGAATCTTGACCCATTGAAGGGACCCATTTCAATTATCTATTCCGCTGTTCTCGCAGATTGTGCAAAATCATAGTTCTAAGAGAAAGATCCGCAACTATGATGATTAGGGTGGTTCAAAAAAATCGAAAGTTGCAAAAGTCAGGGTGCACGTCGCAAAAAGTATTCCTTTTGGTAAGAAAATTGTACATGTGGAGTTTTAGCTCGATTGGTCAAGGTTTAGGGGTCGCCCAGAGAGGTCAAAGTGAGGTCAAATGTGCAAAAATTGCTAAAAATAGCCTCTGACGTCATCACGTGACCTCGGATGATCTTTTTGACCTCGTAAAATGATAGATAAGGGTCACATTTCAATCTGTTGGTGATATATTATATTGCTCTAAAATGCTTGGTTTTATCTCAAAATATCATTTAAGGTCCGAAAATCATGCCTTTGAATGGGTAACGTGATCGATGCAATGATATGACATGAGAGCATAAAATATCAATTTGTGATGAAACTAAGCCTTTTAGAGTCATATAATGTATTACCAATGAATATAAATGTGACCGCCATCTATCATGTCATGAGGTCAAAAAGGTCATTCGAGGTCATTTGTTGACGTCAGAGGCTATTTTTAGCTCAATTTTAGATGCTTTCGGACTTTAAATGCTATTTTGAGATAAAACCAAGCATTTTAGAGTAATGTATTATATTACCAACAGATAGAAATGTGACCCTAATCTATCATTTTACGAGGTCAAATAGGTCATCCGAGGTCACGTGATGACATCAGAGGCTATTTTTAGCAATTTTTGCACATTTGACCTCACTTTGCACACCCTGGGCGACCCCTAAACCTTGACTAATCGAGCTAAAACTCCACATGTACAATTTTCTTACCAAAAGGAATACTTTTTGCGACGTGCACCCTGACTTTTCCAACTTCCGATTTTTTGAACCACCCTAATGATGAGGTTAAATGAATTTTTGTACTGCTATCGGTGGTGTCTTGTAATGATACTACGTTAAGTAGCTATGTTAGTTTTAGCTATGTCTCCTAAGGTTTGGAGAGATCTTCCTTATCGTTCATTCAACATGGTCGGTCTGGCCCCACCATGTGCTACAGGTTGGAGGTTAGGGGCCGAAAGCTTGCTTTATGCATCCACATGGTTCCTGCCGTGCATAACGATCTTATTTTTTGGTTTCTTCTGTTTCTTGATTTTCTTTATTTATAATTTTTGCTTAGCTTCCCATCATACTTCATTTCGAGCTTTCATCTTTAATTTGCAGATTTGAATTGATTATTAATTTTCATTTATTTCCCGTCTCCTTAAAAGTTGGGTTGACTATCCTTTTTGTAAATATTATGCATCCTACCCTGTACTAGGGCATGGATCTCTTTGTTGTAGCCATTAATTTATATTTATTCGCACTGGACATTAATTAATCCAATTTTTTACACGATTTTCCACCAGGTTGGTTCCCTTGATTTTCTAGCGCTTCCTGGATTCTTCGAATTTTTTAGCCGTGCGTGTTTTAATGTAAAACGCGATCATTTTAGCCATCATAAATACTGTAAAGTCAAACCTCGATATAGCGATCGCATTCGGTTCCACTAGAGACGGTCGCATTAGCGCGACAGTCGCTACACCAAGAAATTATCATTGACGCTATTTAATGAGTAGTATGAAAATTAAATAAGTAGTTTTGGGTTGTTTCATGCTTCTACCTCCACTCCCAGATAACCATGTCATCAAAAAATGTACTATTCTTTAGTGAATAGTATCCATCATTATCAACAATATTTTATTAATTTCCCAAACATATACATGTAAAACGTAATGAACATTTGACCGCTTCCTTCAAGCACCGCTTCAATCATTAATAGACTCACTTATTTTTGCTGAAGAAATGGTCTATGGTACATCAATACATCCGCAATAATATCAATCATTAAGTTGCTACAGTCTCTCCTAAATAATCATAATCAATATTTTCACTACAAAAATTCCCTTACAGACATTAAGAAAGTGACCCGTGGTGTTCCGCAAGGTACAGTTTTGGGGCCTATCCTCTTTGCCCTATATACTGCTGAAATTTCCTCGCTCGTCCATAAATTTGCTCTAACCATTTGCGTATTCGCTGACGATATTTTAATTTACGGCTCATGCCACTCTGATAATGAATCATCACTCTCTGTAACGGTATCCGAGGTCACACCTCATGTATCCAAGACCGTTTCCTCCTGTTTCGGTATACTGCGAAAACTTCGCACCATCCGTCGCTCAGTAAATCGCTCGCACATCACCCACCTGATAGTGACATTAGTACTCCCAGTACTTGATTACTGCATCACGGCCCTCGCTGGCATACCTGATGTTGATATCAACCGCCTCCAATGTGTAATCAATGCCTCGGCACGTCTAGTTAATAGTATTCCCCATTTTGGGGCACATGACCTCTGCGATACGAGACCTGAATTGGACTTCCATTCGGCAACGGATTGATCTGCACCCAGTCTCTCTCGTCTACAAATGTGTCAATGGTCTGGCTCCTTCTTACCTAAGTAAGAAACTATCATTTGTGAGCGACTTCCCAAACCGATCTCATCTAATTTCTGCCTCACCTCACCATCTCATCGTGCCAAGATGTAGACTTAAGTCAACTAAAAATAGACTGTTTTCCTCATGTGCAACGCGATTATGGAATGAGCTGCCTCAAGAATGTACAGTGCTGAGCTCTCAACATCGATTTAAATAATCTGTCAAGAGCCCATTTGCGAGTAACTGATCGCATTTTTATGTGTTTCTTTTTAAGTTGCGAAATGAACCTGAAGCTGTTTAGCATGTGTCATTCTTAATAAAAATTCGCTATCATCATATTATTATTTATGAAGCGTCTTGAAATACGATGTCGACTTAAGCTGTCACTTGAGTTACAAGAAGTGCTACTTTGATTCCAATCGTCAACAATTTAGAGATTAAATTTTATACCCGAAGATGGCATCATAGCGTTACGTCAATCCATCCCAATCAAAATGACAATGAAATAAGCAGAATTGGGAAATATTTTGATGATTTTTCAATATTCTGGAGTGTCGCGTGGTCGCTCTATCGAGAGAAAGTGGTCATCTCGTTCCTGAAAAAACCGGTCGTAAAGCGCGACGGTGGCTTTATCGAGGGGTCGTTATAGCGAGACTTAAATATATGGGTTTCCTTACTAATCGCTCGGTTGCTAGAAAGACCGGTGGTTAAAGCGCGACGGTTGCTAAGAGACGTTTGACTGTATTATGAATTTGTCTACAAATAAATAAGAAATTGTCTGAAAATATTTAAGAAATTATACTTACCTATGCTCTGACGGGTCTCGGTCGTTACTCTTGAAGTCAATCATTTCTATCATCTCATTCCCCTCCGAGTCATCACTCTCAACCTCATTCAATAACTTAAATCGAGCTTCATCGCTGACTCTCAAAGCGTTGCGATTCAGTTTTCTTCCAGGCATTTCTGAAAAGGATTAAGATGCATCCTTATTAAGCATACTGTTTCATGAACTGCTGCACAAAAATAATTTTCAAGTGTTTGTTAAAAGATCAACCAAAAAAATTGCCGGCTACCTCTGAGATGCTGCAGATTTTAGCATGTATCATCGTGTAGAAATCATGCTTAAAAAGAAAAAAATTAGTTTCCGAATGGGTCTAGCTGGTGAAAATAATCGAGAAACAGGAATTTCCATGAAACGAGTAATCTAATTAGAATTTCCATGGAAAGCTGAGCATCTGCGTCACTTCATTTCTGTGCAGAGGATATCACAACGATTCCAAATTGAGGTGCATGCCTGTTTCAAGAATCTGTCGCAGACTCAACTGACCGTATACTCAAACAGACGCTCACTTTCCTTTTCAATGAGCATGTCATCTACACGAGCTTAAAATAGGCAACTTTCTCTGCTGCATTCGGACCTGCGGTTATCCGCACGATTACTTGCACCCATGATGCATCTACTGTAAATGCTGTACGATGAGCAGCATATCATTCTGCTAACTATTTTTTCAGCAAACTCCGTGTTGGTTAATCACAAAAGCTTTTCAATCCTATTCAGCAATAACTGTAAAAATGACAAGGCAAAGTAACACGATCTTGTAAAATTTGAATAATGAACATCAACGGTAAAAGTGATCAACATGTGTGTATATGAAAAATATACTGTAAAACAACAAATTCTCGCGACTGTCGATTCGTGCACTAATTCGCGGCAACTTATTTTCGCGAGTTCATGGTAGTACATCATTTAAAATCCATGGTAAAAATTTTCGCCAGTCACCCACCCTAGCGAAATTCGCGGAAATTAGTTGCACGAGAAAATTTGTTGTTTTACAGACGTTGGTTAACATGTGAACTATCCAGTATCGGGTGTAATCATAATTGTGATGCTGATAGGAGGAGGAATAAGTATTCGACTGAAAAACCTGCAAATAATGCAAAGTCCAAATATACCTACTGCAAATGCCATACGATGGGCAGCACATCATTCTATACACTATTTTTTTAGCTAACTAAGTGTTCTCAGTCGAAGACTTATTCCTCCTCCGATTAAAATTAGCATCCGACTGATAATGAAGCCCGTTGACTAATTGTGATGCACAGGGGATTTTAGAGATAAAATTACCACTGCACCAAATTTCGCTCTTCAACTTCAGTTTCTCATAGCATCCCGAGTTTAGTGAGTATGCTCAGCACAAGAATTGCTTATTTTATTCTATCATGACTAAACTTGAGGTCATCTTTTTCACGTTACTGTTGCAAAAATATTCATGTAAACGCAATTTGTTATTCAAATATCCCGGAGAAGGAAAAGTAAAGAATAAAAAGGAAATTTCGGAAATATCCTCAGGGAGACCCATGCAAACATGGAAACCACCAAGCTTTGAATGGCACAATTTATTGAAGACATCTAGGAATCCATATCATAAATATCATTTGAACCATATATTTGCATTTGTACATCTACTGGGACTTCAACCGGACGACAAAGGGCAATATAGTCTAGAATTCGCAGCCCGAATGAAAATAAAGCTCGGGACCAGAATCCCGGGCAGTTCGATTTTTTACAGTTAAATGTCAAGTATTTTAAGTATTACTATCACTTGTTTCTTCGATTCTTGATAACATTTCCTTCTATATCTTGTCCTGGACTTCGACCCTCACCTTCACCTCTGATGCAGTCACTTGATTTCGGAGGATCAGGCTTTAGTTGGTGGACGTCTATACTTCTAGCCATGACATAAAAAGTAAAATTTTCAGTAGCAGCAAAACATTCGATCAAAATTGTCTGTCGAATTTCCCTTCAATGGAATTTCTGGGACATGTTCACTTCATGTGCTTCAGGAGATTGTGCAAGTCACTTGGAATGTAGGGCTGCCGTTAATATCTGGTTGCAGGCTTCACTTTGGGCTTTATTGCCGCTGGCCAGTTTTTAGTACATCAACTGACGTATTGCTTCTTGATTCTACCCAAAATAATTTGTTTAAAATGTCCATAAATAGTTATCGTGTCGAGATCGCACGATTTTACATGTGCACAGACTAGGCTGTCTGTGTCACACATGGAGATTACGTGTTTCTGGTGTATGACGTCATTCTAATGCGATGCCGAGGGAATGGAGACCGTAGTTGAAGCTCCTTCCACATTATCCGTTTTTTACAGAATTTTCACCCCTAGCAGAGGTACGAGGGACGAACGAAGCTAGGAGTTACTAAATGAAAATAATAAATTGCATAAAATAACATCTTCTATTCTGCTTTCTTATAACATCTAATCACAAAACTGCCGTGCGAGCAAAAAAGCTTTTCGAGTGACTCACACAAGACCTCTTCGAGCATTTCAGGAGGCACTCTGGGAGGTCATTGATATACAGCAGAAAAAAAGTGGGTCTCAAAATTGACCCATGAAGAAATCCTGAATTCACAGCTTTGGTGGAAGACATTTGGCCATCTAAGACGACAATTATCTGCCGGCCACTAAGGAAAAAAGAAAGAAGTTTGTGGAGTCTATCGAATGACTACGAAATAACCAGGACAACTGATCTCGTCTCACCTAGTATGTCAAGAACACGACTCACACGCTCAGTGACATATGAAAGAAGATCTGCAGTTGATCGAGTGATTGCCCGAAGCCATAATGTTCTCGTGATAGGTTATGAGTTTCAAGGAAGTTTACAATATGTTGGTTAATCACAGCTTTAAAAATCTTGCCAGCAATTGGAAGCAGGCGGATAGGACGGCAACTAGATGGAAAAGGTGAGTCAGAACCCTTCTTTGGGCTGGTTACAAACAGCAAGCAAAGTCAGAATGAAAAATTGATAAAGTACAAGCATAGCCATAACTTCGGAAATACACAAGGTTATCAAACCAAACTTCACACACGACATAACCACAACTCAGGCAATAGCGCAATACCACCTATAGACCAGCACTGCATCAAACACGTGCTCAGCAGAGCAAAACATTATAGCTCATCATTAAAACTATTTCACACAATCGCCACCAGCCAATCAATTTCAAACATAATAGCCATAGCGACCAAGATATTCACTCAATTAACGCAAACAATACCACAAACTAATGTTGATGATCTCAAAGGATGCGCAATTCAGTCCCCATCCTCCTCCGTGCCCTGCAACGGACACAGCAGGCTCTCAAAGTTGACCTAACATTAGGTTACCTACATTAGGTTGTGATGTTGTTTGCGTTAATTGAGAGAATATCTTGGTCGCTATGGCTATGCTTGAAATTAGTAGAGGAGATGTTGGAATTTCGTGTAAACCGTGAAATTATTTGTGAAATTATTATTTTATTATACATTGTGGTATTGTTGCTATGGCTCTGCTTGAAATTAGTAGAGATGTTGAAATTTCGTGAAATCCGTGAAATTAGGTCAACTTTGAGAGCCTGCTGTGTCCGTTGCAAGGCACGGAGGAGGATGGGGACTGAATTGCGCATCCTTTGAGATCATCAACATTAGTTTGTGGTGTTGTTTGCGTTAATTGAGTGAATATCTTGGTCGCTATGGCTATGCTTGAAATTAGTAGAGATGTTGAAATTTCGTGAAATTATGTCAACTTTGAGAGCCTGCTATGTCCGTTGCAGGGCACGGAGGAGGGTGAGGACTAAATTGCACATCCTTTGGGATCATCAACATTAGTTTGTGGTGTTGTTTGCGTTAACTGAGAGAATATCTTGGGCGCTATGGCTATGCTTGAAATTAGTAGAGGAGATACTGAAATTTCGTGAAATCCGTGAAATTAGGTCAACTTAGAGAGCCTGCTATGTCCGTTGCAGGGCACGGAGGACGATGGCGACTGAATGTGCAATTTCAAATGCTTGAGTACCAGCTGTAGTTACTTAGAAACGTTTTTAAGTAACTACAGCTGGTACTCAAGCATCTGAAATAAGTTATTACATCCAAACGGTAGGCGTTTGTACCGAAACTGACCCACATGCGAAGTAAATGCTTTTAATCACGGGAGTATTCCCTGATTTCAAGTTGGTGATAGGCAGCTTTCAAGTCTAACTTAGAAAAATACTTTGCCCCGGTCAACTTAGCAAAAAACTCGTCGACTGATGGGAGAGGGTGCTGGTCGACAACAATATGCTGGTTGATTTTCTTATAATCAACGCAAAGTCTTATTTTGTTGTTAGCTTTCGGTACAACAACAATAGGAGAAAGGTAAGGGGATGAGTCGATTTCTTCTATGATGTCATCCTGCAATAACTTGCTGATTTCATTCTCAACAGCTGATTGTAAAGCAAATGGAATACGTCTCTGTTTTTGAACTAGAGAGGATGGAGCATCATTTTTCAGTTGAATATAAAACTGAAAACCTTTCAATTTTGGTAACACTGTTACAATTTCAGTTTTTGGAATATCAGTGCGAGTTACAGAGCATGAAACAAGCTCAGCATTTTCACCACGCTTAACAGTAACGTCAAGGTGAAAAATAGCATCTGCACCCTGTTGTGTTAGCTTGTGGACCCACTATTCTGGCTCTAATATGGCTTAGTAGCATGTACGTATCGCATAGAACGAGACAAGTGGCGTGCCGAACAAGTTGTGTCCGAATAGTTTATTGCGCAGTTTATATATGAGGCAGTACAGCTCATGAGTAAAAATCTACAATCAACGCAACAACTACAGGAAATATAACACACAATAGCAAAAGTAATTGTCAGCGCATCATAGATATTCAATGCCTAACTGGTCATTGAATCAATAGCTGCTTGGTCATTGACTGTTGGGGTCAGCCAATCAGAGCACGAGCTGACCAGTGATATTGTTTCGGTTCTGAAACAATGCCATACACGACACACCCAAGACTGGTTGATGGTCAACACATAGTACAAGAAAATCGATGTATGCAGACTTGCCATTAAAATGACACAGTACACCAATCAAAATTCCCGCAACATCAATTACATGAGTATGATCAAAATTTTGTAGTATAGCATCGTTTAAAGGTAGGAAATTTTCTTGCAAAATGTTTCTTATAAAATGAAAAATTCAATGAGGAGATATCTGATCCAGAATCTACCAGAAAAGATTCACTGACATTTGAATTATCATCAGTGGTAATGCTCATAGAAACATAGTCAACAAGTTACAACAAATAATCGACAACTACGTACAGAACTACAATGCAACTATGCATTCTTCGACGAACAAAATGCCGTCCGAGTTGATGCTATCCTACAAGGTGAAGGCAAACCTAAACATCATTTCTACAGAACACGATGTTGAGACAGAAGCGGGCCAAAACTTAAGATCAAAAAGTGAAGCAAATGCCCAGTATACTAACGATTGTAGACGACCTTGTACAACAACGCCGTATAGAGAAGGTCAACGTGTTATTACTAAGAAAGGGCAAACACGAAAATTGGTCAAGCAAGTTTGTCCATTCACATTCAGGATGGACGACGGATTTTGTATCAACACGAGGAACATAGTTCGCACAGCTTAAGAGTCGACAACTAATGATTATGATGACTCCGATAACAGTAAATGAGCGGTTCGATGAAAAAACAGAATGCACCGCTGAGATACCGATTACTGTGCCAGAATCTCAACCTATACGCCGTTCGAATAGGCACCGACGTCGACCGTCATACCTCAGAGACTACGTTGCCAAGTAATCGATGAGGCAGTTTTCTAAAGGCTCAGTCGTTTTTTGGTTTTGTGGAACCGATCGTACTTCTACAGGCGGCAGAGTTCCCCAAAGAGAACCACCGGTGTACGTAGAAGAGTTCGATGGTAGTTTGTACATAATGCGTTAAAAATTTTACAGTCTATGTATACCCTTTTTAAAAAAGGAGGGAAAATGTAGTAACCGAAATTAATATTTTGTTTTAATGCAGTGCAATTTCAAATGCTTGAGTAACAGCTGTAGTAACTTAGAAACGTTTTGAAATTTATAATTTTTGCATCTTACGCTCAGGTCTCTTTTACTATGAACAGCTTGTGATCACTTGGATAATTTCAATATAGCTTGAATTTACTACTTTACATGGCTGGATTTTGCTTAATGGGATTTATGGTTCCTACAAGTTATTATTACAATTAAACTACTTTTACTACGATATTACAAATACCGGTCACTACAAGATGCTTGAAGACCGAAACCGGGATGCCATCTGGTTCGGACTGTAACTGAAGGAGCACTAACTGTCCTACCAGTGGAATTCTACCTCTACCGTCCAATGTTGAAATCTTCGCAAACTCCTTGCAAAGAAGCTCGGCTTAGATCGTCGCCATAGAAGTACTGACTTTGGCATGACGAAGTGCTGGGATGGAGGATTTGTTCCTTTTGGTGACACTTGTAAATCCTCCAGAAGTCCTTAGAGCCAAGCTTTTGGGTAGCAATGAATTTCCGTACATAACAATCGTGACGGCTTTTGGTCTCATGTGTAGTTTCCTTGCAATTTTTTCGTGCGGTCTTGTACAATTCAAGATTGCCAGCGCTACTATCACGCTTGCACCTATGGAAGTGGTCAAACTGGCATGTTGCAGCTGCACATTCTGGTGTAAACCAAGGGTGGGAGTGGGACCTTCATTTGGAAAGTGCGGTGAAGAATGTAGGCCAGTATCCCTATCTGAATCCACCCATCTGAAAATCTGAAGTCCTAATTGAGAATCAAATTCTGAGTTGAACTTGACTAACCGTGCCGAAGCCACAACAGTCTGCTTTGCATAATTGATAAATTGTTCTATGGAAAGGCGCAGACGTTGTGGAGAAAGTTTGTTTGCCAGAAACTGTGATAACAGTGATCAGACGTGCCAAGGGGAGAAGCAAGTTGGATTTGAGGTGAGAAAAAGGTCAGGGAGACCATCTGCGTAGCAGTCAAATACGCGACAATTCATTTGTAATTTAATTCTTGGACATGCTAAAAATTATCGAAAATGAAAATGAAAATATGACGCTAACTTTTAAATGTCGCGCGCTTTTAGAAATATATTTTTTGAATATCCTATAAAGTTTTTACCAACGGTTCTAAAATAAGTAAAGTTATTGAGATCAAAATATTTTTAATATTTTGTTTTAACAAATTAAACAATTACTTATGATTTCTTCGAACAGCGCAGATATTGTACTTCCCAAAATATCGACCCGTTGCTATTGACCGTTTTCTAACATCACTGACAAATATGCCCCTTTTCGGGAAGAAAAAGAAAGATCAACATCATCTTAACGAGAGTGCACCTCGTCCAGCTGTCAATAATATTCCTTCTCCCGAACCCGTTCCGGCAGACGGAGATTCAGCGAATCCAGAAATGTCGAGGGCTGGCAATGGAATACCTCCACAACCACCTGAAGCTCGTAGAGTTAAATATTCATTTCATTGTCAACTGGCTCATGGAAGTCCCACTGGCATCATTTCCGGATTTACAAATGTTAAACAGCTTTATGAAAAAATTGGGGAATGTTATGACATGGATCCAGCTGAAGTAAGAACCCGATGAAGTGCTGAATAGGTTGACATGTAAAGTAACTGTTTGTCTTGTGAAGTTGGCAATTTTTAGTGAAGCAAGTAGTCTATATTTGTTTGGGATGGAGTTGTATTTAGTTTGTCACGAATATCTCCATTTCCCATTGTTCAGCAGATATGCCTCTCACATATGTCTCCAGTCCATTGCTTCCTAAAAAAGATTCTTTTTAGAACTCCTTCCGGATCACGTCGAACCCCTTCTCAATATTTTTTCTCTGCTATTTTATTCAGCACTGCCCAATTTCATAAATCTACATTGATTCACTTTTGTTCCACTCACATCCAGGCCTATTTTCCTTTTGTTTCTGATATGTGTAGCATTTGAACTTGATGTTTTTGATTTCTGCCATCAAATCTTTTTCCTGATTTCTGTCATCAATTCTTTTTCCTGCCATAATTTACTTCTATTTTCTCCATCGCTGTTTCTTCACTCTGACATTAGTTTTCACTTCACCCGTATTACTGACATCATTTCATCTGTAATGGCTTCTAATTTGAGTTGTTTTCTTTTTATCTTCATTGTGCTTTCAATGAGATTTTTTGCTTACAATGATGTAGCCTACTTTCTGAAATGGTGATGGCTATTGCTGCCATCAAGCAAAGACATACAAAGGCTTTATAAGACATACAAAGGCTATTGCTGCCACTTGAAGATGTCAAAATTTGTCAAATTTGTCAAATATGTCAAAAATGTCATAGATAAACTTTTGCGAATCCAGTCTACACCAAAAATGCAAGGTCGAGCTTTGTTTTTGGCATCACAAGGACATCTGGCTTTCACTTACACCAGATATTCTCAGAGCTTCGACTAAGGCACCGTCATAGTCCGTACCCAGCTCAAGTCGCACCTGAATTGGAAGAGCAGTCGATCCTTTCAATGCTTCGTTGACTCTAGTATTTGATAGAGATAAGTCCGTGCCAGTATCAAAGACCACTCTCACTTTTCTGCCAATTGGTATCTTGATGAATTTGCCTTTGTTAATTGAGAAAATTGCATCGTCATCACCCACGCAATCCTTGCAGTCGTCAACTGCTCGTGTTCATATTGCCATATCCACCCTTGATTGATATGCACTCTTGAGATGTCCATCTTTGTTATAGTTGTAACATTAACTGTAGCTTTTAATTGTCAACCTATTTGTTATTGTCAACTTCGCCACAGCAGGTGCTTTGAATTATGATGCCCATGTCACATTTCCAAACTTGAGAATAATTCCATTTGATCTGCTTTTGAATGTAAATCTGTAGAAGACTTATCTGCTATCATTTGCTAGTGAGACCTCCGCACAGCTTCATATGAAATTACAATATCGGTTGCTTTTCAAGCTTCAGAGACTTCAAGTCTCCAGACAATTATCTTCTCAACGCCTCTTGATTCGACCACCCTATTACTAACTGACCATAAAGATGGCCTTCCAGTTGACCTCCAAATGAGCTGTCTTGAAAAGTCCACCCTTCAGTTCAGAGTGCGTCTTGTCTTCTGGCTTGCTAGATACAACATTAACTGCACATTGATTGAACGCCGTCTCGCCAATTGAAGTCAACAATAGGACATGCTTTGTCTTCTTGTCATTTAGGTTTTCCCATTCTGCCACTGCCTCAGACCTTTGGATCTATCTCATCACATTGCTTTCTGTCGTAAGTGGTTCGATGCAGCCCATTCTTGTCGCCTTTGCTGTATCTTCCTTACAACCGCAAGATACGCATCAGTTCAAGCAAGAACATTTAAGCGAGTGTGTTTATTAAGTTAGCACACTAGGTTATATTTAAACGAACAATATTCATTTTGTTGCAGTATGTGACCATTACATGAGAACGAGGTCTGTTTGTCAAAACGGTATATTTAACAATAACTGCGGATACCTACAAAAGAGAGGCATGCGGACATACACCTGCATAAGTACACGAACAGCAATCGGTGACATGCATGCAATGATGATGGTGATGATAATGCATAGTGAAATGATGCATGCACGTACAAATACACCACATTGTACTCTATCTCCCTTCCAGTCTTTAACTTAAGGAAAATATTAGTTTAGGAGGAACAATCAGTTCATTGAGAAGGGAGAAAAAAATGCGACCGGGTCGGGTTTTTCTAGTAATTCTGGGATTCAAGGCTGGTAATTGCAGGCCACAGGTCGGTGGCGAAGGCGTTGTGGTGACTGGTTCCCGACGAGTTTCGATAGTAGGTGTGATAACAGCAGGAATAAGACTATCGGGAATCTTGTCGGAATCTAGAGCCCGTGAATGAGGGGTAGGGTGACTTTGTAGCGTTGGAGGCTGCTCGACGTTGGTCTGGTTGTTTGAGTTCGTCGGAGTAGGCGGGGTAAGGACATCGCCATGAATATCCGACTCGTCGAGTTGGTAGATGGGATCATTGCGTCGGTAGTTTAAGTCAGTGTTTTTAGTGAACTTTTGCTGCGTGTTTTTCTGAGGAATTTTCGGTTGCACAGTGTTACACGTCCCGATCCGTCACCTTTGATGGCGTACTAGTCGAACTGACATACCTCTACGACTTAACCAGTTTTGTCCCAATTGGTTGGGTGTGGTCTTGTCTGGTTGTGGATCCTGACTCGGTCGCCGACAACGAGTTGGGTTAAGCGTTCGGTGTGTTCCGACCATTTTTCGCATTCTCTCATGTGGCGGTTGCGAAGGGCTATTTCGCGGTTGGCCAAAGTTTCACGGCAAGTTGAATGAGGTTTGTAGTGTCCTGGAGGCACTGGTATAGAGTCGCGGACTGGTCTGCCAAAAACTGCTTGGACTGGGGAAATATTTGTTTCCAGATCGGGAGTGTTCCGGTACTGCAAGATGGCTCTTTGAGATGAGTCAGTATTGAGGTCACCTTTGTGCGCCGTTTTGTCAGTGATCAGGCGCTTGAGTGTCTTGACACCGACTTCGGCACGGCAGTTGCTGTGAGGGAATGCAACTGATGATAATCTGTGATTTACATTTACACCTCAGAGTTGAGAGAAACTGTTAGGTTGCCGATGCAGTGAATTCGGATCCTTCGTCCAAAGAGATTTCATCAGAGATTCCAAAAGTGACAAAGGTTCTTCGAAGGAGGTAGGATGTGAGACCAGGCGAACTATCACTGGATTTCTCGAGGATGGGCCAGTTTGAGTAGCAATTGACTATGACGAAGTAGTTGACACCTTTGTAATGGAAATAATTGGCTCAAATGCGTTGAAAGGGATAATCAGGATTGATCAAGGGCATCAGAGGAGCACTTGGTTGAGATGGCTCCATGCGGTTGCAGTGGTAGCATGTGGCGCGCAAATCTCTGATGGCTGTTGTGACACCCGGCCAGAAGACGGATGAGTCGGTTCGGGATTGCATGGAAGTGACGCCTTGATGCGCCACATGGAGTGTGGTAGATATCTCATGGCGGACAGATGGTGGTATCACGATTCGATTTTTGTACATTATTACGCCGTCAGTAGAATGGAGATAGTTCCTGCATTGATGACATTCTCTGAGAGTGAAGGGCAGCTCATTACGATGTTCCGGGAGACCTTCTTCGATTAGCTCCAAGAGTTTATGCATCGCGAAGTCACTGGCGGTTTCGAGGCGAATTCTGTCCCTAGTAACGTAGCGGATGGCAACGGCGTGTGATGAAGATGAAGCGGACGCGATGATGTCATCGTCGATCCTATCGAAGTCATCGGAAGAGCGGATGGACTCAAGAAAGGTAGTAGGTGGCTTCATAATATCCTTGGTTAGTCTGTTAGCAAAGGCGTCGTCTGGGAGGACGTTAAGCTCTGCAGGACCAGTTGGATGGCGATATATTCCGTCAGCTGCTGCTTCACGCCAGGTATATTAACATGCCGAATTTGTCTTAAAGGTTACGAAGGCGGGGGTTGGTAATCGCATCCAAGGAGCGCTCTGTGAAGACTTTGAGCAGTGGCTTGTGATCGACTGCAGTAATAAGATTGTCGCAACCAAGAACGAGATATTTGGCTTTGTCGAGCGCATCAGCGACTTCGAGGGCTTCACCTTCAATAGGTGAATATCGTGATTCTGCAGGATGGGTTAATCGACTGCCAACGAGTGCAATTTGCCATCCAGTCCGACAGCAGAATGGTTCTGTTCGAGGTAAATGACACTGTTTTTGAAAGAGCCGGAAGCCAATGCCTGTTTTGGAAAAGTCTGTCGCTATACAGGTCGGTTTCGTTTTGTCGAAGATTTGCACGCCTCGTTTGATTTCACTGACGATGACGTTTTTGCATTCTTGGAGGAGGGTCGCTAGTTGAGGATCCCAATAGATGGGTGTGCCAGGTTTCAGAAGATCGCAGAAAGGTGCTATGGGATCGTCCATACTGAAGGCATAGGACACCTGCTTAACACGCTTTGCATGAGCGCACGTCTGATATTCCGGGGAGTTGGGAAATTGAGGATAGATTCAAGGTATTGTGGACATGGTCGAACAGTATTTGCGGTGATTGTGAATCCGGTAAATTCGACTTCATCCTCTGCAAAAACGAACTCATCCGGGTTCACAACAATGCCGTGGCGTCCACATCGATCGAGCCATTGTGTCGTTTTGTGGAAGCTTTCCTCCAAGATATCGGACCACATGAGTACGTCATCGATGCACTTGATTCGGTCATGAATATCTGAGACGATCTCATCGCACCGGCTTGTGTATCCGTCTCCCGATGCTATGTAACCTTGTGGGGCGGTTTTGTTGTAAAAACTAATAATTTGGCAAATCAATTGTTAGTATATTCAGGTAATAATAAAAACCCCACCAGACACACCTGGAACAGAAAGACACTCTTTAAGGAAAACAACAAACACATGCCACAGCAACACGACACATTAAACATCAAGAGTAGAAAGCAAGTGAGTATGCACGAATTACACAAGCCAAGCACGATAACAGATTCCCCTTTCTTTAAAGAGCAACTGAGTAGTTCTTCGAAACACGACAACTGTAGTAGACCGTAAACACTTTTTCCGCAAGGAAAAGAAGTAATTAGATTCCAAGAATGTTGTCTATCTGGCCAGAGATGATGCACTCGTGAAGAAGCTTACTGGAGCAACCTCTTTTTGTCAGGCAGTCAGCCAATTGCTTTCCAGTACTTATCCAATTGATTTGGGACACTTCGCCTTTCTGAATCATCTCCTTGATACTGGCGATATCGATGCGCAAACGCTTTTCGGTCACAGATTTTGTTGAATGCAGTGTCTCATAAAGGGACTTGTTGTCCGTAAAACACACAATCGGAATCGATCCACCATTTAGCTCTCCAGCCAGAACTTCTTGAAGCAATCCACCGATCAGATAAGCAGAATCAAGACTTTCTACCATGGCGAGAGATTCTGCTGCAATGGTACTTTTCACGACTCTCTTGATTTTCCGTGAGCTCCAGGAAATGGGACACGATCGTCCATTTTCCCCAGTAAGAAAAATGACGTATCCACCTGCACTTGAATATCCGTCACTCAAGTTGGCATACGAGGCGTCACAAAAAACACTGAGCTTGAGGCAGCGCACCCTACCTAGGGAGGGGAATCGTAGCTTCATATTTGCACCTTTGATCCGCTTGATAATCTTGTTGGCGTTGCAGAGATCTTCTACTTTCGGATGCTTGACTTTCATGCTGAGATCAGTGGCTTCGAATCCTACATCAGGTCTTGTTTGATTTGCAATCCAGTTGATTTGTCCAATTTTCTCACGAAGTTGTGATAATTCTTCTTTGTTAAGAAGACTGTCCTTCTGTTCAGAACGTAATCTTGACATGGGTAAGAGTTCTACACTATCAATATATGAACTTTGATCTAGGTAGATTGCACTGTGGTCTTGCTCAAAATTCAAGCCTAAATAATCAAATTCGCTGTCGTTTTCTTTTCCAATAAGGAAGGTTTTCCGCAGCTCATCAACAATTTCTTCCTCAAACTCCTTTTCTCCAGCCCAAAGAAAGTCATCGACATGCATTATGAAAATGCCCGCTAGTCGATTGTATCTTGTCCAATAGAAGAACGTCGGTTCCAGTTTTGATTGTTCGCAGCAGCAGTTCTTCTGTTATGCTCTTGAACCAATATCGCGAAGCGTCAGACAATCCATATACACATTTCTTCAGTTTCCAAATCATGCCGTCCACGGCCGCTTCTTTTGGCGGTTTCACAAATATGTCTCTCAATTGACTTTCCTTGTAAAAAAGCTGACTTGATGTCAATCGTGTGACATTTCCATTGTTTGGAACTGGCTAGCGCAAGAAGTATCCTCATGACATCCTTTGTTGCAGTTGGTGAATCGGTTTGAATATTTTCTCGAATCTCGAATCCCCGAGCAACTAAGCGAGCCTTATGAACCACACCATTATCACCTTCCTTTTTTGTAACGACCCACCGAGTGGAGATGGTTGGCTGACCTTTGTCCTCAATTTCTTCAAATACTTCGAAAAATTTCCATTTTTCCAATTCTTCATTTTTGGCTGATTCGATTTCTTCCACTTCATGTATATTAACCGGGACAGACGTGATATTAACAGTGGCGTCATTTCTTTCCAGTTCTTGTTCTTTCCACACAGATACATCAGTTTCAAAATTGATGCCACTTTGATGTCCACTTTCCAAATCTTTGATATTCATATAGGCCCAATTCCTTCCTGTAGCTTTTCCACCTCTGCTGAGTATCTCACACGATCTCCAGGAGTTATCATCATGCGTCCGATACTGAATTCTTTTTCCAATTTCTGGTAACGTGCATTTTAACAGGCAGGTCGTTTTCTGCATGTCACCTGTCTCTTTTCTTGTTTCACTATTGCTGTCATCAGATGTCCCAAGTGGCAACTCGGTCACTTCACTATCCATGTCCGCTGTTTCTCCAGTCTCTTCATGTGCCTTCATCTGGAATTCTGATTCATCGTCCATTGTTTCGTTTTCTCTATTTTCAGCGCACAATTCGTTCTTTTGCTCTTCATTATTCAATGTTCTCGAAACGTCCGTATCAAGCCTACATGTCGGCACCCGGATGTACGAACTTCCATGTCTAACGAAAACAATTTTCCCATCCTGTCCAATCACTTTCCCTGGTCCTCTCCATTTTGGGTTTCCTTCTCGCTTGTAGTAAACTGCATCACCTTGTGTAAATGTAGCGCTAGATGAGTGGATCCTGTTTCTCAGTGCTCGCCGGATTCTTTCTGAAGCTTCAGCCTGTACGAAAGCTTGCCGACCAGCATGCAGTGAATTGAGATGCCGTCCAAATACTTCACTTATTGTGCTTCCGTGGAGCGCTGGAGGTTTGTCACTGAGCGTTGATGGGAGATTAGGGTTCCTACCAAAAACCAGTTGGTAAGGACTCCATCCATATACCATTTGCAATGAGTTCTTTGCGTTCACTGCCCACAATAGAGCATCTTCTATTTTCATCTCTGGATTCTCCTCCAGCATTTTTCCGACGCAGTCATCAATAACGGCATGGTTTCTTTCGCACAAGCCGTTTTGCCATGGGCTATAAGCCGCAGTGGTCAGCACTTGTATATTCAGATTTTCAGCCATGTCCTTGAATTCTTCATTTGCGAACTCTCCTCCATTGTCCGTCAATATCTTCTTAGGAATTCCAAAACCTCCACCAATCCAAACTTTCATCACCTGGTCGATAATGACTGATGGAGTTTTTCGTGTGATGACTGATGCAAGACTGAAACGTGTTGCCATATCGATCAAATGAAGGAAATAAAGTCCTGGCTTCCATTCCTTCAGATCCATAGCCACGGCTTCGTTGAAGTCAGTTGCGATCGGGAGGCTAACTCTGGGTCTCGCTGGCGTCTTCTTAAACTTCAAACATGTTTCACATTTGTCCGACACTTCATCCACTAGTTTCGCGACATCACTTACTTCGTTGCCGGCATCTTTGATCAACGCTTTCAGTTTCTCATTGGAAGGGTGCCCAAATTGTTTGTGTAGCTTTTCAATTATCTTCTTTTGATCAGTTCTTTCCTTGTTCGAGGAATTGATCAGAGCTGTTTTCGTGTGTTCATAATCTGTTGGGGATTGTTCAAGGGAAACACAATAATGGCCCGACGATGTACTTTCTAATTCGACGTCTCTTCCAAAGATCGAAGCTCTGTCATTTTCCAGATCCAGACGAACCTTGGCTTTCTTCATAGCTGGCTTACTAAGGAGGAGCGGGATGTCACTTTCGACTACATCTGTGGTAAGATCACATTCAACTCCTGCAATGATGCATGGGAAACTGATTCTTTCCTTGGATGTCAAGCATCTTCCTCCTCCAAATCTGAAAATCGTGTCACTTGGAAATCTTTTGATCTGCGAGGCGTTTTCCGGGGTCAAAGTCTCCAAATAAGCTTTCATCCAGAGTTCTCCTGCCACCGTCGAACTGCATGCACTGTCGAGAACGGCTTGACTCATTGCCTCACAAGTGAGTATTTCCAATTCATTCCTGTTGTTTCCTGTAAACAGTACTGCCCTTTCAATTTTTTTGCTGGTGTTTTCGTAGGCGTCTGGACAATCTTTGACGAAGTGTCTTATTGATTCGCAGCTCTTACATCTCAAGGGTTTGCCATCTGGACCTGGTGGATTTACCTTTTTCGAAGGGAAATCGATTCGAGCTTGATTCTGGTTTATGAATTCCGGTTTCGCTTTTCCATAATAAGGTTCACGCCAATGTTCATATCCATATCTCCCTCCTTGGCCACCGTATCTTGATCTTCCTCTTCCCGGTTGATTCCTGATATGAAGGTTGGTCATCATGGTTTCTTCTTCTGCTGTGAAGACCTCACTCTCAATTTTGATATTTTTCAGCTTGATATCATGATCCACTGCCACTGCCTGTTTTCCAAAGAATTTCTTGAGCGCATTTCCCATTTGTTTGAACATCGTTGCTACGTCTTTGTAGTCCACACCTGTGAGTACAATTTGTCTCTTGACTTTTCAAATTAGATCCTTCGAGTAACTTGAACGCCAACACCGACTCAGGTAACTCCATCTTAAAACGCTTCGTCTTATGATAAAGTTTCTCAAATTCGCACACATGTCCATTGTCATGTCGCTTGCTCGCTTGAATCGATCAAACTCCGCATATGCCTCATAGGCTTCCGACAATTCATCTTGTTTGAAAATTTTGTCCATAAATTTGATGAGCTTATCGAGACCATTCTTGTCATTGAGGTCACTGACCGCCAGTTCGCTGAATACCTTGTCCCGAATTGACTCATTCCCTTCTTCAGGCAAAGATAACGCTACCGCAAGCCCCTGCTTTTCTGCCTCTACTTCAGTAAGCGCTTGCCAGACTTTGACTCTTCAACCCACCGGTTGTAGGGTTTCTTCTCTGAGAAAGTTGGTGGGGTTTTATACTCGTAGTTGTTCGCCATTCGTAACCACGCTCTGCTACCATGTAAAAACTAATAATTTGGCAAATCAATTGTTAGTATATTCATGTAATAATAAAAACCCCACCAGACACACCTGGAACAGAAAGACACTCTTTAAGGAAAACAACAAACACATGCCACAGTAACACGACACATTAAACATCAAGAGTAGAAAGCAAGTGAGTATGCACGAATTACACAAGCCAAGCACGATAACATTTGTATCGATAGCGATCCCATGGGGGTAATAAAAATGGTCAGGTGTCGATCTTTTTCGCGAATTGGAACACTGCGATACCCATTCCATGCGTCCAGGACTGTCTTTTTCTTATTTTAAGGAATTTTCCGAACCTGATGGAAAGGTGATGGAGTAAGGTGGGTTTCACGAGTTGCATGCTTATTGAGAGGCTGTAGATCGACCGTGCGGCGCGGTTTGCCATTTTTCTTGGGGCATGTCACCATTCAGTGGCACCATGTTACGGGTTCTCCAATAGGTGCAGGTTCCAGTGTCACTCTTGCAACCATGACGTTCTCTTCTCGATCGACAAGTTGCTTGATAGCCTCCATAGCGTCAGAAATCGGTTCATTTAGCAGGAATCCACCAGCATCTCTGGCGAGGTCCTTGCGTAGCGGGTCATCACAGCACTCTTGCAGCTGGGTAACCGCGTCATGGTCGGAGTTGTGAGTTGCGTTGACGTGCTGCCATCTGATGATCGGGTAGGTCGAGACACCTCCATTCGAGCGACTGGGGATACTTGCCCATGCGTCAACGAGTGAGTGTTCAGGAGAGCGGCCACAATGACAGAATCAAGATCAGCAGTGAGGTAGCTGCAACTTGGGATGGGACGAGACGCTCTTGGCATGATGAGATGGTTAAGATGATGCACAGAGGGGAAGTAGGTGACGGTTTGAAAGTGTTAGAGACGCGGTCATAGATCAGATTGAGGTCTGTATGTCAAAACGGTATATTTGACAATGACCGCAGATACCTACAAAAGAGAGGCATGCGGACATACATGCAATAATGATAGTGATGATAACATATAGCGAAATGATGCATACGTAAGTACAAATACACTACAATATGCTCTAACCGTATTGTGAATGACTTGTTCTCGCGGATCCAGCCATGATATCGGATCGCTACACATCAGGAACAAAAGCCATCCCTTTTTTTATTTTTCTATTTCCTTCTTCTGAATGTATCCTTCTTTCTATTGCCTTCTAATGCAATATATATCCCATGCGGTGCATCAAAATGTTGTAGGAAGTATTAGACCTTCCTAAATTACTTTTTCCAACTATTCAAGGATAAGGTCCACGCATCCGGGATATCAGTGCTAGCATGGAGTATATTGAAAAGGATGATTTGATTAAAAGCTTTTTTAATCAATTATAGAAATGAAAACTAATTATTTCTTCCTAGAATATCAAATTTTACACTAAAGTAGAGTTCATGAATGATCAGTTACACTTACAGTCACTCAATGGGTCCCTCATGACATTCATGTTTGGCACTTTGTATCCATAGTTCATTGAAAAAATACTTTAATCTTAAGACAATAAATGACGTACTTCGTTTTATCGACCTGGACTTGATCTTCCCATAACTCCTGCAGACCAAGTTTATAAAGAAGTTTTCTTACTCGCCAACACCAGTTGTTTAAATATGTACGTTGTTCTAAGTTGGAGACTATTTCCTGATAAATGTTTTTGAACGAAGATCTTTCGTCATTTGACATTATTTTTAGCCAATATAATAAGGCATCCTTATAAAAATGATATTCTATTGGTCTGATTCCATATTCACCAATAATACAGTACGTCGCAATAGTTATCTTCAAATGATTGTACCTTTTGTAAAATTGCGTTTGAATCTGATTTAATTTCGTTAAATTATTGAAGAAACAAAATTCAAATCAGTTTTTCATTTGTGATAGTGTTAACGTTTCGAACGAATTCCTGATAATGTTGCCATTGACGTTTCCGTATTCTTTCAATGATTTCATTGTTAAGCAGGAAGACTTCTTCCCCTTTTTTTCTAATTCATTTATGTGTTTCTGTTATTATTTGATGTCCATTTGCCTAGATACTTATTTATATGTGTCAACTACTTCAATTTTGATTGTCTCATTCTTGAAGGGAATTTCTAAGGAAAGTTGCTCAGTATTAAGCATCATCATTTCCGTTTTCCCGTTCTTTATTTCTAAACCATTTTCTGAACAATAATTTTGCATAATCATTATTTGTTCCAATAATCCTTCACGACGTTCACTCATTAAGGCGATATCGTCAACATAGATATAATGATCGACAATTTTATAACAGAAACATTTATTGGGTATATTTCAGTTTCCTTTTGCCTGTATATATATATTATATATACTAAATCGTTTATATATAGACAAAAAAAGAGCGAGTGATAAACAGTCACCCTAAGGGATACCGTTTTCAAGTTGAAACGGATCGCTTTCGAAGCCGTTGTATAGCATTTTTTATGAGCTTTATTCCGTATAAGGCTATCTAAGATCAATGAAAATTTTCCTTCTGGTAGGATCATTTTCAGTTTGTTTAACAGCTTCGTTTTTGAAATAGTATCGAAAGCTTTCGATAAGTCTATAAAACATCAGTGCAACGCTGATTTTCTCCGTTTATGTGCTTCTATAACCTCATGTATTATAAAGATATTATCCAATACGCAATTTCCTTTTCGGAAGCCAATTTGAGATTCATCTATTACATCGTTTTCTTTTAACCACGTGTTCAGTCGCTTGCTCATTATCCTAGTTAATAGCTTCTCAATGCAAGATACCAGGTTGATACATCGATAAAACTCTATTTCATTAATCTTTCCATTCATATGAATGGGTATAATCCAGCTGCTTTTCCATGGAATGGTATTTCTATTTATCATCTCATTGAACAAATGAGTCAGTAAACTTTCTGTTTCTTCAGTGTTCATTTTCAATGATTCATTGACAAAGCCGTCAGGACCACCGTTTTTTATTAATGTTTGTATCAACTATTTCATTTTCTGCTATATCATGATCTAAGTCAATATCATTTATGGTACAAATACTTCTGCTTTACATGGTTTCTAAATGCGCGAAAGCCATATTTTTACTTCTCTCGCTATCAATTGCTTTAAGTTGAGTTCGAAAATAGGTTGCTGATGTGTAATAACCTCTTTCTTTCTTTTTGTTAAATGTATTGGTTTTGATCAATTCCCAATATCTTTTACTATTGTTGGATTTTCTTGCAGTTCACATTGTTTTTGAAGCATTAGCTTTCGTTTCTCGCTTTTGATCTTTTTCCCTAGGATTTTTTGTCGGATTTTCTTTGTATATTTTTACATAATACCTAAACCTATTTCTAAATGTCCTTGTTTCTTCTGAATATAATACATTATTGTTTCTATTTTGTTGTGTTGAAACAGCATCGTCTTTTATATTCATGCGTCTGGTGTATATATCTATGTTGCTAATATGTTTTGAATTGACTTCGCAAGAGAGAAGTCAATACCGTATGCAATGCGCTCAATATCAGAATAGTACTCGATAACAGAATTTTGTTTATTTTATTGCAGAATTTTTGTCATGCTTGTGCTCTATTTTGTTAAAAATTGTTCTCAATAGTGCTCTAACACCACCTCGAATTTCTAGTAGATACCCTGCATTGTCAAGTCCACTATTTAAGGTTTCCTGTACATCAAACAAACTTACTATCCTTTCTCAACTTGTTGAAGCAGTTGTGTGAAACCAGCTTCAGTTGTACGTAACTGATATTTTTTTGATAATCATTGACCCTTTTTAATCTCAAATCGATTCAAAACTATTTCTGTTAGGATATGCGACCATTTTTTAGTTGATAGATGACCAAAAAGAAATATCACCCAGACTCATTTAGCTCATAAATTCCTAGTGACATTTTCAGTTGGCATTTTGACCCTAATTCTTTGGACAGGTAGAAATTTGACTCAAGTAGACGTGCATGCCGGTATGCGATGTGTGATATATAAGATATATTTATTGATATTTAAATTTTAGACTCGGCTATATTCAGATTTATCTTCAGCAGTTAATTTTGTGATTCTATCTGCCCAATGTATTTTTCGTGTCCATCAATATATTCATGCATGTGTATGTCTCCCTACATCGGTGCACAGTTTGAGCGGTGGCAACGCTGAACTTGGAATTCCAAAAGGATACCAGGAACTTCTTAGTAATGATAATCAAGAATATCTGGGAGCGCTCTCCGTTGTCTATTCAAAGCATTCTAAGCTACGACCCATGAACGAAGCCAGGGGTTGCTCAATGAAAAAATAATGAGTTGCATATTTTGAATGAATATAGGAAAATAACATATTCTAATTTGATGATGTTGTCCCCATCAGAAGCCTATTCGTACGCCTCTTGAGAGTCTCAAGATTGTACAGGGTCAAGGAAAGCTGTGTCGTGCGAACAAAATAGCTTTTCGAGCGACTCACAACACGTGAGCATTCTAGGCTCACACTAACTCTCGGGTTTTGGTGCACACTGATTTACTGCAGAGCTTCTTTTACCGAGATAGCATCTGTAGAAGAGATTGAGTGAAGCAACATCCCGCCTGACGAAGAGCGGCTGCAGCTCGTTATCAAATTTTTCTCAAGATTCTTGACACGTTTCTCACCCGACTTGTTCAATAAGGTTCAGAATTGCTTGTGGGGCATCAGCCCACAGATGGCAACAATACTCCATTAAAGGACGAATGGTGGCCTTGTAAAGATAGCAGACAGTCTAGTCTATGGTAGAAGATGGTTGATGGTAATAAAGACTGCCAATGCGTTGAACTACCGGCTTGCTGATGGACTGGATGTACGTTTTCCATGATAAGTCTTTCGCAACTACAAGGGAGATGGAATCTTTTACTGTGATCCTAACATTTGACATCTTAATGATATGTTGATCGTCAGCTTTTGGGCATCAATGGATTTCCGTACATAAAAATCGTGACAGCTTTTGGTCTGATGTGTAGTTTCCTTGCAATTTCTTCGTGCGGTCTTGTGCACACTGGCAGGTTGCAGCTGTTCATTCTGCTGTGAGCCAAGGTTGGTGTTGGGGCTTCATTTGAAAAGTACGTTGAGGAATGTAGACCAACATCTCTATTGCTATCGGTTGTTGCTTTTACCATGACTGAACTGAAGATGATGCTGAACTGAAGACAGAAACACACGCCTAAAGATCCGCTTCATTTAAACGCTTCTCGGCGCGCCAGGTCGAACTGATATAGTTCATCAGAGCACCAAACTTTTTGGATAGTGGCAGGTACGGTCGAAAAGAATTGAATCATTGGTGCCCTCGGAAATAGTAGAGAAAATGAAGCCGCTACTAACATATAGTATATATATAGTATATACTATATATATTTGACTTTTCAAGGCAATGCTGCGGACCAGCACTGATGTCGATTAAGTCCCAGATATCGGGCGGTAATGTCAGCCGTCAGACAGCTATCACAAATTGGCATCATCCATAGGGAGATTATATATACAGTAGTTCAAAATCATAGCATTTTTTTCTCTCAAATGGTATCTTTATATCTTGCTTATTGCATATTATTTCAATGCTACGGTGGTTGCTTTCAGGAAAACTGCCCATTTGATAAATGATGAATGAGACACGAAGCTCTCTCGCCCGTAGAGCTGAAGATGTTAATGAAATTGATTAATGATGGTATTGAGCAAAGTTAGTAATTGATCGTCGTTATGAATCTTTTCAGCAGTCAAATTCACTAGTGAATGTTTTTTGATAGAAGAGTAACAATAAATCTATGATGCTTTGAATAGCGAAAATTTCGATTCATTTGGTTGTAATCTCTCAATTAGGAATCGGCGGTTGTGTGTATATTTACCTGCGTTTTGCCATATGTCGAGCAGGAGTGGAAACTGATATTTACTCTTCTGTCAGTGTTGTATAGTTGTTATTCAGTACGTATTTTATATTTGTTTTCTCAAAACAGTAGACATCTCACGTGGTAAGTTAACATTTGCTCTGGTAATAATACTCAGGCTATTGGGAATGGGTGTTCGCATTTCTATAGAAAGCTTAATTTCAAAGAATATTGATTGCCAATGTTTTTGAAAGTATAGATGAATGCTATCGGTGATAGCATGGTAACAGAAATATCATTATTTGTTGTGAAAAGACTGTTAATCACACCGGTAATCGCATCCGACCGAATAAATGACTATTCAAAATACTCCTCAGCGTCGCGTTCCTAGAAAACCTGATGATACGCGAAAAAGTATTTCGTTATAAAAATCGTGAGAAAGTATTGAAATTCTGGCTCTTGTTACTAGTGTAAATAGTTTTCAAGTAGAGGAGAGCGGGGTGTTATGGGCCACCCCCTGCAAGTCATGCTTTCCTACCTGAAAATCAATTTTCGACCATATGTGAATGAAAACATTGTAAAAAAAGAACATATGGTGTCTCTGACTACACAATTAATTTTTTACTCCAAATTAGGGTTTTGCAAAGATTTGAGATCATTTTTTCTGAATGTGATATATTCTCCTGAGCAAGTGATGCTTGAGCACCAATTGAGATTTTGGCTGTGGAGATGCAGCATGGTCAATCATCCTCAGGAATACAAAAACGATAGCTGAGATAGTAGTAACTGTTGATTTTGTAACTATACTTATGTTGGGGAGTTATGGACCACCGAAAGTGGGGTGTTATGGGCCACCCAACAATTCTCCGCAATGCCTTAACAGTCGCTAGGAAAAATATTTCCCTTCATTCCACTCAATCGCATGCATAGCCAACAGAAAAATGTGTTACAGTACGTTTCCGTGATAGGTCACCGAAAATTAAAGCGATGTAAACATAAGCAACAAGAGGCCTAGAAAGTCGAGAAATCGGGTGAAAGAATGGGAGGAGTAATAAACCTGGTTCGTATCTTCAGAGGGTTACGGCTGCGGCATGTTATCTCACGCAATTAGAGTACTTGGATTGCTGTTTCAAGCTGCAATATTGTCAATCTCTAAGTTGTTTCATGTCATTGTTTTATATCATGTTTACATCTAGTGAGGTTTCAAATTAATGTTCAGAAATTGGAGTAGATAGCCAGCTAGAACGATTATGATTGGGCTTCAAACGGTCTACTGACTTCGTTTGGAATTAAATAATTTGTCACTGTTAATTTGCAGCTCTCACGCTGATGATTCTCAATCATAGGTTTGATTATCATGCCTTTGCATAGCAAGATATCAATTCTTCGTCAAAATTTTAGTTATGCCGATTAACCACCTATTAAATCGGTTAGCTTATCGGTCAATCAGATAAGTTAATTGCTCTGATGTGTAGGGAGCATCTCAAATTTGACTGTTTCTTTCATTTTAATCAATTAACCCGACGTTTTGTCCGCCACTGACTTAGTAGGCCTAATGTAGTCATTGCAATATTTTACAATTTTTTATTTGTTTATCTACATGGCTTCTGTTTTCATCTACTTTTAAAGAATTCCATTAGAGCTATCATTGAGGCATGGGTTATTGATGTGAGTCACTAGAAAATATTGGCAAAATGAAATTTTAGTGGACGATGTAAATCTGTTTCAAATTCTTTAGTACTATTGGAAGTTCCCTAGTACTTTCATATAATCTGAATTGAATTCTAGAAAATGTGAACATTGATAATGAAATAAAGAAACTCTACCTTCAAGATTTTGTAGCCTTAATTGACAATTACACGGCAATCTAGAACGCAAAGCAAAATATATTTCGCCTGTTCTTGAATTAGTGCTTCAGTGAACAGTACACCGGTGCAAGCAGATGCAGATAGCGCACAGCCCTACTTTTCAAATTAAATTTATAATCAATTTTTTTCGTCATTGATGCCATACTTTTTTCTCGATTGCCACTGCGAGGGCTGTGTTAGATTTTCTAAACTCTTCGTATGTGCTTTTTCTACTCCTTTTTATATTAATTCTGCAGTAAGACTGCGAGTGCAATTTACATGATTTCTGAGTAGAGTTACATCACCCCATGCTAACTAATTGACATATTTTGCTAGAATTTGTTACATCACAAAATTTCATATCCACTTAATTGCTGGCATTTAGTTATTAGTAGACGCCGACATCTTAGGTGAAATTTTTCGTCACTTTAGGTTTTTTCAGGTGAATAATTTTTGCAATTTAGGTTGCCTATTTAGGTGAATCAAAAATCCATTGAAATACCTAGATTCATTGAGAGCGATGGTCTTTTTTGTTAATATTCATGAATTGTGCTTTTTTCGGTAACTAATTAAATGCCGCGACAATAATCTCCGTATTAGTTTAAAAGAGAATTAGAGAAAAGAAAATGACAAGTAAGTCCAAGATTTAATCGCGATTCGGAACGATTTCATTTCAAGCTATAACAACTGCACAGATCAAACATTAGCAACAAAGTAGGCCTATATATGTTTCAAATTGTGTATTGACAATTCAAATGTACAATTTTGTATGTGTCAAACATCAAAATTATTCGTATTTCAAATGCAATATAAACTCTATTAATGTATAATGTCAAGGACTTCTATAAATAATACTATGGCCAGGACGTTCGGTAACGATTCAGTAGGGAAATTAATGTAGGCTGGTTATCTGAAGTTCCGATACTCCGTGTTGATTAAGAATTGCACCGATTAAGTACATTGGTTAAGTTACACGACAGGAATGGTGACAAATTTCTATCATAAGACGTTGCCTGTTGCGTTGTTATTGTTCTCTACACGAGGATTGAGGAAGGTTATTGTTATCGATTTCCTCACCGACGCCTCGCAGTGCACGTATCACCGAGTTGATGCTGCGCCGTAAGTTGACCCCGTCTTACTCTCAGCAGTCATTCGATGGAGTTAATCGTGTTGTGTCGACTATAGCTTGTCCATCTAGCTGACTGTGTCTTCGTCATATTCCATTGCATTTTTCTACTGCATATTCTACTGCATTTCGAACGACGTAATGCCACGTAAATGTACAGTTGGATATTGTAAGTCCAATTATGACTCCACTATCGAAAAAGTGAATGTCTTCGGTTTCCCACCCGATGAAGCTGAGCGACAGAGATGGCTTGACGCTCTACCGAATCGAGTCACGAAAGTAACCAGAAATATTGGTGTGTGTGCCAAGCACTGGTCATCAAATGTGGAGATGGTGCAGACAACTCGCTTTTCACGTCCCCGAGATCTACCGTCGATTTTTCTCAATTGCCCGCCATCAGTTTTACGGAGTGCTCCTTCCTCCCGGAATATTGAGTCGCGAAAGGTTAGTCTGACCACCAGAGGAACAATTCCTGACGAATGGGAAGAGTTTCAAAAGCGGGATGAGTTACCGGCATGGAATGATTTCACATTATCCATTCAGACATCTGACTTCGTGAAAGTGAACAAATTGTGTGTGACAGTAAGTCCTGATGACTCTTTCATCATTCTATCTCGTCTAATTGGTGATCTGGCAGATTTGTCGATCCGTATTTCTTCTAATTTTCATACTAGAGCCTTTCATTTCCGCAATCAAATTGACATCCGTGATCTTTTAGGATTTCAATGTAAGGTAAATAGCTATTCACAAATTGAAGCCATAGTTGCTCGAGCACAAAATGTTTCTCTTGATGTTGATTCTTTGTTAAAACATACAGTTCGAGATGCAGAATCTATTATCGAACTATGTGATAATGCGGAGTGTAGTGATAAGCAACGGTTTTTATTGAGACAGTTATTGTATACTGTTGTGAAACCGCATGAATACTCTTCATCTACTTTAAAACTTTCAACTGAACTAATGCTAAATGGAAGAAAGACGTACGAATCATTTCGTAATATATTAACATTACCGAGTAGAAATACTGTTAAAGGTCATATCCATTGCTCCACCAAGATTGGAACTATTGAGGCTGCGGAAGAAACTTTGCAAACTGTTTTATCAGGCTTCACAGGTTTACAACGCAAACTATGTTTGTTATATGACGAGGTTTACATAAAACCTTCTGTAAGATACAGAAATGAACATGTCATCGGTTGGGCCGAAGATGATAATACAAAAGTCGCGAAGACAGTGCTAGCAGTCATGGCAAAACCACTGATGACCAAAGAAAGTTTCGTTATCAGATTGGTGCCTATTCATTGCTTGACATCTGAATTTTTGCTCAAAATATTATTGGACATATTCAAGATAATCTCAGAATGTGACAGCGAAGTCTTCGCATTGATTTGTGATTGTCATTCAACTAATCGAAAAGTTTTTCAGTCTCTTAGAAAATCTGACGATGAACCTTGGCTTGGTCACCATTCGTCCCTTGACAAAGACTTCTTTTTGTTATTCGATAGCAGTTGTGAAAACTGTGCCCTACTTGCGAGGGATAATTCAGTGTTATCAATAGGTACATGGATAGGTACATGTAGAATTCAGTGTTATGAATAGGAACATGTATGAGATCTGTTTTACTGGATAGGTACATGTGTTTGGTAGACTGGGTTGAGTACATTGCGTTTCGGAACGTCTATGATCGAACTTGTGTGGTTTGGTTCTGAGTACTTGGGTACGTACCGATCCAAGTACGTAAAGACGTCCGTTGTTTGATTTTGAATGGGCTTGCTCAATTGCGACTATTGTGACAATTATTTTAAATGTAGCACTATTTAGATGTGAAACTTTAATGTGCAGTTATGATTTAGTTGCTCCCCAATAAGAAAACCAATTCCAGAACTATGTTTAAAATGAAAAAGACAAGAGATTTACAATGTAAGTTTAATTTATGCATTAAAAATAAATGATGGGTACAGATCACGTCCCTCAGGCGACTCCATGATCTTCAGGAAGTCATCACACCATTCATGAAATGTCTGATTGTTGCTAAAGTCATGGTCACACTCGTGTACCGGACACTTCACTGGTAGTCCATTCCGCCTTTGAAGTGCTGTCACAGTCAAAGTTTTCCACAGGGCCACTTTGCAGCCGCAACAGAGATGCACGGTCATATCCAACGGACCTCCCATAATGACTTGGCTGTCATTTTGAAAATAGAATAAAGGTTTTGAGGACATGCTTCTTGTTATGGAACGTTGAGGATAAGTACTTAACAGTTTGGAACAATGACATCCTTTATATAGTTATATATTCTTTAGGGAAGTTCGGTACCTCTCTGATTGGCTGTTAGGATTTCCTTTGTTTAAAAAGTATATAAGTCCGAGGTTTGTACCAATTCTTATCAAAGGTTCTAATCCTCACGTTTACAAGTTACAATTATTTTAAATCTATAAGTCATTATGGATCGCAAACAGGAAGCTGCAGTTGAGAACGGTACTGCTGATCGTACCACTTCGCCAGTGGAACGTACCAATACACCTCCCCAATCTCCGATGGAGCGATCTACAACACCAAACGAGCCGGTGGTGTTCACCCAAGCCCCTGCATCGCCCGACTACTCGAGTGATGATAGTGACGTATCAATCGAGACGATGCGTCACATGAATAAGAAGTCCATGCGAACGCCACTGTATGGAAGGGTCACTGTCAAAGTTAAGAACGCGCCGAAAAAGTATCACACCAAACGGGTCTTCATGCGAATGGAGCCGAACGAGCGGAACCTCACAACCGCTCTCGAATTTTCAATCATTGACCTTGACACACCACGTCGCTGTCCCTGTGCGCCCAAAAAGACCAGGATCCATGTGCAAGTGGACTTGAAAAAACTTGTACCCTTTCCTTACCTTGATGACATTTAGTGTGTTTTTTAATCTTTTCATTTAATATTCATTTGTATATATGAACAGACTTGTTTTATCATTTCACAAATCGGCCTTCAATTAAGGTCTGAATGGGAAAGGGGAATAACTACGTATCTACAATTAATGATGTTCAATAACTGAATTGAAACAAAAAAATCAAATATGAAGACTTCAACTAGAAATAAATAGGAACATATAACTTTTAAAGAAACAGTTGTTGTTAATTTTAAAATGCTTGTAGCAGTCCAGGATGATATCATACATGTGTCATACAAGACACCATAAGAATGAGAATGAAAAGACCATTCGAATGATATAAGGTATGTACGTATTCGATGGGAAAATCCTAGTTGTATGCAACTGTATGCAAGCAGACAAATGTTAGATTTTTAAATTCACTAAGTTTTTAGCCCATTCTTTAAAGGCATGTAGCTCTCTAGTTATATGTCATACATGTGTCATGCAATGCACCATTAGAATCAGAATGAAAAGAGCATTCGAATGATATATTGTATGTACCCATTTGATGAAAAAATCTTGCTTGTATGCAACTTGAAAAATTCCAAGTTTTTTTACAAAAATGACTAAGTATACACATTTTTAAAGTTAAAGTTTTACAACTAAAAATGACCATAATATACAAACCTCTACACTTGACCTTGACCTTAGACCTTCATACACTTCATACACGGCGGGGGGGCCTCAAAATTTTTCGGATTATAGGGTAAATAAATTTTCGAGTGCGCTTCGCGCACTCGAAAATTTATTTACCCATGGGTTCCGGGTGCCATAGATACTCTTCTTGCTTCCCTAACCTTAACCCTAACCCTCATCATTAAACTTGATTATTTAAATTTGAATTTCGAAATTTGGCGCGCAATTTGAAATTTACAATTTCTTAAACAATTCAAGCATCTGGTATCTTTAAATTTAAATGATAATGTCTTTAAATAATAGCATTTCAAGCAATATATCATTCCATCATTTTATAATATTTGGAATTAATTCCAATCCTTGTATGTAGAAATCTTTCAACACATTTGATGGCACTTCCATTTCTAAGTTTAAAAATAAACCAGCTGTTCAATTTCTTGTTTGAGTTATCAATTTTGTTTGACCGTTCCAATTCCAGGATGTGATGTCATAAGGTCTTTGTTCATAGTTGCTTTGTCAATTTCATATATAAAGAACTTGCACACATCAGATCTTCACTCATTTTTGAATTATTCAGTTTCCATAGCAGACGTCGTTCTTCGTTCCTCCGTTCTCCGGTTCATATTACAATTCTGAAGTGAGTTTCATTGTCATGTTGTGCTACTTTATAGGATATTCGGGAGTAGGAACATTATTAAGTTCTTATAACCAAATAGCTTTAAATATAGAAGTCTGGGTTTCAGGATAGGAACACTTTATGTTACATTATTAACCATGTTTTTTTTATTTTCTTCCTATATTAAGTCATCCAGAGGAGACATGACTGCATAAGTCTGAGTAAAAGTGCAATTGACATCCGTATTTTTACACATTGTTTCTAAATAAAAAGATGCTTAAACAAAAATTCAATGTCATCTGATAGCAGATGCATGAGATTCAAATTTGTTTAATCAAACGAATTGATTAACGGTTGAAATTTTCGAAAATTTTACTTTCGTTCTATTATGTTTATTTCAATTTAAAAGAAATATAAATCAGCTGCTTCCATAAAGTTCAAACTTGTTAAATTAAACAAATTTTTTAATGGTTGAAATTTTCGAAAATTTCACTTTCTTTCCATTATGTTTATTTCAATTTAAAATAAATATAAATCAGCTGCTTCCATGAAGTTCAAACTTGTTTAATTAAACAAATTTTTTTAATGGTTGAAATTTTCGAAATCTCATTTTCATTCTATTATTATTTCGTAATTAAATAATGATTAATCAACTGTTTCCAAATTTTATGTCTTTTTATGAATAAACCCTTTGAAATGAAATTAAACTTTCGAATCTCAGTTTCTATTTCATCCATCAATTTATTTCTTCTTAAGATTTGTCTAATATTAATCTAGTACTTAATAAAGCTTTGAAGGTGGTACATAAATGATTTCTTATTTAATAAGGGTATTAAATTATAATAAAAGTTTTTTATCCACTACAGAAATGGTTCGACATGAAAGTATCGCACGGCAACGTCTCGTCTTCCATTTTTGTGAGACATGTCAACTGCCCGTTCGACATACCTCACAAAAGCGGGCACAAGGAGTGCACCTTCAGAGAAGACGGCTCCTACATCTACTGCCTTTCCTGTAGGACGTATGAAAGGAGTGATATGAAGGCCAACAGCGATTCGGCGAAGGCCTTCATTGTTCGTCATACCCCCTGTGCTCTTGAGAATGGACGGAAAGGGATAAATTTGACTTCAAGTAATGAAAAAAAAGAAGTTGCAACGTCTCTTTTCGAAGGACAGGCCGGTGGAAGGTGTTTTGTCCCAGGTGGACGAACCTCAACATCCTCCCAAGAAAGCCCCTAAGTCTCGCGCTCCCAAGAAAACCCCTAAGTCCAGAGAATTTGTCGACGAGACTTTCAGCGATTTTGAGGTAAGTGATGTCAATCCTACATCCTAGCTTCAACGAATAACTGATCCACTGGGGATAGATAAAATGCTACTTCATTAAGTCAATATAAGCATATGTCGTTTACACATTTCAGGATTTGGTGATGCCCCCACCGAAGAAGATAAAGGTGTTGGTGCAGAAAAAACTCATCGTTAAAGATGTGAGAATCTATTTACTTGGGTTATTATTCATATGCATAATTAAATCAATGTTGTTTAAACATTTCAGACTGAACCACCTCAAGCGATGACAGTCGGGTTTGAAGATGTAAATGTGGTGGAAAACTTGCGAAAGGTAACAAATTAATTTGCTTAATAGTTTCTAAGGAGAAATCAGATATGAATTTCTTTTTTAGCTGTTTCCAAGTGTTCAATCAATCCCCGCATGCCCGAAGCTGCCTCGAGGGAATTCCCCAGGAAAAAAACTCGCCTCTAGCCCCGTAAGTGTGATTGCTGTGGTCTACGCTCAGATAACAGACAACAACAACACCTTGAAAACCTGTCTATGTCTATCTCTTTATATAAACATATTGTCACATTTTTCCGCTGCAGGCTGTGCGATCTCTATCCCTTAAAAAGCATAGGAGCTTTTTAAGCACGCCAGCGACAACCACGTCCATTGAGGACAACGAGGAGAGGACCTACTCCATACACGAATCATCCTCATCCGAGGATTCTGCACCATCATCATCCTCATCCGACGATTCTCCAACATCGTCATCCGATGATGACGATGAATCTGTTACTAATGTAAGTATGAAGCTTGGTTACCTGCTTCAGTGTAGAATTTTCTATTAAAACATTTTGAAACTTACTTTGTTGACAATTGTCCTAATAAACAATTGTTTCCTTTGTTTGCAGGAGTCTGTCATGTATGCATCACAGGAAGAGGTGTCCTTCAGCCACATCCGGGCATCCCCCAGCTGGAGCGTCCGCCTGCCGCTGTCCCCGATGATGACGCTTGCTCCTCCATCCCCTGTTCCTTCCTGTCCGGCACCTCCGATCCCAGCCCCTGCAACGCCCGCAGCTCCTTCCTCTCCGTCACCTCCGATCCCAGCCGCAGCTCCTTCCTCCGCGACACCTATCCCCGCCGCAGCTCCTGCTACAGTTCCCAAGGCCCCTCTCCCAGTGCGAGAGTATAATGTCGACCTCGACGCAACGACGGAGGAAGACATTTACTCCAAACTACGCCGTTGCCAAGATCGTCTGAGGGAGTCAGAGGCCCGTGAGGCTCAGCTAATGGAGGACAACAGAGGTTTGGTTGAGTCCTTACAAAATATAACTCAATCAAACCTCCTGTTGGCCTCGCAAGTGACCAACATTCAGAGACATGACAAAGAAACATTGGTGCACATCGAGTGCAGAGACAATGTTATTAGAAAGGTGCGTCTAACGAGTATGGACGACTTGGGTGGCTGCAGTGAAAGCTGCAGCCACTTGAAGTTGTATCACAATGGTATTGTGAAATGTGTTAAGCTTTGACTTTATTTTTATTTTGAAAAATTAATTACTGAAAATTTTATGTGTTTTCTCTTTACAACAGATCGGAACATACGGTATTGGCTGGTGATGACGCTGACGTTATTAGATGGTAGATGTATATAAGGGCTTGCTAATTTCAATCCTCATCAATAATCATGGTTGTCTGTACCAAGTGTAGAAAAGTGTTCACTCTCATAGGCAATTTGCAACGTCATGAAAAATTTTGTAAGTTAGGAAAAACGTATCAATTTAGCAAGTGTCCATATAAGACGAATAGGATGGATAATCTTAAGAGGCATAAACTTGTATGCAATAATAAACTGAATGATAGCATAACAGAGTCAAATTCGAATAATCAAAATAGATCTACTTCTAAGCCAACAACCAGCGCTTCAACTAACATACAAAACTTTATGCAATACTGCTCTCGGTGTGGCAAAACGTATAACTCTATAAGTAGATTTCGACAACATTTGAATGTACATAATACAAATAGTGAGATGAATATGCATAATAACTATGGAACTGTTAGTCTCAGCGAAAGCGCACTCAATGGCCTTTCACGTGTATATGATATCACGCCAACAACACCTACTTTGGACATAACATCATTCTTAGAAAGCGTGCGTTCCATGTTAAGGAATTTAGTGTCTGACTTACTAAGGAGCTGCGCGGTCGTCTGATTGCACAAATTCGTTATGTCCGTTCTAATCCTCAAGAAGAAGAAACTTTTCTCGCACACTTTACCTCATCATCCTCAAACTATATTTATGACTATGATGCTTGGTTTCAGGATCATCTAAATAGTCTAATAAATCGTATTGAAGCCTTCACAAAAAAGGGTAGCAATTGGATTATAGATGATGTACAAAATATAGAGTTCAATGTAAAAACAAGTCCAATACTGTCAGGTGGACAATCATTTCCTCTACCAAAGAAGTTAAAAACTCTAAAGCTGTCATTAATGTTAATTCAAATGCAAATGATTGCTTCCTATATGCAGTTTTATCAATATTGCATTATAATGAAGTACCTTATTCAAGGAATGAAGTAAAATCATATAGTAAGTGGACATCTGAGCTAAATATGGAAGGCATTTCCACACCAGTATCAATCAAAGATATTCCAAAATTAAAGAAAAATAATGATATTAAAATTAACATTCACTTTTATGAAAATGGACTCAAAGGTGTTCGTTACAATAGTAACTTTACTGGTAGGCAAACGGTTAATATTTTGCTAATTCTAAACAATGGAGCAGCACACTATTGTGGAATTCCAAAGCTGTCAAGATTGTATAGGAGAACTTTAAAAATACATAAATACTTCTGCGAAAGATGCACTCAGTCATTCACATATAAGACAACACTAGAACGACACTTCCAGTTTTGTATTCGAGGAAAAGCACAAATAGAAAAAATGCCATCGGATCTAAAAGTACTAACAAGTAGCATGGAATATCAACTAAGTCCTCCTTTAGTAATTTATGCAGATATAGAGTGCTACATTGATAATAAGATACATAAACCTGCGGCCATTGGAGCTTATCATGTTTGGCATAATGCCCTTCAATCGAAATTTTGAGAACAAGTATTACCTCTGAGGGAGAAAATTGCATTATTAGTTTCTTGCACCACTTAGAAACTGTAGCCCAAGACTTATATGACAACCAATGTGCAACAACTAGGCAGCCAATGTCACTGTCAGCGGATGAAAATGCACGCCATGAGAATGCAGAATGTTGCAACAAATGTAAATCGAAATTCAGCGATGAAGTCATAAAAGTTCGTGATCATGATCACATCACCGGACGATATAGGCAAACATTATGTAGGAAATGCAATCTCCGGTTAAGACTTAACAGACGGGAGCTCCCCATATTTTTCCACAATTTTAAAAATTATGATAGTCACATCGTTTGCTATAAAGCGATTGGAAGAATGAAGTCTTGGAAATTAGATGTTGTAGCAGCAACTGCTGAAAAATATATAACTTTATCCGCCAGTGTCCCTGTAAATGAATACAAAGGGAAGACAGTGTACTTTAAACTAAAATTCTCAGACTCATATCAATTTCTAAGTGCATCCTTGAGTGAATTGGCCAAGGGCTTGCAAATGTATGAGCATGTAGAGACATTAAGGGTAGAATTTCCACAATTAAGTGATAATGTTTTATATCAGAAGGGAGTGTTTCCATATTAATACTTCAAAAACTTAAACATGTTGACGGAAGACTGTCTACCACCACAATTTGAATTCTATAATGATCTTACTCGTGAGCACTGTTCCGATAGTGAATATGAACACGCTAACAAGGCATGGATTGAATTTAATTGTAGCCCATTTGGTGATTACATGCTGGCATATCTGAAGTTAGATGTTTTATTGTTGGCAGACATATTTGAAGTGTTTAGAGCATTGAGTCAACGTGAGGATGAAGTCGACCCTGTACATTTTGTCAGTCTCCCACATCTTAGCTTTACCTCAGCACTAAATTTCTCTTCCAATGATCCCCCACACTACATACAAGATGAAAATATGTACAATCTATTTGAACGAGGAATTAGAGGGGGTATGACTTTCACCAACATTCACCGAGCGCGTGCACGCATTGAAGAATTAGGAAATAATACACATGAAAGTCGACATTTGACCTACTTAGATGTTAATAACCTTTACGGTTCTTCACTCAGTAGGAATGTACCCCACTCAAATCTGAAATGGTTGAATGAAAGTGAATTAGATAATTTTTTAAATGAAGAAAATGTTCAAAATATAGATGATGATGGTGAAATCGGCTACATTTTTTATTTAGATTTAGAGTATCCTGCAGCCATTCATGATGACACTGCCGATTTCCCATTACCTCCAGAAATGCAGATGATTGAAAAGAGAATGTTTTCACACTATATGAAAAATCTATATGAAAAAGTAGGACCAAATACACATTTTTCTTCTATTAAGAAACTTTTGGTCCATCAATTTGATAGGGAAAATTATGTAGTCCACTACTCAATTTTAAAATTTTACTTGACCATGGGCATGAGAATCAAGAAGATTCATAGTGGCATAAAATTCACACAAAAGCCTTGGTTAAAAACATACATTGATATGAACTCTCAAATGAGGGCTCAATCAAACACAGACTTCGAAAAGTCATTCTACAAATTGAAAAATAATTCTTTATATGGTAAAACAATGGAAAATGTAAGGAGAAGGAAAAAATTTAAACTAGTCAACAATGAGAAACAACTACTGAAATTGACAAATCATCCTCTCTATGTTCAAGACAAAATATTTGATGAAGATCTGGTTGGTATGGAAATGTACAAACCTTCAATAGTTTTAAATAAATTAATATATATGTTGGTCAAGCAGTACTTGACTATAGTAAGTTGGAAATGTATCAATTATATTACAATGATCTAAAAGGATGTCCACTGATAAATAGAACGCGGCTTTGTGGAGGTGATACCGACAGTTTCTTCCTATGTTTATACACATCACCATCTGTCCGTCTGGAGGATATACTTCTATACTTCGGTGAAAAGTTTGACTCTTCAAACTATGACAGTCACCACCGACTATACTCAACTACAAACAAAGCTAGATTAGGTTGTTTCAAGGATGAGTGTGCTGGAAAGTTGCTTGAGGAAATGATCCTACTAAAACCGAAAATGTATTCAATGAAATATCTAGACTCTACGAATCATAGCATCAAACGTGCAAAAGGAATTCAGAGAGCAGCAGTTAAAAATTGAAACATAATGACTATAGGAGTGTCTATTATAGTGAGAATGATACAACTGAAGATATGACAATTATAAATTCAAAAAATCACATAGTTAGCACAAAAAATTATTTAGGAAGCGAGGTCTTTCACTTTGGGAGTATAAGCGCTGTCGGCTGGATAAAAATTTATCATTACCATATGGACACTACAGCCTAGGTCTTCCCCCACCGTCGAAGAGAAGGAGATGCCTTCCTGTCACAGGTGATGTAGAATAAGTCTAAATAAAGAAACAATACAATATTCCACTTGTAATAGATCTTGCGATTGCTGCATCTTCCGACATGTAGCAACACTTACAAATACATAAGTAGTGTTACTAAAATTGAAATTTCTACATCTTTCCGATATGTAGAAATGATTACTAATACACTAATGAATACTAATTACTAATGATTACTGTGGAGATACTACCACAGATAACGTCATTCATTAAAGATGGAGGACATCAAACGGTTGGAAGTTGTAAATCGGATGTTAACTACGAAAGCAAAGTCAAAACTCAATCTACAAGAGATCGAGAGGAATATACCCAACCGAAAACAATGGTTACTGATAAAACGCAAATTGAAGCCGACAACGAGCTTACATCTTGGAAGACCCTCGATGTTAACAAGGAGGATTCAGAGGAAGGGTAAATCTCTCACTATCCTGTTCTTTCCAAATGGAACAATCCAATGTATTGGAAGGGTCATGGAGGGTGATCTCTCATATCTACACTTTACTTTAGAACATTTACTTGGTGATTCATTATCTGATTGGAAAGTGAAGACAATGACCGTGTTATGTGAATTGCACTATCAGTATGACTTCCGTAAAGTTACATCATCACATAATCTAACTTATGAAGTGGAGTTATTTCCAGCAGCTCAATTGACTAACTGGCATCCATATCATGTTCATGTGTTCCATAATGGAAAGATTGTGATAACCGGCATCAAAGACATAAGTGATGTGCCTCCCATCATATGTGATTTGAAAAAATGTTTCATGAAAACCAAATTGTAGATTTTGTATATATGTGAATAGATAATGAAATATGAACATGTTTTTGTTTTCCTTATAGACCCTTGTTTTGGAAAAAAAGAGAGCAAGTTAATGATACAACATAAAACTTTATTTCAAAACTGTTTCAACATATTTAGTAAGAATTACATCATTTTTATCACAGTTTTTTGAAAATAATTCTAAAGCACTTTTACAGTTATTTTTCAATGGTCTCTCGTTGACAAAATAGAGTACATAGCCACCGCACATTAGAGATGTATTACTTTGAAGTGGGAACGATGTCACTTTCCTAACAGTCCAGGAGAACCTGTTCATCCATAATGCGATATCATGTAAACAATACAGCAATCCAATGTTTTCCGGGAAGATTGTTGGTATCCGTATTGATGATAAGCGAACAAGGATAGAAAGGAATTGAATCAGGTAAATTATCTCTAGAAAAGACATTGATAAATATTGTCTTGGAGTAGGGATGAGCTTTCCTCATTTTCCTCAAGATTTCTATGTTGCTTAAGTTACTCATCTCTGATAGCTGACAGTCACGTCTCTCATACTTGTTATCTCAACTTTGCTATCATAGATAGCATAAATGAGACAAGTAGTTGTTTTCTTCAAAGGTGACTCAAATGATACCTCCAGTCGTAGATTTCCAGGCTTTGTAACTCCTACGCTTTCACCACCTAGATCTGCATCTTCTGTGAGGTTGTACATAATGAAGAAGTAGCCATTCTTGTACATATCCATTGTAATTCCATTTGAATCATCTGTATTAAACATGTTGAGGGCGGTGAAAGTAGAAACATATTCACGTGCGAATTTACCATCTTTTAAATTAGGCTCATATGCTTTGCAAGATACAAATTTCCCATCCTGGTAGAGTGCTAGTTTGCTAACATTAAAGTGTTGGAAATTGAATGGATTCTTTTCAAAAGCACCAATGAATGCCTCATTTTCCACAAATGTGATATACACCGCCTTTGGCATTGCAGTGGGAAAAAGATTTGGGTAGGCATGTGAGGATGATCCCGCACCAATTGTGAAGTTTGTCAACACTGTGATTAACTGGATATATTGCATTGTTTTTCCTCAATCCTGTCGCATGCTCGTTGATGACTGACGGGTTCATTGTTACTCGCCTTACATTGAGCACGGCATTACTTATGTTGACTTGATAGTTTGTAGCTCCAAAAGCCATTAACGCGAACTCAGGATTTGCACGAATAAATTTTATTTGCATTTTAACCTGTGATAGTAGATATCTAGATTGACGAAGGAAATCAAGATAGACGGATCCTTTCAAGTATAATTCCTTTGAATCTGCTGTTAAATCCATTCGTCTTTTCAACCCTGTATTTGAGACATCATCAAATTTCCCTTGCTGATCATCATACCACCCAGAAACTTGCAAGTGTGACTGTTTAGCTTGCTTTTGAAATTGAGTCATTGTATGTATATATGCTCCATATGGATATGCTCGATCCCCTCCTTCAATCTGTTTGTCATTCAATATTAGATACACATCTGAGAACAGACTGGCAATAGGAAGATTTGCTAATCCCACTTTATCCTTGGATGAATCAATATTTGTACCATCAGTCTTCTTAATTTGTATACACAACTCTAAATCAATGGATTGACAGTCAATATAATCTTGAGGATTGGCAGGTATATCAAACTGAATAGGCTGTTGGTTACCATCGATATTTGTTGTGGGGACTATGTCTACAATTGTTGAGATGATGTCTGTCTGATGAGGGGGAGAATCGAAGAAACACAAAGCCGAATTGATACTCTGCATCGTATTAGCTCTATAAATATGTTGTCTTCCTTCGTTTTGACTTGTTTCTAGTAGCTGTGGAATTTCGTTTGCGCTTGTTTTCACTCGACGTCTAGATTTAGAACGTGCTGCTCTAGTCGGCTTTTTACTTTTCCTGCGTCTTTGCTTAGTAACTCGACCGGATCCAACTTGTCTTGACTTCTTACGCTTCTTCCGAACTGTACGTCTCGTCTTTGTTAAATCATCTAATGCGTCTATGGCAGATTGCTGCGCGCGCATTTTCATAGATTCACCGACATCCTCACCTTGAAGCGCATCAGCTGCAACATTTGCACCAAAATCTAAAGCCCTGCTTCCAACACGCTTCATGATTGGTACGCCATACTTTTTGAGTGTTGGAAGAACCATACGTCTTAGTGCACCAAATATGCCTCCTCCAACAAACACGGGATAACCGCTCTGATATGATGGTCTACTGTAAATGCCTGTCATTATGACTATTGAATAACTATGGAAGTCACAATAGCGTAAAGCCTTATTCTCGTGACCTAATATGTAGGGTCAAAACAGTAACACCACCACAGAACGGTACTACTTCTCCTGCGTCATCATGAATTGATATGTCAATTCTATTGATGTAATTTCGACTGATTGGTAGATACATTGTGTTAAAAAATTCTCGATTGATTAGTTGCTTCCTTACGGATGACAGAGGAAATGTGCGCAGAAGTGGGGCCTCAATGTCGCCAACCCTTGTATGTTCAATAATGTTACAATAGACGTATAAGTTACTTATATCACGCTCTAGTGATGGGGCTGTATCGCCTATTGATGTGCCTTCACAAATAGTTGATTTTGAGAATCCCAATGTGGTCGTTAACACGCTATCCAGCTTGATAAGAGAGTTCTTCCCTACCTTTAGAATCATGCGTTTCTTATGTGGATCATAAGAAAAGTAATATTCATCTGCATCAAGGTAATCTACACCAAACTCATTTAACTTTGTACACAATTCAGATGGCGTTTTCAAGCTTTCAATGTTCAAATTAACTCTTTTTACAAGTTCACTGGAAGTAGACAAATCATCACCCAATATGTCTTCGCTGTATACGTGGATATCCCATGAAGCATTTGTTGATGCTTTGAGTTTAGAAGAGGACAATTGAACCTTGAATGTATCATTTAATTCTGTCAACCAAGGTGCGCTTTCAAGGCCCTTAAACATCCCAATCATTTCAGATCCGAATTCAATAACAGCGGAATCAGACTTTTCCAATGGTGTCTTTTTAGTAAAAACAATAGATTCTGCCTCCGTTTCAACAGTAAATAAAGTTACTTTCTCTTTCTTATATTCACAAGTCATTAACGTTTCTGGCACTGATCCTTGAAACTTTCTTGCAAAGTCTTCAACACTCCTAATGACCTCAAATTGATTTTCTACTCGGATGCTCCTTTTTTTGTAATGCATACAATGGCACAATTCTACATTGAAAATCAGTGACCGAATTCCACCCACGTCCATTGTACCAATACCTTGATGAGAAAGTTGTTCTGGAATACCCAAAAGTATGACTCAAATCCTTACCTAATACAAGAAGAACATGCTTCCCTTCCTTCATCAATTTTGTTGACCCCTTTATGACTGGTTTGTAGAATTTATTCAAAGTCAGCTTGAAGAGATCATTTATTCGTTCAAACATTCTACCGATTTCCTTTTCTGTATCTTGCAAGCTCATTGTGGGAACCTTAGAATCAAAAGTTGACGTTGCAAATGCCTTTTGAATTTTAATCATGTTTTGGACAGATGGTAAAGATGTTGAAAAAGGATGTAAAGTTAGATGATGAAAAGCCCATGTACCATGTAGACTATTTTGAAATATGCGAAAGCAATCATCCTTCTCTCGCACTTCTTTATGTAATTCAAAATAGTTGTTCTTTAGCAAACTGATATCGTTGTAATAAGTAATTTCAGTTAGAGCAACTTCATGGGGTCCATGCAGAGTAATTGGATTAGCGAATTCAACGGAGTATAGAGATGGTTTGTTACTTGGGAATATCTTGGGGTTGCTATTGCTTGGAAGAATGATGTTGAAGTTAGTAGACATGTTAAACTCATATATGGAAGAAGTCACATGCTATATTAGCTTAAAAGTTACGAGTGTCTCCCACCTCCACATTTTATAGATCCTGGTGCGTTATCCAGCTATTGAATGAATCAGGATATCCTTTCCATTTAACTAGATATTTCCTTTGATTGCCATGACCTTTCCTCCTAATTATTTTGTCAATCATATACACCTCTTCACTTCTGTCTACTACTTGCAATTCATAAGAGTAAAATTTTCCTTCAATTGGATTGCCATGGTAATCTATTAATTTATACATGGTGGGTCTAAATTTTGTATTTACTTCATCTACAAAAAACTCTTCTTCAGTCCAATTAGGTAGATACCCCTTCTCAAATGTAGACTTAACCTTTGAAATCCGAACTCTATCACCAACATTAATTTTTTTTTCATTGGAGATGTTTTTCGCTTTCTTATCATACAATCGAAGCCATACATCCATCGCATTATCTGGGGTAACATCAACTGGTTTCATCTTAATGATTCGATGGTAGCTTTCATTGTAATTCTTAACAAATTTCTGCAGCTCACCTACCCAAACATGTGTATTTTTTGCAGTGAAATAGCGCCATATTTTTGTCTTCAGTGTGCGATTGAACCTCTCAACCATGGCAGCTTTATAAGCACTTTTGACACTAAACAATTCCACATTATGACTTTTTAGGAGACTTCGAACATGAGAGTTTTCGAATTCCTTCCCTTGATCGGTCTGTATTCTTTGCGGAACACGCCCTTCATCGAAAATGCTCTGAAAAGCCGCTTCAACTTCTGGTCCTCGTTTAGATTTCAGCGCACGTGCCCAAGCATAGCGAGATAAAATATCTATTACGGTTAGGATGTATTTATAGCCATCATTGTACTGTGATATCTGTTGCATGTCAGCCAAGTCCGCTTGCCATTGACTATCTATATTGTTAACAACATATTTTCTTGTTGGAAACCGCTTTCTCGCATTTTTGTGAAGAGTGTAAGTCGGTTGACTCCTTAACCACTTCTTGACTTTCTCTATTCCCACACCTGCTGCACGGGCTAGAACCTCCGGACGACTGAAACTTGCGGGGTGATTTAAGTCGTAATAAATCTTTCTGAGTTTCACTGGTGTACTCATCGTCTTTGTTCTGATTTGCACGCGTATTACTCGCACAGCAACTGCTAACACAATTGATATCAACCTCTATGCCCTCTTCTCCTTTACCTTCGAGCGCAGATTTCAAACAACAGCAAAATTTTTGTAACGACATGATATGAGAGAGGCAAGGCTTAATTCATATTTGCTTAATATTTACTATACTCCTTCGCAACACGCATTGAGCGCCTAGTAGCTCTTTTTGGTTGCAGATCATCGGGATCATGAAGCTCTCGCTTGACCGCCATCGTGGGTGTTTTACTTTTTGTTTCATCTTGTAAGTGACCCTTGTCCAACTCATTCACAGTCGGTCCTCCAATAATATTGTGAGGTACATTTTGATCAGATAAAATTTTCTGAAAATATGACCACCCTTGTGGTGCACCTAGTTTTCGCCTTACATCTCTGACAGCATATTGTAGAAGGTCATCTATGTGACTATTTCTAATAACATCACCAGTTGTTTCATCTATTATCTCCCCTCTCTCATTGAACTTCACATGTGGATCAATGAAGTCAAATAATCGCTCAGCGCGCACACGATATGGTCGAGGTGTTGACAAGGTTATAAATCGTCGCAACTTGTCACGAATCTGTCGCCTCTCATCAATGTTTTCAGCTGCTAACTGCATTCGTCGATAGGGATCCTTAATCTTCTGAATTTCCATATCCTTTTGTGTTAGTTCCTTAAGTTGATTCGTAATAGGTTGATCTATATTTTTGACTTCCTGTGCACTTTGTAATGTAGCCAATTGTACATACTCCTCTTGAGGAATGACTACCATCTTTGAATACGACATGTTTGAAAATAATAAGGCAACAAAGTACATTGCTTAAAACTAACTGTGAACCGAGAAAACTGTCATTAGTTCAGCGGAATTAGGTATGATATTTGTTTCGAAATCGAAGTCGTTCCGAACATTCCTGGGTTAGATCAATAAATAGATAGCCATGTGGTTTCTTTGTTACATCTTCATATATTTTTGAAAGTACTTTAGGTTGTTGAGGTAATATCTGTCTACTGAGATGATGTATCTGACTGTTATCTCTTGGATTTTTAAATATTGCCAAATAATGTGTATTCAAACTTCTAGTTCTTTGCTCTTTCCCTCCATCGAAGATGTTTTGGGTGATGTAGATAATAAAAGCTTCCCTATGATGTGCAGTTTGAATGAACATTTCAGTTACATCCTTTGAAGATTTGCTTTCACGTAATAGATTATCTAATACTAATAAGTCACCTGCTTTGATATCCTCAGTTGATGGCAACCATTGCTTCACCTCATAACCTTTCTGGCGAAGTGCAGAATGTAGTTGTGGTTGAAATATTCCATAATACCATTTGACTCTCTTAATTTCCTTGTTAAACATTTCATTTCTATATTGTAGCAATTGAGTTACAAATGTAGTTTTACCGGACTGACTTGGTCCAGCGACACACATTGTGCGATCAGTGAATAGACGAAAATCTGTCATCTTATAATTCCATTAACATTAAACTCATCATCCCGCTAATTTTGCTTAGAACAACAAAACAGACACATGTTCCAGATCACGTTTATTTACATTCAGAATAGAAACTTTCAAGTTACATTTACAAATTAAAACATTTATGTTTCCTCATCACAATTAGGATTATAGAAAGTTTTCAAGTCAGCATCTTGGCGCTTCAACTTCAATTTAGGATTACCATCTTTAGATTTCCGCCCTCGCTTTTTGCTCTCTTCCTTCCCATCACTTGAAGCAGTCTTATCAATGTTAATTAAGCATTTATCAATTGGTAGTGGTTCATAGAGTAGTTGAGGAACCTTCATTTGTAAAGATGCGACTTTACCAGTCGAATCATGTGAACCAATATAAAGTCCGGTAACGTGCACTAAGCCCATATAGCGGCCCCGTTTGAGATCCTCACATTCCATCGCGTTTGTAAAGAGATCGAATGCTTGAAAATGATCCGATAGTTTTAAAAAAGTGTATCGAATTCCGGCAATTCCTTGTGACCAACTCCTTCCTCTAATGCCTTTCTCCAATGAGTGGGAGCACTTTCAGCAGCTCAACACATTCTTTCGCGAAAGAGTCAATAGTTTTAAGAATCACCTGTTGCCATTTTGGAAAAGTCACTCGCATTTGTCTCATATTGCTATACCCTGATGTAGACATGCCATTACTGTGGAAGAATGGAACTTGAAGATAAAAGCCATCATCACCATAATTCAAGGTTTGAAAGTAGAATGTATTTCCAATCCCGTGCACCTTTCGTGTCGGACGAAGCTTCAAGAGATCTTTCTCAAAAGCGTCACTTTCCTCTCTGATTGTATACATTTTCTGAGTCATGTTTCAACAAGTACTAATTTGGAGCTTTCAACCAGCGCAAATGAATTGTCACTTGAAAGTGATAAAATATCATTAAAGCGTCTTCCTTATATACACCTATATATGACTCATCAATCAAAGTGATGACGTGTCACTTCATGATTTGTTAACGTTATATTAACATTGCAGCAGTTGCTGCAATCCTTCCAAGCGGACTATTGATTACACCATTAATACTGTTTCAAATATCATTTAACATACTTAGAAACCCACCACCACCGCGCTGAATTAAGTTTCGCCTTTTCTTATCACTACTCCTTGGATTTGAAAACTTTTTTATGCTATTCAAAGAGCCAGCATTCAATAGAGGCTTGTAAATAGGTAGACATTTGTGTATTGCAAAAGCTAAATCGCGAATGAAATCATCACTTGAATTTTGAATCAATTTACACTTCTTCTTATTATCATGTATCCTGTTTAACTTTCGCAACGCCTTTTTAAACTGACTTGAAGGTTTGAAGGACCGTTTCGATTGACGAGAAGATGCCTTCCGTTTTACAGACATTTTTATTCTAATATGGAAATAGATAATACAATTACAATATTTGCTTAGTACTTACAACATTATACACAAACGTTTACAAGCATTCACAGAGTTTGTTGCTGGTACTTATAAAATTACACAAAACACTTAACAAGTTGTAGAGGGAAACTGATACACACTCACATCGGCTAGAGTCTGATTTGTAGCAGTTATGAGCTGCTCAATGTCTTTCATTAGATGTTTTGAAATTGGACAGCACATACAGCAGGGCTTTGAATGGAAAGTCTTTGAAGTATTGGCATAGTATGCCCGCAAACTGATTACCTCAGAATGTCCTTGAGCAGCCACATTGATGCTTACTGATGGCGGTCCACTGAATAAGTCCAATTTACATTTGTCACCCTTCTCGTCAAAGTAGCTGGAGGTGATAATGTCATGGAGACATGTGTTGTGTTTCCGTTGGATACTGCTGCACCAACAGCGAGAGTATTCCGGTACAATCTCAGTTTGAGCTAGTGGGCGAAATACTTCATTGAGCCAAAATCTTGCAACTCGTGTAAGAGCGTTCACGACTCTCATTAACATTCTCTGCACCACAACGTCCTCTCCGCAGCGGAAATACTTCACTATTTCCTCCATCAGATCCACCAAATCCGCTTTATAGCCAGTTATATTTACGGCAGAATAAAATATATTGCCGGTGAAGAGTTGACTTCGGCAAATTATTGAAATGGGAATGTTGGTAGTGAACGACATGCTGATTGACATTGTATTAGCCTCAAATTATGCTTGAAATAGAACGGTACAATGTCCTCTTTATATAGAAAAGTCACACAAAGACACAATAGTGACCAATCACAGACGTGCATGATGACTCATCATGCACGATATACAGTGACTGTTGAAGATATTTCTTCATCACAAAGGGGACAAGATGAAGTTTCAAAGGGTACATAACATGTAGAACACATAACGCTATGAGAACATGGTAAAAAGAGAAGGGATCGTTCCTGTTTAAAACATTTAACGCAGTTCCGTTCACATAATAATTTAAATGTCTCTTCTTCTAATTTCCTTCTGAAGTCACTTTTATTGGGAGAACTTTTTATTAAAACACTGTCAGATGTCTCCTTCTTTCCATATCGTTCCAATTTGATCCTCCTAATTTCACTATCATTGCAGTGTAGCATGGAGAAATCCTCTATCCACCTACGATCCAAATTGTGATTCATAGCATGCTCATCTAGATCCATTAGTCGATCAACTAAATCACCAGCGTTGATATTTTTACTGAGATTTGTTACAGTTTCTATAGCTTTGAACGAATATCCAAGGTCTCTTGCGACAACCCACGACGTTGGGATACTAGTCATCATTATGTATGTCATCAAACAACTATCTCATATTTATAGCATAGTTTGTCTACGTAAAAGGAAAATCAATGTGTCATCTTGATTACAATGGTTGCAATAGTCGCAATTGAGCAAGCCCATTCAAAATCAAACAACGGACGTCTTTACGTACTTGGATCGGTACGTACCCAAGTACTCAGAACCAAACCACACAAGTTCGATCATAGACGTTCCGAAACGCAATGTACTCAACCCAGTCTACCAAACACATGTACCTATCCAGTAAAACAGATCTCATACATGTTCCTATTCATAACACTGAATTCTACATGTACCTATCCATGTACCTATTGAGAACACTGAATTCTACATGTACCTATTGATAACACTGAATTATACATGTACCTATCCATGTACCTATCCCTCGCAAGTAGGGCACAGTTTTCACTACTGATAGCGTTCATTTACTCAAGTCCATACGAAATAACTGGATATCCGAAAAAATGAAGGAAATTCGCATCCAATCACCAGATTCTGAAGATATTAAAGCCAAGTGGTCAGATGTCGTTGGCATCTACAAAAAAGAGTCATGCAATATTGTACGCCGCACAAAGTTGAGTCGTGATTCTTGTTTCCCTTCATCATTTGATCTACAGAAAGTTTCACTAGCTGTTAACGTTTTTCATGATAAAACCGTTGCGGCATTAGTCGAAGACGGGAAACAGGACACAGCAAAATTCGTGTCCTTGGTGTTGCGTTTCTGGAAAATAGTTAACGTCAAGAACCCTGAGACGCATACATTTCTCAACGATCCTGATCGTAAACCTTTCAGTGAACCTTCTGATCCAAGGTTAGAATTCTTGGAGAACTTTGCCAATTCAATTTCCAAAATGCCAGGAAATAGCGCTGTTGGCCGTATTAAATCACTTACCACCATTACGCGTGATGCTCTTTGTCAGACAATTCATGCTCTTGTGACAATGACCAAAAAATTATTGAATGACAATGCATGTAGATTCGTATTGATGGGAATGTTTCAAACAGATCCCTTAGAAAGCGAATTTGGGATATACCGTCAGGCCAGCGGCGGCAACTTTCTTATTGGGTTTGAGCAGATTCTCAACACTACTGAACTTCGCAGATTGGCACTCTTCTCAAAGTACGCCATTACTGAGACTGTGCAAACGGAACATATCCATTCTGACTGCTGTCAGTCCGATGTAAGCGACGAAGAGCTTGAGACTATAGATGAAATATTCATTCATGCAGAAACACTGACGGTAGATGAAAAGACGTCTTTATTCTACATTTACGGATACGTGGAATTTAAAGAAGTTGAGCAAGAAAATCAACCGTCATCGGATACATTTCCTACAGTAAGCGCAGACTACAGTAACAGCTCATGCTTTACTCATTTAGTTAGTAGAGGGAAGCTTAAATTTCCGTCGGAGAATTTATTTTTATAAAAAACACAAACAAACTTGCGCGATTAGGACAACAAAAATATTTCAGGTGTTACATGATCTCTTTCATTACAGCAACCCCATTTCTTCTTCATATTCTGTCTGTAAGAGATTAGCAAATATATTTTTCAAAGGTTTTGTCACTATGAAAACTGATATCTTGAATTCGGAAAAACATCGCAATCGGAAACGGAAATTCACAGAATAATGACTGTCATCACAATTTTATTTGTATTTCTATGTGTTATGACACTGCTGTTTGAACTTTTATGCCAATAGTGCATTTTTTGAAAAAATAACAACCTCATTGACCACTTCTGTTGTTCTTTTATTCGAAAAATAGGGCTGTATGTAGGTACTATAAACTGACAATATGTCGATTGGATTTTGGGTTTTGTGTAAACTTATTTTATATAGGGCTTATAGCCCTAATTAACCGATAATTTATACTAAAGGAGAAACAACGGTACTTCTATTCTCCTCCCCCACAAATTCAAAGAGCTCCAGAAAACGCTAAATTTAACTAATGACTTTGAAATTGTACGATAAGATAGATATGGGTATGGACTGTATTCAGTTAAATTTTCTTTTCAATCTAATCAATACTTCAGGGGTAAGAGAAAATTTCATACCAGTTACCTTAGGAGACTATGGCAGATATCCGCCATTCGACTAGTGAAAGCCGCAACATCGATACCGGTATTAGCAGATGACTAAGTGCAAAACAAATAAAGTCTCCTAGAAATCATCGACCTCGACAGCTTCAGTTGAATCTTAGGGAAGAATAACTTCTGAATAAGGCACAAAAGGATAAAGCACAGCTCGAATTTTAAGAATTTTGAAACTGGAAAGTTTCAACATGTTGGGGGGGAATTAACAATAACAATCAAAGACAATCAATTCATAGTCTTTGATAACAATGTAACAGGCAACGTCTTTTGATAGAAATTTGTCACCATTCCTGTCGTGTAACTTAATCAATGTACTTAATAGGAGCAATTCTTAATCAACACGGAGTACCGGAACTTCCGATAACCAGCCTACATTAATTTCCCTACTGAATCGCTACCGAACGTCCTGGCCATAGTATTATTTATAGAAGTCCTTGATAATGTATATACAAGAATAAGAAACTATGACCAGAAACGTGTGGCACTACCCAGAATCACTCATTAATGTCTTAATTATTCCGATTTTAAAAGCAATTCGTTGACACGATTTTCTCAATGCTTTCCAATGTGAGTAGATGAGTTAATCAAATAGCAAGTTTTAGTCGTAATGACAATATTTAGGTGATTTAGGTGTTTTTACAAAATATCCGTAATTTAGGTAAAAAATCTATTTTAGGTGATTCACCTAAATTGTCGCTGTCTAGTTATTAGTGTTAGTTTTTATTATAATAGTTTTAGCATTTACTATTATTATTAGTCACATTAGTGTGTTTCCTTTAATATCGGATCAACAATTTATGAAAATTGAATTTAATCCGGTATCGTAGCATCTGCAGCTGGTCACTCACCAAAAAGATTGGAAGCAAAATTTTGATCTAGACAAATTTTTCAGATCCCAGGTGCACTATTCTGTTTAAAATGGCATCGCATTTGTTACTGAATCTGTCAGGCCATACAATATACACTATTAGCGTGCTCCCGACTTAATTTAACTTATAGTCAGCGGGGGTTAATTTCGCGAAGTATTTTTTTCAGATGTAATGGCAACTGCCAGATCTAAAACGTGTTATTCGTCAAGACATGTATGGAGTCCTCAGATATCCAAATAATTCACCGCCAACATGTTTATATATTATTTTGGACATCAAAGCGTAAACACATAGAACATTTTCTAAATATTAACTTTGTCGGACACTTTCGAAACTTTTCTCAGTAAGTTCACTAAATGGATACTATTTAATGATCTCAGATATACATATATGATTACCTAGGCGTATAAGATGCGCCTAAGATAGTCTTCATATTACGATACGGACTTCACGAAATTCACCCCGTGGTATTTCAATTACACAGGGTACTCGCGAACCTATGGCATATCAAAGAAAATCAGCTAATCTGAATCTAAAGTTTTTTTACTTCATTTTCCGGAGATATGTTATATATTATGTAATATTTCATCTTTTGGGTTATTGATACAGAAAAACGTAAATTTTCATCATTGAGCCTGCCTTTGGGATTCCCACATATTTGTTTGTAAGCTATTTATATGAGCTTGGGATTCTCTGGAAGTTTATGAAGTGCATGTATGTATGTCACAAGGAAGGTAGAAGTACCCAACTACAAAGATATCCAAGAGTTATTTGAAATCGTTAAGTATAAAAGACATTCAAAGTGAAGAATGAACGTTTCCTTTCTGTAATAGATTAGCATTTGTGTAATTTTTTAACATATTGTAATTTTATGTACGTCTTCTTTGTGTTTGTCTTTTTGTTATCGTTCAAAAGATGGGTTACAAATATGAAGTTCGCGAAATTTACCTCATTTTCAGGGTTAAATTTCGCGAATAGTTTTTCAAATTTGCATAAAAGTATTCAACATAAGTACAATACAAAATATCAGTCTCTAGCGATCATATTCACAAACTTATGGCTACAATTGCAGCCAAAATGGAGTAAGTGTGTAGCCATCAGATCAAAGTTTTTGAAAAACTCGCGAAATTTACCCCGTCTGACCATATGCCTAGCAGTTGTAAACACCTTCAAGCAACATTTACAATGCTCATACGGGCGCTCGAGATGCTTGAAAAATAAAATCGACGACTTATGTCCAAAAAACTGACTCTACGCCCGAATAATCATCTGTTGAATACCTGAGAGTTGATAGAGGATTATTTCATATTTTACTTGATTATTTGGATATTCTGATGCATCTAGTAGCCTACATGAATATTATTCGAATATATACGACCGTGTTATGTGTAAGATGTGTGTAGGAGTCGTCTCTTTAATAATTTCATAATATGATTGAATATCAAGACAGCAATATAGCACAGATTGGTATTAGAAAATATCTGAAGCTGGTTCTTCTGGCTCAGACTCACTTCTCGATGCCACATGCAACCACAAACGTTGAAAGAATGTTTAGTAATTTGAGGAATATAGTCAATCACAAACCTACCTCCCTTAGCCCGCTAACTGTTATAGCATTGATTATACCTACATCTTGCTTGGTAGCCAAAGATTGGAGCACTCATCCAGTCACTCCCACACTTAACCGCGCATAAATGCACACATAGAGCTCCAACATAAAATTCAAAGAGCATGCTGGAAAAAATTGCCTAAAAATTAGGAAAATCGTCCGTAGGAACACTGAAGTTGGCTAAATAATGTATTATAATATTGTTCATGGAAATAAATAAATAAAATAAGAGAAATCAGAAATTTCAGTTACAGTCGTATATGATGCACCATGCTATATGAACTTCACGTCCAGAATCTTGAATTATACTTATTGGCACACAGGGTTTCGGTATAAAAATAATGTAATCACTAAATTTTTTCTGCAACCGTGATAATAAAATGCCAAGCAAGACTGCTGTGAGAGGAGGGGTCGATGGAAAAAGAGTACTGAATTATGTTCAGATGTATTTCAAGGTTTTCATGGACAGGAATGTTGCATCTTTACAAGAACAATAATCTCTTAAAGATTCTTAAAGATTTCCACATCTCTGAATTTCTACATCATGCGTTATTTCTCTTTCGAGTCATAATTATAAATCCATTATAATTAGTATTTGTCCTCTTCTTTTGATGAGTACTTTTACCTTCTACTTATTGCTTAATTGGCTTATTTCCTTTTGTTGTGACATTGTCGATCCATGTTATCAATTGGAGTGGATCAGTAACGGTTATTGACTTTTGTTTGCGTTTACTACATGTGCATGCATGTACTAATTGATAAGATGAATTCGGTAACCAAATGCCAGCTTGATAATTTACATTGACAAAATGGCTCCTAAGAAATAATAATGGATGGTGCTAATTGCGAGTTCTTGTAATTGAATTTTTGCGAAAATTTTTTTCTAGGAATAATCAATGATGAAACGCAGTTGCTTTCCGAAAATTTTGCTTGTTGCAAGTATGCACTTAATTGCCGCTTGAATTGCTGCGTTGCAGCTGTTTATTTTGCGGAAACTGCAGAAAATATGTAGGACTATTAGTTTCTCCCGAAAGACATTAGGTGATCTTGGTCAAGTTTTGATAAGAGCGGCATTAAGTCTGAGTGATCATGAAATATGATGTTGTAATTCGATGGCATTAGTGGAGCTGCGAAAAAAATGGAAAAATCTCAGGCCCGACCACTGGTCCAGATCTGGACGCTATGTTGCTGCAACTGCGGACACCGATTTGTCTAGTGTATTACTATTATGAGGACTTAATGATATGTGCATTTTGCACTGTTGTTAAGAAATCTTTTCCATCTATCTACATTATATTTGCTCGTTGTTGAAATTAAAGTCTAATAATGTAAACAGAAAATGAGATTCACAATCATTCAGTTATATTCATGCAAATATGATCAATGAATTAAAAGCGCATACAGTATATGCGATGTAGCCTGTGCATCATGAAAAAATTCATTGGGATTAGTCGGATTATGCGAGTATCGGATTGGCTTTGGAATTTGGAAAAATGTCGGATCACATTCACCCAGATTCATCTTCTTTTCTTCGGATTCGGATTATGTTTTCGAGTCGTCAGATCGGATTGAACCGCCAAATCCGATTCGATGCACATCTTTATTGGGAATATATAGTTATCACCAACATCAATTTTGTCGTCTGGAGTTAATTTTCTTAATTTCATTTGAGTTTACATAGAGCATTTTAAGCCAGTATTTCATATTCCCCATTTTCGGTTGAAGAAAGCCTATAAGTGATCGATAACTTCATCTAACCCTTTTCTTCAATCAATGTTTTACGTAGAATTGTGATTTTATCATGCGTCTTTTTGACTACATTTTTCAATTGCGATACAAAATATAAAATACGTCAGTAATAAAATGCAATGTGCTGCCTTTTTTAATTGTGTAATGAAGTTTAAAAAAAATAATGAGTGTATTCGAATACGTATATGCATACTGCAATGTTAATGTTTGCTTTGCTGTAATTTAACAATTCCTTTTCAGATCCTCTTCTGCACGTTAAACACTCACAAAGTTGATATGGAAAAACTACTAGGTGGGCAAATCGGTCTTGATGATTTTATTTTTGTTCACATCAAAGGACAAAAAAAAGAAATAGAAGTCGAAAAATCTGAAGATGCTCTTGGACTCACTATCACTGATAATGGCGCTGGCTATGCTTTTATCAAAAGAATCAAACCTAATAGTGTTATGGATAAAGCAGCAGGTGTTGAGGTTGGAGATCATATTGAGAAAATTGACGGAGACACATTCGTGGGGAAGCGACATTTTGACGTAGCCAAAAGATTAAAGGAAATTCCAAGATCCTCGACCTTCGTGATTCGCCTTATATCCCCTACGAAGAATCCATTCTGTAAGTTTACATAACATTTTATCTTATTGATTACATAGCTTTAAAATGACCTGACAGCAAAACATAAGATGTTTCAAGGTAATCCGTTTGACTACGCAGTTAGAAAATTTAAAAAATTCAACCTTGTCGTAAAGGTTTATTGTCGGTGGTTTGTGACCGTGCTCCGGCTAACTAGCAGGCTCTGAAATATTATTTTATTTTACTGGTCATTGAATTTATTTATGTTTGATTAATTTTTCATTCTTATTCTCCACATTTCTTTATTTTAAATGTATGGTAGGCTTCGGCCGTCCCAATTAACACCACCCCCTGGTTTCCCAGGTATGAACAGTTATCAGATGTTTCATGTCGTTGAATCAGGTTTTTGGGCATGGCACGTATTTGGCTCATTTGTGATCGAACTTCCTCCAACTGTTCTCTTTTGCACTTCCCCATTTGTTGCAGGTTAAGGTGTGAACGTATTGTCCAACGTATTCACGGCATACGGCGTCAGGTAGTTCGAGGGTCCCGAACCCACTGGTAATGCTTTAGGCGGCATGCCCGGTCAGCTGCTCGAAAAAAGGCGGTACAGTTCCACTGCCACGGACATGCGTGGGTAGCTTTACTGAATGGTTTAGCCGGTGTAGCTGTAGCCCGTTCCTCTGTGGCCTACCTGACTTGTACCCATTGTTACGGCAAAGAGGTTCTCATTTGGGTTTCTTCAAGTTTTTGCGACATGAAATGAGCCCATAAGTGTCGTTTTGCATATTATTTATTGCAGCTTTGTTGCTACTATTTACATTTTTCTGATGCCTTCCAAAGCTTCTTGTATCTTTTTATTATACAGTATAATTTTCGTTTATTTGATTGATATTCTACGAGAAATTATGAAAATGAGAAAGACACACATGAAACATAGTCAAGCCGTCAAGCTCAAAACCTCTCTCAAGATCAGCTTCAGCAGCATAAGAGGACTCAGGTGCAATTACGACGACATCAACATCTTCCTCCAAGGTAAGTAACCAGATCATCTAGCCCTGTAGGAAAACAGGTTAGATGCCAGTGTGTCATCAAGCGATGTTACTCTTGATCGATACATATTTCACCGGATGGATAAAGCACCTTGTCATGGTGTTGGAGTTTATGCCAAGACAAGCCTTCCCTTGAGAAGGCTTCGTAGCTCAGAGGATCCAAAGCATGAGTATATTGCCGTCATTGTGCCGTTACTGGAAACCACTCCTCTTCTATTTTTCCTATACCGCTCTCCATCAACCAATGCGGACATTTTCAATGCTCTCACAACCTGTCAAATTCGCTGTCTCTCAGAACCTTAGTCAAATTGTCACTTGTCCTACCAGAGTGCCTGACCGAGCTGGGGATGCTGGATATCTCCTTGACCTGTTTATCGCCTCAAATCCAACTTGCTTTTCGAAAAAGGTTGCTTCTCCCCTCGGCACGTCTGATCACTGTGTTATCACAGTTTCTGGCAAACAAACTTTCTCCACAACGTCTGCGCCTTTCCATAGAACAGTTTATCAATTCTGCAAAGCAGGCTGGTGTGCCTCCGCACTCAACTCAGAATTTATTCAGAGCGAGAACGTCCACAAGTCGGCGAAAGAACTGACAGAGTGGCTTCAGATAGGGATGTTGGCCTACATTCCTCACCGCACTTTCCAAATGAAGGCCCACTCCCAACCTTGGTTTACACCAAAATGTGCAGCTGCAACCTGCCAGCGTGACCACTTTTTCCATAAGTACAAGCGTGATAGTAGCGCTGGCAATCTTGAATTATACAAAACCGCACGAAAAAATTGCAAGGAAACTACACATGAGACCAAAAGCCGTCACGATTGTTATGTACGGAATTTCATTGCTACCCAAAAGCTTGGCTCTAAGGACTTCTGAAGGATTTACAAGTGTCACCAAAAGGAACAAATCCTCCATCCCAGCACTTCGTCATGCCAAAGTCAGTACTTCTATGGCGACGATCTCAGCAGACAAAGCCGAGCTTCTTTGCAAGGAGTTTGCGAAGATTTCAACATTGGACGGTAGAGGTAGAATTCCACTGATAGGACAGTTAGTGCTCCTTCAGTTACAGTCTGGTGGACCAGATGGCATCCCGGTTTCGGTCTTCAAGCATCTCTCACCTGAGCTTTCTCCACTTTTATCCAAACTGTTTAGTGGATGTTTATCCACCAGTGAGTTTCCCTCTTGTTGGAAAGTAGCTTCCGTGGTTCCAGTACCAAAGGAAGGTTCTGACTCATTTCTTCCATCTAGTTACCGTCCTATCAGCCTGCTTTCAATTGCTTGCAAGATTGCAGAGATGAACCAACATATTGTAAACTTCCTCATAACCTTCTATCAGGAGAACATTATGGCTTCAGGCAATCACTTGATCAACTGCAGATCTTCTTTCATTTGTCACTGAGCATGTGAGTCGTGTTCTTGACATACTAGGTGAGACGAGATCAGTTGTCCTGGTTATTTCGTAGGCATTCGATAAAGTTTGGCATCAGGGGTTCCCTAGGAAGCTTAAGTCCAATGGAGTTGCTGATTAACTTCACAAACTTCTTTCTTTTTTCCTTAGTGACTGGCAGATAATTGTCGTCTTAGATGGCCAAATGTCTTCCACCACAGCTGTAAATTCAGGAGTTCCTCAAGGGTCAATTTTGGGATCCACTTTTTTTCTGCTGCTCATCAACGACCTCACAGACTGCCTAGTGAGTAAATTGGTGATGTATGCAGATGACATGACACTCTTCAATTCCAATGAGCGACTTGCTAAGAACACTCAGCAACGTCAGCAGTTATGCGACGTTCTTAATGAAGACTTACGCAGGGTCTCATAATGGGGTGCCAATTGGCTTGTTTCCTCCAATCCTTCAAAGACTGAGAGTTTTCTGCACTCATGACTTAAAGGAGATGATGATGATCATAGCATTAAGATGTCAGATAATAGGATCAGGGAACAAGATCCCATCTCTTTCCTTGGATTGGCGGTTGCGAAAGACTTGTCATGGAAACCGTACATCCAATCCATTAGGAAGGTGGCAGCTCAAATTGGTAGTCTCTATCGTACCAGCAGCTATCTTCCACCACAGACTGTCTGCTACCTTTACAAGTCCACTATTCGTCTTCTGATGGAGTATTGTTGTCATCTGTGGGCCGGCGCCCCGAAAACGCATCTTAACCTCCTTGAACGGGTTGAGAAACGTGTCTAGAAACTTATGGGTGAAAAACTTGCTAACAAGTTGCTGCCGCTCTCCGTCAGACGGGATGTTACTTCACTCAGTCTCTTCTACAGATACTATTTCGGTAGAAGCAGCTCTGCAGTAAATGAGTGCGTACCCAAACCTAACATTTTCTCCAGAAGCACACGAAGAGTCAATGCACTCACATGCGATCATGTAAGCTTAGAAAGCGCCCGTACTGTGAGTCGCTCCAAAAGCTTGTTTGCACTGCACAACTCTGGAATCAGCTTCCCCAGACCACTTTCTCTGACCAATACAGTCTTGATACTTTCAAGAGGCGTGCGAACAGGTTTCTGATGGAGACAGCTTAATCAGATTAGAGATCTGTTTTTTTGCCATTTTAACTTTTGTAGTCTTCTTGGCAGTGGTTAAGTACTTGGGCAATTGATCATTTGATTCAGAAGTGCCAGATCATTTGTCATCGATAGTCGGTAGGAAAAGCATCAGGAATAAGAGTATCACAACTCTCCATCTTAAGTCTGACTGTCATCACGGCTTCGCATCGTATCGCATAATTTCAATTTGTATAACTCTTTGTTGTCTATTTTTCGTTTTCCGGTTGCGCGATTTCCTAACTTTGTAGTGTATCGTATAACACAGGTGGATCAATTCGTATAAACCTGTGTTTTAGAGTTTGATGCAACAGCTAATTGATGGACCACGCATGACATATAATGTCAAGAAACTGTCAGTATTGTAATTATACCGCTATTAAAGAAATATCAGCTACGCTTGTTGCTGGATGGAGGAACACCAAAACCTGAGAATATCATGTATAAGCAGGTAACCGAGAGTTTCTTCTTCATCCGTTTTCAGTCCACTACTGGATGATGGCCTCTACACGATGTTGCCCACCTCGTCGATCTTGTGCTTCGCTCATCCATGTTTTTCCTGCCGCTTTAGTTAGACTGTCTTCCCAACGCGTTCTCTGTCTACCTCTTCTTCACACGGTGTCTACAAGGCCTGGATATCCTGGATAAATCCTGATTTAATCGAAATTGAAAGTTGTGAGAAACGTTCTGAGCTAAATTTTTAACGTTGATAATAATATAAATAAAATGTAATTATGCTTTTCTGTAACTTTATATTAGTTCGTGGTTTTCGCATTCGTTTGCTAACGTAAACTAATGTCCGCGTGTGTTTTCTTTCTTTTTCAGGTTGCATGAGTTAATTTAAGCTTTTCGCATACATGAATTTTCGAACTCGGTGGATGTCTCAGACTTCGAAAACAGATTAACGACTCCTATTTTGTAGTTGCTCTCGGCAGCATTCAATGACTATCAGTTTGTGAATCTTGTTCGTTGGAGTGGTCACACGATGCAGATAAAAATGGTTGTGCTCCTAATTCGCATTCGACAGCTGATCGTGACTGCCGGAAGAATGAAATGACTATCAGTGAATCCTGTTCGTCGTAGTGTCGACGTTCCCACATCATTGACCTCAACCACATCATCTTCAATGAATGGTAATGCATCTTCATCGATGCACACAAGTGAAATTTCTACAATTAATCCGGAACCGAGAACGGCTCCTATGACAGCAGCTATGAAAATTGAAGCATGTCAAAGCAGAAATAATTTGGGCCTTGGATATGGTAAAGAACCACCGATGACAACGATCATGTGATGATCAACAATTTATATTTCAAGCGATGTTCAAGAATCACCCTGTTGTTGACAACTTCTAAATGCCAAAAATAAGTTAGGCTGCGTTGTGACTTTCGGATTATCTGCACTTTTTCAGAAAGAGATACTAGCCAGAGTACCAAGGAGTTTAGTATATCTGTCGATGAGGCATTAGACAAAATTGTTCAAAGGGGACATCAATATCTGTGGATTAGATATATCAACGAGCACTGGTGTTGTAGTTAGTGAATATGTAACGTCAGTATTTCTCACTCACTCGAAAGCTGAAAACATATTTGAAAGTGTCAATAAAGCATTAGATAAAATTGGTGGCTCATTTGTCAATGTCTTCGATAGATTGTTGCAAGTCAGCATGGCAGTGAATCTTTCATTTCTCCGAAGAATTTCTGAAGAATTTCATCACAAGTGCGGGAAGGAATTGCTCCAAACAGGTACATGCTCGTTACATGTCCTGCGTGAGTGGAGCCGTACAGTATGGATTGAAAAGAAGTACTTGGGATTTGTCAACTGTTCTGCAAAGCATGAACTACCTTTTCAAAGATTCTCCTGCACGCAGGGCTGATTACACACATATTACAGGCTGAACTACATTTCCTAAGTCTTTCTGCAAATACCGTTGGGTAGAAAACAAAGATTTATGTAACAGAGCAATAGAGATTCTGCCGAACATTGAGAAATATTGCGTCGTTGTGAAACCTCAACCCCACGTAGCATCATTCTCAACAGTCGCTGACGCTATCAATGACCCATTTCTTGCATCGAAGCTGCATTTTACGGTTCCTTAGCGTCTCAGTATGAGCCATCTGCGCCGGTTTCAACACAAAAAGTCTATGATTCCAGTTTTACACGGTTTTCTCATGGTCCTTGTCACAGATACATGGAGAAGATTCGCTAAGGCATCGGTTTTGCCGGAGGTGGGGACAGACGTTTCCAAAATTCTGAAATTTGATCTGAATAACGATGCAAATCTGATGGAAACATGGCAAGTGGATCTGGGATTCGGAGCCAAATGCAGCATCCTAAAGAATTCTCATCCAAGCAGAATGCTGGAGTTCGGTCAAGCCGCTCGCTATTGCCTTATCACGATAGTGGATAAGATACTGGAGAGGAGTCCGCTGAAACACGATCTTGTTGAATACGCTGCATCACTATCTCCGCTTGTCATTTTGACCAAGTCTTCGACGCACGCTTTGCGAAAAGCGCTTTGACATTTTATTGAACAGAATGATCGACTCCAACTGCATTTCTGTATCTTAGGCTGATTCGGCGAGGCTGGAATATTCCGACTTTATGCAATCTGATCTAACGAAATATGAACTTCAGGTAAATTTCGTTGGTATTGCATGTATTAATACCAAAATTTAACTGCGTGATGTTAATTTGACATCGACAAACATTGATTGAACGACCTCTACTGCAGTCTTCTACGAAACAAAGAAAGTTTTCAACACCTGTGGGCAGTAGTGTGGGAGATTTTGGTCTTATTCCATGATCAAGCGGCAGTAGTTGGTTTCAGCATAAACAAGGATATGCTAAAAGAGAATCTTCATGCGAGTTCTATCTTGTCGCAACGTGTGGTCCATAACGCCATTCAGTATTATGGAGGGGTTCTGTATGTTTCACTAACTGCTTGATTGATCGAATCGGTTTAGTGTTCATCCCGGCGCACGTGTAATGGCACTCGAACTAAAAATAAGATCAGCAAGCTAAGAAAGGCAAACGTGTTGCTGAACGGCATTGTGAATTGTATAAGATTGAAACTCAAAATTCGATCAAAAAAAGAGAAACGGTGTGAACTTGACGATCAAGCTATGGTGCTCAAAAAATTGAAGGCTAGTTTGTGACCGCTTGAAAACTAGATAAAAGCGTAATTCGTTTTATAACTGCGTTTGAAAAATATACCATCGTTATTTTTAAGCCTTAGTGAGACAAAACGATTATGCGGCTATGATTAATGCTTTGGCATGAGGCGTTCTATTAGGCACAAAAGAAACAGCAAAAAGAGAAATACGAAATACATGTACTAGTAGGTGACGGTACAGTTAAAATGGCGATAACACGAGATGGTCATTTTATGACTATCGTAAAAGTTTTGATAATCTCCTTGATTTTTGCAATGACATATCCTGGATATCTCCTGGATTTGAAAATTCGTGATGCAGTAGACACCCTGTCTTCATTTGCCGTCCCTCGGATACCGTTCCGCTACCGATTTTGTCCAACGCACATCTTGTCTTCTTGTCACATGTCCAGCCCAGCTCCAATTCAGTTTTGGTGCTGTCTCCAGGACGTCACTTACGCCTGTCTGTTGTCTAATCCATGTGTTCTTCTTTTTATCTCGTCTTGTAATCCTCAACATTGCTCTCTCCATTGCTCTTTGGGTAGTTTATTTCTATGTTCCTTCGTTGCTCTCCACACTTCGCATCCATAAGTCAACACAGGGAGAATGTACTGATTGAATGTTCGTCTCTTAAGGCACAGTGGTATGTCACTCTTGAATATATCTTTTACACGATTAAATGCTTGCCACGCTTGTATACATCTACTGATTTCCTTAGCGATGCTGCTGCTCATGCTTACTAAGTGACCAAGGTAAATATATTCTTGAACCGCTTCGATCTGCACGTTGTCGACACTCACCAGTTCCGAGATAACATTGGTGTTTCTGATTTTAGTTTTGTGTACATATGTTCTTAGTCCTCTTTGTTTACTGGCAAGTGCTAAATCATTTATCATCCTTTGGAGATATTCTATATTTTCTGAGAAAATAACAGTGTCGTCAGCAAATCGCAAATGACTCAGATTCAGGCCATTGATATTTATGCATTTTTCTATCCAGTCCAACGACCTAAAAACATCTTAAACAGTTTTGGGTAGAATGTATCACCTTGCCTTACTCCCCGAGTGACACTAAAAGGTCTACTCTCTTCTTCCATCCTGATAACACCTTGACTTTGACTGTAGATCGCCTTAAAGATATTCACGTAAGCAGGCTCGACTCCTTGCATTTCTAGTGCTTTGAAAACCTCTTAGTGTTCTACCGTGTCAAGCGCCTTCTTAAAGTCTATGAAATCCATGCACAATGGCTTGCCGTATTCATTGCATTTTTCGATTAACTGGTCCACAACATGCATATGGTCAGTTGTAGAAAAGTCTCTGCGGAATCCAGCTTGTTCTTTGCTTTGGTTTTCGTCCATTACTTTGGTAATCCGGTTGCAGATGATCTCTGTAAACATCTTGTACATATGTGGTAATAGCGACATTGGTCGGTAGTTCTTCAGGTTCTTCTTGTCACCTTTCTTGTGGAACAGTATGACGGTTGCTGTTTTCCAATCGGCCTATATCCTTTGATCAATAAGAATTTGCGCAAATATTTTCGAGATTCTATCAGCTATTTCGTTTCGTGCTACTTTGAGTAAATCGACTACCAAACCATCACATTTTTACCCATATTTAAAGCCTTCTTCGCTTTTCTGTAGCCTTTGTTCTTTTCAATATATTTTCAAACATAGTTTGCATTGTAACGACGTACATCACTTCATAATTCTCTTCTTTCAATTTGCACAATTCCGTATGTTTCGTATATTCCGCATAATTCCGTATATTTTTGACTGAGAGATTAGTGAGACTTAACTCGCGTCTTATGAGTGGAGACATGTCGGTGTACGACTATACGAGTACTGTTGCTGGTGCCTTGAAGCAAGGTGTTGCGAACAAATAGGTTCACTTCAATAATGCAGATGAGATCTGCTGCACAAATAGATATTTGTCAAAACTTAGTATGTTTTTCGTTCATCATTATGGAAAAATGGAAAGTGATCGGGTTTAATAATAAAAAGAATTCCAGAAAGCATTAATCATTATTTGCAGTATGTTTGTGCATGTATAATCATTTGAAATATTTCTAGTCAACCTCATCTTTCATGTCATTTTATTTTAAGAGGAAAACCTATTTGATTAGGATAGAATAGTACTGTTAACATCTGCTGAATTCCAAACGTCAATTACAATCTCCATCGATTAGTTGTGACATAAAACTTTGCTTTATACGAAATGAAACAATGGAAAATTGTTATACAAGTTGATATTGTGCGAAATGGAACCGCGATAAAATCATTTATACAAGTTGAAATTATGCGAAATGAGAAGATATCGCCATCACGATCCACGCAACCCTAGTGGGGGGTTGATGACTTTAACGCTTCATTTTAATTTTTGTAACACGCAGTAATGTACTTGGTAATTGGATGGACAAGTAATTTATTTAACTTTAATCTGTGATTTTGAAATCGTGAACACAAAATCAGTGTAAGAGATCTGAATCGAGTGTGATTTATGGGGGACACTGAAATTGTGTGTATTTGATATTCATCAAAACGCCGCTTTTTGTAAGTCAAGAGGTTTAATGTTGCAAAGAAGGTTTAACAATTATGTATAGCAAGTTTTTTTATAATAAAAGGAAGGACGGATAGGCTGATTGTGATGATATGAAAGTCTGTTGATCATCTAGAAAAAGAGAAAAAAATCCGAAAATTTTGCAAAGGTCATATATACAGGTATGTTTACAGATCAACTAGCCGAGTGATTATCCGCATTTCTGGGAGATGTTGTATTCAAAACATGAGAAAAGCTTACTGATAATTAAATGATTTGCCGTCAATGGGTTTTAACCGTTTGTATACACACAAGTTTATCTGATCAATATCAAGAACTTTTAATTATCATTTTGGTGATATCAATCGCATGAGACATGACTTGCTTATATGTCTGATTACTTTTCTACCAAAATGAAAATATCATACCTACACATAATTTTTGATTTGTTGCCGTGTAACTTCTGTGTTTCTCCATCAGGTTTAATCCTAGTTGCATCTTTCCAATGAAGTGAATAACATGCGAGATCATATGAACATATTCGAGTGATTCGCTTACATACAAATTTGCCATTAGTTTATTTTGGGATGTCTGTTCAAGCGTAAAAGATGTGTGGGATGATTATACATAATCCTTTCGCCGTATCCTGCTGAAGAGAAAATATCGTTGCCTTGGTGATAATAGTGGGGAATTGGGAGTGGCATTTCTTGTGCATTATCAGGTGCATCTAGTTACTCTGATCAAAATCTAACATCCATGTATACGAGTAAACCATGTGATATCCCAAATCAGCATATTAATGAAGCTTGATGCAGTTGAATGTCATTCAGTAGCTATGGTCGAAATATATTTTGTACTTTCACTTGCGCGTCATTGACAAGCCAACATTCGTTCTCATGCGTCTGATTTATGTTGAATGACAAAATTATATTGTTTGATCTATTGGTTTTGTGTTTACAGTTTTGTGCGAGTATGTTGCACTGTTTGCATTTCGGTAATAAAACCGTCACATACCAAGAGTTAGTGTTGAGAATTTTTCGCTTAAATCCACGGATCTAAGGTCTAAAATCGTTATTCAGAATCCGATAAGAACACGAGAGGTAGGATGGACAATTGGACATGGCTTCACTCTAAAACAACTCCACTGAAGTTGTGACATATTTTTTTCATATTTCTTTTCCCATCTTCAGTGTTGCCAGTGACTGCTGATGACATTATATATTGATTTATAGTCGGAGGGGATGAACATCTCCCCCTGAATGTCACCAATTGTTAACTGACAGTTATAGACGAACCGGGTTTGTATGTAGATTAGAACTCGTAGCAATTTTGACCGAAAATACTTCTCAATGCCAGTGCGCTGATTTCGATCATCAAAACGTATACGTGACATAAGTCATTTGTTCAATAAAGTGATTTTGTGACATAATTCTCGACTGGAAATCTGTTTTATTATGAAATGCTCCCGCCATTAGTACTGTTACTTAGTATTAGCAGTAGTAGGCCTACACCTTAAAATCTGTATTGTTCATCTTTCCTCCTAGGGGTCCAACATTTCGCCCTTTTCCTCACAAGTTGATGAATTCGCCAATCCGTCGTATGATGTGTATCGAAATAAGTGTTTTGAAAGCGTCTTGAGGCTTAAACCACCTCAACAATATTGGATTTCACACATGTTGAATGTGACTTGGTGCTGTTTCACCATTTCATACTGAAATATTGTAAATTTTAGCACATTGATCAGTAAATCTGTTTCAGATTATTTCCAATGTGCCGTTCAACAAACATCGAATGAGTTTGATATTCATCAATACTTCGTTTTTATGACAACCTTAATGCAACTTAGGCTACTCATATTTCTATCTAGATAAGGAGCATAATTTAACAACAGCAATCTGCGTTAGTAATTTTAGGGTGACAAATAAGTACTGATTATGATAAGTACTCAGAATAACTGCCACCATCAATCGTCGACCTGCATTCACCTTCATAAGAGCGTTAGCCCTAAGCTTCACACTAGATTATCTGTCACTCCTGATGTATCCTTAAAATGTAAAATTGAAGGCTTTAAGGCAAAATTTGATGATGACCACTGAATAGTGCAAGAAACCCTTATTTTGGATTCCACAGTTTCTAGAAACAAGAGAACTTCAGCTGATGTGCCTTACCTCCGGCCTTAGAAATGAACTGAATATTAAACCAAAATACTTGCCTAGGAGCGTCATCATGAAAGACAGAAGCAACCGGTTAAAAGTAAATGATTTTCGATTAATTTTGTTGCAAAATATCGATCAAAATCACTCCATGCTTTAACATGTACTGATATTTAGGATTAGCATTTTTCAAGGACTTACATAATTCGCTGGTTGGGAAGAGTCAAGCAATTATATCAATGTTATTTTTACTGAAAATAATTTGAGCAAAATTAACATCGAATAAATATCTTGACTTTTTCCTGCAAACTGAATTATGATTGGCCACCGAAAGAAAGATAAAAAAAGACAATCCATGATGAACTTCAACTGAAAGCGGTACTGAAAAGACAACGATGGAATAGTCATAAAATATCAATACGTGACGACCTTTACTTCGAAAAATTAAGTTGAAAATGATGAAAACTGGAAGATTAATTTAAGTTATTTGTCTTTTAGCAATGGTCAGTGCGCGCGGTACGAAAGGAGGAAGTTCAAATATCAGTTCAGGCAAGAAAACCTTGCGACTTCGAGCCAATGGCAATGTAACGGAAGAAGAGGCGGTAAGTATCTGTCTCCATCCAACCATTACACATAAGAGGGCCTTGTGTGTTGGCTGTATTTCGTACCTTTCCGTACACATATAATTTATATCTTGCTCGCCCCCATTGCATACCTATTGCTGCATGTAATCTTGATTTAATGATCTAAAAGGGCTAGATTTTTATTCGTGCGTTTTATGAATAATAAAACGAAAGCAGTGACTTTATTTTTTGTGAAATTAATGGAAGCCTTGGCCAACGGGGAGCTCACTTATTTCACAATTTCCTTGAAGTTGTCATTAATCTACGGTCTGAGCGTTTATTGTATTGATCAATAGATTCCCCACTTCGCTTACTTTTTTCATGTATTTGAGCTATATCCAAGTCTATTTCAGAATCAACCAAATGAATTTCTGATTTCTATTCTGAAGCTAATTTGGAAGCACGTGGAATTTACTGGGAAATAATTTATAACATTGTTTCGTACTTAAAAACATGCACAGGTACATTATGTACATGCACCCGTTCAACAAATCATGTTTAACTGTCGTGGGATGTAGTAAACTCCTCCCTTTTTCATTGATTCGGTCTTGGCCATTGATGAGCGAGCATGAATCACCCGCTTTAAGCAAATGCTCGCTTTGTATATCTAGAAAGTATCTTAAATTGACATGGAAAATGTCTGACATAATTTACTTAATTCAACTCTCTGGGAAGCAACTTTCACAGCACAAATACTTGGAAGATGAGAAATGTTGAAGCTTCTGTCTAACTGTTTATTTCTTTATGCCAGTTATGATCACGGGATGTTCTTTCTGATTTGTCAGGCATAGATTCCCAGTGCATAGCATTTGTCAGAAAAGCTTTCTTAAGCTAAACATGCTAACCGATGACTTTGATGGGTTGATTTTTTATTTAAATGCATTCTAACGTAAACCGTATTTTACCTAACATGCAATTTATTTATCAAAATAAGCTGGATATCATTTTATTATGCACCTTCAGCAAGATAGACTGAAGCAAAACTCAGCATCGGAGTAAATTTTCGAGATTTTGGAAATTCTATTAGTTTTGCATGTCGTATAGTTGATTAGGTATCTTTTAAGTATGTATGCTTTAAAGATACCACACAGACTGTCTAGGGAGCTGTAAATACAATTTTATTTGAATTTTCAATAAACACTGTCTTTTAAACATTGTCATGTAATTTTTTGTCTTTTGAAAAAATTAATGCGATGACCATTTGAAGCAAAGACGTTTGTTTGAATCTACTTGCATCTAACAGTTGAAACGATGCTGTGACTGTATCGAGTTGGATGGCAGTGCAGTCGAAAGCCAATCCGAGAATTGTGATTGTTCTGAACGTTAAGTAATGGAACTTAATGGATTTGTTGCAGTCATCATTCATATGAAAATTGCTGAAGGAAATAAGAAAAAATCCAATGTTTTATGCAATTGATATGCATCGTGCAATTTATCTTGAAACTCGTGTTAATAGTCCTCGACCTGGAAAGGCCTGGAATTTTGTGATTTGAACAGGAAAACTTGGAATTCTTTGAAAAATCCTGGAAAACGTGGAATTTTATGAAAAAATCGATGAATCAATTTAAATTTGGTCGTAGTGATAAACGGAGAGAAAGATATTTCAAATTAAGGCTGGATTTTGAGAAAAATTATAGGGTGCGTAAATATTATATCATTTGCTTAATATGCGCTACAATTATATTTTCAACAGTTTTAATATTCATCTGAATCTTCCACACAGCGTTTCTCAGTCTTCTCTACTGGCGTAACTCTCGAACCTTCAATGCATGCAAATCAAAATGAAAATCTGTAGTCATTTTATTCCTAAGTCATTCGTTGAAATATTTACGGGGTATATCGGTGTGATCTAATGAGTTAATCAAAATTTGGCTCCATTTTAGTTGCCGTCACATCGTAGATCAATGCTTTTGGTATATCTTAGATGCTCGGAATGCAGCAGCTGTAGCAATGTTTCGCTATAAAATAGAAATTTAGGTTTCACAGGCTTACTGGTTACTTGTTAGATGGAAATAGCAATAGAATTTTCCGACTCCTGCGGAAAGACTAATGACACATTTTGTGATGGCAACTGAACCAAAACGTCGGAAATAGTAATTTCAGAAAATTAATGGCTCAAGACTATCATTTTGGAGACTTGTGCTCTATTTCTCATGGCGTTAACAAAAAAGGTACTCTAATACAAAGTTTTGTAGGACAAGATTTTTCAAATAGACTTCGAATACTTCATGTGAGGTGTAATTCAGCTGATTCTCTTATTTATTCAACAACCTTGCATAGTCACATGTACTTTTCTGAATAGATAGACGAATATCAATATGATCCTAATTGAACACTAGTGCTTTCTTGAAGTCTTGATCTCTGTCCAATAGACAGGGTGTGTGCTATATTTACTTTGTTTGGAGACTTGTGTGCTAATGAGAGCTATGTGCTCTATTTCTTTCATTGCTTCAAAATGCGACAACTTTAAGTCCTCTAATAATACGGTTATCAGTCACACTATCAGTCAGTTTCATATACTGCATTTTGTGTGAAAATATCCACATTGTCTCAACGGTGGTATTACTGCGAAACTCGATCCATCCAGAACTCTTTCCTTGCTGTTAAGCCGTAATGTTGTCAACAAACATTTAGTGCAAAACGATAATGCGATATTGAGTTTAGATGTTCATCCTTTACAGGAGATATTCCACTGTAGCTTTCCCAATAGACATTTCACCCAGGCATCTCTGGCGCAATAAGTTCGCCAAACTTGTGAGTCCACTATCGACAGCTAGCGCATTTAGTGAAGTTGCAGCAGACGCTTCTGGAACTGATGCTTACTGATCGATAATGACTGAACAGACATTGCACTGGCATTTGCATATTTTTCATATTTGATATTACTCATATATTGATCATATTTGCATTTTTTGCATCTACTTTTATAGGTATTTATATCTAATTTTATAGGTTTTACTATTCCTGTAGGTTTGAGTCATTGTTCATTCTCTTCATTCACTGCGAGACTCATTCACTAATCGATTCAATTTCAGAGAATGTTTGGCTTAACCTTGGTGCAAACCCACCTTTAAACCGAAAAACTCGCCCATAGCGGACGGATGTTCTGGGAGTCTTCATAAAAGGTCGTAGCTGTCAGTGTTAGGTATTCTTAAACGCATGAGTTCCAGATTATCCACTTTGTCACTTCGTTCACTCCACCCCCTGCCAAGCAGTCTCTAATTATTATCAAATTGTCTCTAAGCTTGTCATCAAATTGTCGAGTAAAAATCGTCATACCCAAATAGCGATTCATAGCATCAAAGCTTTCTGAAGATATCCGTACTCAAACATAGTTCATCAACTTTCGTTATATACATGTACTTTCATTTAACTTTTTTAATATCATGTAAGCGGTCATCTGTTTTGCGGATTCCCTTCGAGAGTCATAACGATAGTATATTAACATCTAATGGTAAAGAATCAATGAAGTTCGCGGAGATTAGTTTTGTTATAATTGACTTTTATATTTTATTATATTGCCTGTAGTGTACAACAGGTTTCTTGCTATTGATTCAAGCTTCATTATCTGCTAATCATTGTGAATGTGGATAAAATTTGTAGTTCACTTCAATCTACAAGTACAACGAATCCTGTTTTGGAAGTATGGCATTATTTCGAGATTTAATGCTATGTATAATGAATGATCTTCTCCATGATCCTAATTATTCAACTTATTAATCGACTTTTGTGCGATGACTGTTTTTGCAAAACCATACTTTACATTTGATATTTTTGCTATCTGTGACATTATTGTAATAAAAGTTTGAATGAATTTCTTATTGGAATTTGTTTTCTACACTTGTTTCAAAGAGATTCGTTTTCTATATGTTTTTCATGTGTTGGCAATTTACAAAAATGGCATCACATAATTAGTGTATGCAAAATACCTCAATCAAAGTCTAGTGCTCGATAACAGGATCACTTTCACTTTATGGCAGAATTTTGATCATAGTTGTGATGAACACGAATTTCTAGTAGACACCCTCCAATAGTTATGGTCATTTTTGTTTGTCCGTCAATCCTTCTTTCAACCTTACACCATCGAAGTATCCATCAATCATTTGTATTTTATGTTTTTTTCTTATTTAGTTGGCACAGGACCAAAAGAATTACTCAACTCTTCCCATTTCGATTCGATTCCCCCATGAACATGCTTCTATTGTTCATCGATGTCTCCAATTTTGTCCATTGCATCAATTTGAAATTGATTATGCTTGAAATCCCTGTTTCGTTCAATAAGTAATATGAATATTTAGATTTAGAAAAACAAATAACAATTTTTAAATGTCTGAGATATGTGTCCCTTTCTCAACTCACTCTGACCTCGTTTACTTAGATTAATGTTGACCTAGGGTTGAGAGCATGGCACAGATATGTAATAGGTCTGGAAAATTTCGCTATTTCTTTCGTGGAAAATCGCTTTTGTATTCCAGACATGTAGTCGGTCGACGGTATACCGGCGCAGATCAGCTGACTGGTCCGGTTCAATTTGCAAAATTTTGAACCGACTATATCTCTTTGATAATCAGTGCTGTAGCAAGTCAACTCAAAGCTCTGATACGAAAACCATAATTACAACATATATACAATTCATATCGGTGCACTGATAACTTAATGATCGATGAGTCCTTAATGAGTTTGATGAGTGCTTCAGCATCAGATAACCGTTGCGAATGTTGAGTTCTATGAAAACTATGATGCTGTGTTTGCGGAAGTTATGTGTGGAAGTGTATGTCTATGTTATGAAATCTATGTCAGAATGAGAGTGTGTGTAGCTGTGATATGATCTGCTGGACAACAGACAGTCTAATAAATAGACACAACGCAATATAATGCAATCTTATTTTGGAAAATAAAGCCAACAGCTTCAATAACAACAGCAGAACCAAAACCACCCACGAGATGTAGCTTAGCCGAGAAAGTCATTGATTGAAGCATCTGTCTGAGAAAGGAATCGGACGTCTGCCAGAGACTTATTCATGGGTTGGCCCAAACAGGCAACTTAAAGCAAGCACCCGTTTCTCGCGTTATACATAGCAATATGCAACCATGCTCATCGATGAACAATTTTATTCTGAATGCGCGAGACCACACGATGAAGTTTATATTATTGCTAGCCAGTGCGAGAATCGAATCCTTTGAGTTGCCGGTTTGGGTAACCCATTGTAAAACTCCGGAAGACCTTCGATTCCTTTCTCCTACCAACATCCAATTTCTTCACGACTGCCTGCGTTTAAATTGGTGTTCCAGCTTAGTTAGTCACACCCCCCCCCCGAGGGCGACTGCTCTGAAACCCTCTTCAGTCGTGCTACCGCTGCAACTGCACGTCTGATAGAATCATAGGAATACCTGCATTCACAGTCTATGCATCGTAGGGTTGTGTATCCGGTGGGGGGAAGAGGCAGTTACCCAGAAAAATTCAGTCAATCTTTGGACTAAGATTCCATGGTCAATTTTTCTAGTCACGGTCCCGGGTATACGAGAATTACATAGTTGGGTCTAAATTCGCGTTTCATTTTTCATACAACACTGCACTACTCGCATGATCATGAGCAACCAACTTTCAGTCGAGATACATAGTTGTCAAACAGGATTGTATTTTATTTATTACATCGACGATCATTCGAAAAGTCAAGCATGGTCATAATCGACACAGATGCGATGAAAAAAGTCCTCCGTTATTACTTTTTGTGTAATGTGGAGAGGATGATAGCTTCCCCGATGTAATCACACTTGTCGTCATGCATGGATTTCGTGATCATGAATGTACTCGTATATTAAAACTGACATAGCTAACCTGTAAAATCGCTAAAATATTAACATTTAGACATGAAGACCTTGAAATTTGACTAGAAAAATTGGTACAAAAAACCTGGAATTTTGGAATGAGCATTCTTTCTATGAGAACTGGTGTAGTACACGATAATTCATCTGTATATTTTAAGGATATTCATCTTTTACCGGCAATGGATAAACCATGTCTGCAGTTGCAACAGGATCTTCCAGTATTATGTATTCGAGTCTACAAAATATCAAACTGCTCACTTTCATCGTTTTCTACGATGAAAGTGATTGATGTCATTTGCCATGAATTATAAACTGAAAGTGAGATCAATTTCGCACATCTCGGGGAATGGTTATCTATAAGCAATTAGTTTCTTCGTAGGGACACACAATATGTAGCTATATGTGGTGTGAAGAAAGTGCAACGGTATAAAAATAAAATTTTCTCACATTACGGGTACTTATATGTACGAGTTATACGTACGATGTTATATGTACGAAAAATCAAGTTATCTGGTATCTTTCAACCATGGTTTTGACCAACTTTAACTCTTTCAGCCAAACAGCATAGAAGAACAAGCCATAGCCGCTATCAACAAAATCGTTGAACAGGTGCTCGGGATCGAAGATCAAGATATGGGTAAGTGTAATTTTCTGTTTACTATCACATAAATAATTGAAGATAACTTGAGTCTCAGTTTGAACACGAAACATTTCAAGATTGATTCGATAGAAAATGAAAAAGGGATCAACGAAAGATGTTCAAAACCCGAAGATTCCATTGTGACATCAAATGAATTTGGCATAAAACTATTTAAAAGACTTCCGGGCGTCTCAGTGAGCGAAATCGGACTGGCTAGTAACACAATTTGTTAACATCCTTACTTTTTCTCTCATAGACTGCAACACTGAAAACATAGAAAGTAGAGCGCTTTAAATTCGACGATTGGTTCCTTTCATTGCAGTTTTTTGAATAAAATTCATATAGCACAAAACCTTCATTAAAAGATTTACCGTAAGTTTGCAATTTTATATACACATGTATTTTTAGCAGACGTTTCAAGGCTTGCTTGACGTTAGAAACACACTGTAACGTTTTGTGTCAATTGCTCATGAAATGTAATTAATTACCATTACTAATTACGTCTCTCATTGTAATTTATTATAGTGATGGATCCGTTTTTTTCAGTTACTTTGCCATTACTTTAGATAACACCCGGTTCTCCCGGTTTCTTTAAAATAGTTACCGGTAATTGTACCCCTGGTGCACATCTAAGTATGATATCACAAATGTCGTATCATTAGCAGTTAATCGACGGGGAGAATGAAATTATTTATCTGCATGTTGAATGAATAGTTAAGAGTGTGATTGCAAAGTAGTAGCAATTCCTTCTTAATTACATGGCTAAAAATGTTATTGATTGTAATTGCAAATTACTTTTCAGAAAATGTAATTGATTACAAATTACAATTACTAATTACGGTAATTGTAAATTTCAATTACATGTAGTTATAATTGCAATTATAATTACAACACAAGTCTGGTAAGGACCTATATCGGATGTAACATACTAATTCTTAAAGTCCTTAAAGCGATTTTACTGTGGACATGATTCCCTGTGGTATAATTCTTATAGGCATAGCTTACATGATCGAAATTAATTTCATCGTTTTTTCTCTCTTGCAGCGCAAACGATATGGGATATTGGTCATAATAAAATCAACCCGTCTGACTTTGTGGAAGAACTGGACAGTCAAATGGGTGACTTTGGTTTTAATGATGCAACTGTTTTTGACTTTTGGGGTGCTATTAATGATGCAAAGCGTGGAAAGTCAGCAGTCACTAATCAGAAACCTGTGGAGTTTTCCGAGGAATTCTAATTACCATTCACTTGAACTCGACAAATGGCCATGATCTTTCAGATAGCCCAATTACCATAACATACTTCCGCATATATGTACATTTCACTTGGGCTTCTCCATCCAGCTTATCCCGAGTTTCCAATACGCTCATCACATATAAATATCATGGTAAAGTAGTATCATAGCATTCAGTCGCTTCATTTTTGTATAGCGATTACTGCAACTTTCGCAGAAAATATTTGGTAGAAAAAGATGACAGCAATTGACCGAATACACAGAGTCCATGATCATGTGTGTTAATAAGTTTACCATGGAAATGGCGTTGACTTTTGACAATCTTGTGTAAGACCGCTCGTTTTTACATCATTCAGTAGAAATTACAACTGATCGGCTGCAATCGACTATTATACAATGTCCACATTTTTTTCTTGACACAAAGTGTGCCTATTAGGTATATTGTCATATCTATCGAATGTCTCATCGGTTCAGCTTCAATAGTGAAGAATTGATATGCTTTAGCAACTATTATTAGTGAGATTACTATTTCTGAAAAACGCTAATCTAGCTTTTGTAACAAGTTATTTGACGCTTAATGTGAAATTGACTGCATGTCTCTCATAATCGAATATGATATTACTTTTGATTCATTTTGACAATTAAAATTGTTGCAACTTTTCCTTTACTTCATTTAATTGTGTATGAAAATGTAAACAATTCGATGCGAGTTTTCATAGAATGAGAAAACCTATATGATCAGGAGAATTATTTCCCTATGACTTTTTAGTTGTTGCCATATTAACATTAATTGTTATTGATTATTATTGATGATATGCACGGCAGAAGCAGTCAGATCGGTTAAGTAATTATCCTGCTCGCATGTAGTCATTTTCATATTTTATTTAAATGCGCGTCGAACTGTTTCCATAGTCAATACAGTTAAACCTAAAGAAACAATTTTTTAGTAACAAAAATATTTAATATATAGATATTTCAAACCAATCATTCGAAAAGAATTATTCAGCACAAAAAACATCTATAGTTGTAAAAGTTCTTTGTGTACCTTGCAAAACTCCACTCACCTCATTATACTCACAAAATTCTGATTTTTTAATCAATGTAGGTGGTTTTGCTATGGTTCATGTGAACATATTTCGTGTCAAATAAATCTCTCAACATTAGTCATATGAAAACCGGTTATTTAATCGTCAAACTGTCAATCTTATACCTCTTTATACACCATCATATCACGTTTGAGACTCCTTTCTCTAAATGCTTTTTGTCTTTCAGTATCAATTCCTTTATAGCACCAATAGTTTTGTGTGGTGGCATAATGTTTTGTCTTTTTGAGCACTCTTTACGAACATTTTCACTATCTTAAATCACATGTGTTTATTATACACAAACGGCTATCATTTTTCAAGTCGTTAACCAATTTGCACGATTTTTGTCTTTGTTAATGACGCTTTTTGTAGATATACGTCATACTTGTTAAGATGCTATTGTCCTTAAAAGTTTGATTGTTTTTAACTTTGATGTTTCTTGATGAAGAAAACACATTGTGTACACTTCCAGTACATTGTCCCTCGCCATTCTCAATGAATTCACTGTGATCCGACTTTAATCCCTTCTCCACTCAGTTCACCAATTTCACCAAATTCAAATTATTTCTCATCAGAGCCTGCATTTCAACACATAGGTAAACGGAAATAAGTGAAACTAAGTCACCTTTAATTCTTGATATTTCCGTAGTAATGTTTCTGTTCGAGTAGGGATATAACTTCGGATGCGATAGGTATTGTGTTACCTATGCCCAGTTGTTGCCTTACACCTAAATCTGCCCTCTTCTTAAGTCTGTGAAGATTGTACTTTGTACATGCTTTTTAAGTGTCAATCGGTTAACTACGAGATGAGATGTTTCTGCCTGATGCGTTTGTCTGTAAATTATATAAATATCTATATGAACATATTTGTCTTTTCATTTAAATTATGTTTGAAAGCTAAGGACAAATGTTGCAATTATTGATTTATAATAAACATCTTTTAGGTTAGTTGATTAGCCAAATTGGAAAAATCAGCGTGATCTTCATTAATTTTAATTCTGTCCTATGTTTCTACCACCGTCTTCATGAGAAAAGCTCTATACCCAATGGTGGATAGCATGCTAAAATTGTTGAGAAGGGAATTTATTAAGCTACTGCCATCTTTCAATACTTCTAGTTTTGTTGCTGTTATAGTTATAATTTCACCCAAAAATGCCAACTTGTTGTAGGCACTTATTGTCTAGTTGTTTTTCAAATTTGTCATTCTTTTAACTGGATAGACATCCACATGAAACACAGTTCTGAAATTGAAAAACACTGAATTTTTTGTGTTGAAAGTTTCAGAGATAGAAATAATGCGTTGGGAGCCATCTCAAATTTTACTATGAAAAAAGTATAAAATGAACGTTTGTTTTGAGCAAAAGTGAATATAGGAACAGCTAAATAAATCCGCACTGATGCAATTTGGTACATTTATAAGCAAACTTTGTACATGTATTATGGGTTCCTATGCGCTAGGTAACATGCCACGCTCAATTACGCGTAATGACTAATGACCCTAGACATCCGCGGCTATGCGTGACATTGCTCCAACATCTGTCGGCATTAATTGTCAGTGGCGTGCGGTGCCACTCATTGATAGGCATGCGATGCGCAGAATCGGATTTTTTTAAACTCCCATTTGCTCAAAGTTAATACATCGTCTTTGCACATTGCATCATTTATCATATTCGATATCGAAAAGGGCGTTAACTTAATTTCAAATATATCTTGAAAATTTACATTACTCTGTTGGCTGCTGTTGAAATTATGTAAAAACTATTTGTTCTAATGAATCTCTTGTACTTCATAGCGTGAATATGTGGAATTATCTAAAATTGAGGTCCATCCTTCTTGACTTTTTGACGAAGTCATTAATAACATCATGTCAAGAAACCTCCTTGCCTGATTTGTAGGTTGCACAAAAATATGAATATCAAGTTTTCTCCATTGATATTCATACTTGAGTTTCACACAGACACGGAAAAATCGTCGTATCGACGAATATACGCCTTTCCGTCTTTCGATGCTTCAGGATTCATTTGAAGTTTAGGTATCGGCCGCCCAGTTTCAACTACAATTTTTTTGGCTAATATTCTGACAGATAATGCTGCTTTTATCATATCGGTAGCAATGTCAAAGATAGTTCTTAGATTCAAGACTGAACTTTGTTCTTTCTCCCATAACATGATGATGGATGACCAATAACACATCGGATCGGCACATACACTGCATACATGCATACAAGTCATCCTGTCTGTCTGATGAGATCTGGTCTATCTGTATCATTTTCCTAAAGTGAGCGATGCGATAACTTCGCCGAATGCACCCAGCATTTCATTTCGCAGCCTTTTGTATAGGAAATCGCGAGAAGGCAGCGTGCACAGACTGCGAGTCAGTCAATGCAAATAGATAGCACCAGTGAATGCGGCGATGCCTCACCTTTGTCAAAGCTCTTTAAAACGTGATTCCCCCAAATGAAATGGGTTTCTATTGGATTTCATGCGAGATTCAGAGTCTAAATTATTTATTAGTCCTAGGAAAGACAAAAATGGCTCACTTACAGATTTTCAGCGGGGCATTCGCCGCATGCATCGCTTCTATTGACCGCACGCCACTGTTAATTGTTATACAGACTTTGTGTCTGCATGTATCGGAGGTTAAACAATGTGATAGGACCTCAATTTCATGCTCAGGGAAGACAGAGCATGCTTAGCGGTTCAATCCGTGGTTCACGCGGCAACGCACAACGCAGACAACCGTGGACGACGCGCAAACTATAAACGCTCGCCCGCGCGTGTTCATAAACATTCCCTATGTTTTAATAGCATCAGATCAAGTGATTATTGACTCCTAGTGCAGCACGTATGTACGCGCGTAAAATAATAGAATGTCGCTAACCACGGATGTTTGGGGTGTTCCGTAATTATGCGCGTGGCATGTCACCTAGTGTGGTAAAATCCAGACGTGTTTTTTTGGAGTGATTGTCTTTTGCATTTTGTGACGCAGATATAGGTCTATTGTTCAACACACAATTCAATTGGTCTTCGTCTGCTCTAACCGAATATGCCTGTCACTTTCATTTTCATGCAGGATTTTTGACATAAAAGATTCACTTGAAATTCGAACACTCCATTTTTGCATGTCCACACGAAAAATACTTTTTTGGATTGCTGTACAACGAAGGAAAGCAGTATAAGCAGATTTTTACTTAAAGAAACCCTTATAATATACAGGTGTAAATATGCCTACATTCTAGCATAGCTGGATAAATATATTTCACAAATATGAAATATTAAGTCGTTAATACGCCCACTGATGACAATAATCCAAGGTGTTTTAATTAATGCTACAATGAACTTCAACTCCAGTTCCAAATATCTTTATCTATCTGTAAAATATTATTTCTATCTTACGATATCGCGCGCTCTTATATCTAGTCTGCCTAAATAGCTTCCGGTCTACAGGTATTTATAATTTAAAAAAGGTTGTCAGGTAGCATGTATTTTCGAACTCAATCATAAATGTACATTAGACGCATATCAGCTGTTGAAATTCAGATTTGTAAGTAGCCAATTCTTAAATGCCACTTCAGAGATAGAAGTAAAATGTTAAATGGATTTACAGAGTGTCATACGTAAACATTTTTCTGGCTACCATCTTTACACAGTTACACCAGTCAGCGAGTGTCGATCCTTAATCGAAATTTAATTTTTAGAATATAAAACAAATAGTTCGCCCTTCCAGCGCTCGAAGCGTGTCAGTTGGACAATTAAGTAATCGCTCGACCTACCTGTTCAGAATTGAATGTTATTCAACCTCAAAAATATTGATAGCAAGCCGTCTCGCTCTCTTTGGGCTCTCAACATTGTGGATGTGGGGGAAATTCAAGATAGTAATCCTACGATCATTCACTTACGATCCAACGAAAGGCGGAGTCGATGAATGGGCTTCAACATACACAGTGGAACGATAGCGACTCGAAGATGGCACATGATGACTTTCGGTATAGACCAAGGGTGCGCAACCTGCGGCCGTATAGCAGAGGCAAAGTGCGGCCGTGACAATGAGAATTAAATGAAAAATGATATTGTACATGTATATTGCAAATATTTCTGGAGTTCAAGGCAATCGAAAAAGTCGTCGCTATGGTAGCATACTAGTCACCTTATAACGTGGAACTGGAACACCTTTATGCCCATGCTGCTTGGAAAAATGTGCGCCCGCAGGCGCAATCAAGGTGTTCAAGCAGTAACTTATGAATAGAATATTTTAGAGAAATTACATTCATGTGCATTCATGCGCATACATCAGCTAAAAGAAACAAAAGGGACAATTGTAGTTTTTCTCGAATTGTTCGCGCGCGTTAGCTTCAATTACATGGCCTGAATAAGGATGCCTGCTAGATCACCGGCCCTGTGATGAATGAATGAATGAATTTTGTATGGCTCGTGATTCCTTTATGAAAATTATTACAGTAGCTTAGTGAAGTGTTTTCTCCTTCGGTTGCCCTTATAAAAACATGCTTTCAGATTTTCAAGTGCTAAAATCCCTAAAATAGTGACCTAAAATCTTTTCGGTCAAAAATGACCGTCGGTCGCACATGGGTTAACTTGCTAACTCATTCTTTATAAAGTAGGCCTCTATGTCTTTTTCACTGCGTCATTTATCAGGGAAAGCTAATTTGAGTGTTGGAATATAAAAAGGATTGGCTATTGACCTTGCACACATATGTGGGCTCGTAATACCTACAAGTCTATAACTTGTACAGGTTCTGAAACCGTAAGTCTATAACTTTCGGAAGTCTATATCCGTTATAGACTTCCACTGTACTCTATCGCGATTTTCCCGTCTCTGAGAAATGAAATGTGTATTTTTATTGAGTTAAAGTAATGAAAGGTTCATATACAATCTTGTTATAACTTAGAATGCCCTGATTTCCTATTTATTTAGAAAATCAGTCTTGAACCTGTATTACCTGCAAGTCTAAACCATACAAGTAGAACTTGTTTGTTAAAATGCGCCAATGACAGATAATATTTTATGTCCATCTATTTGAATTTTCGGAGAGATTGATGACTATTTCGGCTAAAAGCACTGAAAGAGCATTTGATGTGCAATGCTTATGTAAAATGAATTATATTGAGCCATATAGAAGCAAATGTTGACATGTAGTCTTCAATTATCCTTTCATTGGATGTGAAAGCAAAAGATAGAGATTCTAAATTTCTGGGGTGGCTTCTAGTGAACTTTATTTTGATGACTTGACTTGTTTTCCAAATAGCAATGTGTGCAGCCTAATGAGTCATAATGATGTTATGAAATGCTACGAAAGCCATGCGTGGTTGGAACTGAATTACCATTCTTTCATTCTGATCGTAGGATGCGATTGTCTACACCAGAGTAACTTATATGCAGACCTACATAAGCAAGAGAATGAATTAAGCCGTAGAAACTGATGCACATAGCGAATGTGAAATTCTGTCAAGTTAAAACGTCAAAGGCAAATTGACCCTATGATTGAGGCATTGATTTAGCCATCTATTTGATTTAAAGATTCCAGCAAATGTTAGATTGGGTCTAAATAGGGCCTACTCAGATTTCAGTATGTACAGGTCTTCTGTTCTACTCGCACAGCGTTGATACAATGTGTTCGTTTTATCTTAGCAAGCTGATATTGTACATGTAAATTGGTAGTACCCTCACCTGCCAGTCCCTTAGTGGTATTTGGTCAATTCGTCCAGCAAGTATTTACTTCAACATGACATCAAAAAATTTTTAAATGCCAAAATTTCCATAGTATGTGAACATGATCCTACTTGCATACCGTTGATATGATGTGTTCGTTTTATCTTAGCAAGCTGATATTTTGCATGTAAGTTGATAATACCCTCACCTGGCAGTAACTTATTGGGATTTGGCCAATTCGTCCAGCAAGTATTTATTTCAACATGACATTTATCAAAAAATTGTTAAAATGCCAAAATTTCCATAGTATGTGAACATGATCCTACTTGCATACCGTTGATATGATGTGTTCGTTTTATCTTAGCAAGCTGATATTTTGCATGTAAGTTGATAATACCCTCACCTGGCAGTAACTTATTGGGATTTGGCCAATTCGTCCAGCAAGTATTTATTTCAACATGACATTTATCAAAAAATTGTTAAAATGCCAAAATTTCCATAGTATGTGAACATGATCCTACTTGCATACCGTTGATATGATGTGTTCGTTTTATCTTAGCAAGCTGATATTTTGCATGTAAGTTGATAATACCCTCACCTGGCAGTAACTTATTGGGATTTGGCCAATTCGTCCAGCAAGTATTTATTTCAACATGACATTTATCAAAAAATTGTTAAAATGCCAAAATTTCCATAGTATGTGAACATGATCCTACTTGCATACCGTTGATATGATGTGTTCGTTTTATCTTAGCAAGCTGATATTTTGCATGTAAGTTGATAATACCCTCACCTGGCAGTAACTTATTGGGATTTGGCCAATTCGTCCAGCAAGTATTTATTTCAACATGACATTTATCAAAAATTGTTAAAATGCCAAAATTTCCATAGTATGCGAACATGATCCTACTTGCATACCGTTGATATGATGTGTTCGTTTTATCTTAGCAAGCTGATATTTTGCATGTAAGTTGATAATACCCTCACCTGGCAGTAACTTATTGGGATTTGGCCAATTCGTCCAGCAAGTATTTATTTCAACATGACATTTATCAAAAAATTGTTAAAATGCCAAAATTTCCATAGTATGTGAACATGATCCTACTTGCATACCGTTGATATGATGTGTTCGTTTTATCTTAGCAAGCTGATATTTTGCATGTAAGTTGATAATACCCTCACCTGGCAGTAACTTATTGGGATTTGGCCAATTCGTCCAGCAAGTATTTATTTCAACATGACATTTATCAAAAAATTGTTAAAATGCCAAAATTTCCATAGTATGTGAACATGATCCTACTTGCATACCGTTGATATGATGTGTTCGTTTTATCTTAGCAAGCTGATATTTTGCATGTAAGTTGATAATACCCTCACCTGGCAGTAACTTATTGGGATTTGGCCAATTCGTCCAGCAAGTATTTATTTCAACATGACATTTATCAAAAAATTGTTAAAATGCCAAAATTTCCATAGTATGCGAACATGATCCTACTTGCATACCGTTGATATGATGTGTTCGTTTTATCTTAGCAAGCTGATATTTTGCATGTAAGTTGATAATACCCTCACCTGGCAGTAACTTATTGGGATTTGGCCAATTCGTCCAGCAAGTATTTATTTCAACATGACATTTATCAAAAAATTGTTAAAATGCCAAAATTTCCATAGTATGCGAACATGATCCTACTTGCATACCGTTGATATGATGTGTTCGTTTTATCTTAGCAAGCTGATATTTTGCATGTAAGTTGATAATACCCTCACCTGGCAGTAACTTATTGGGATTTGGCCAATTCGTCCAGCAAGTATTTATTTCAACATAACATTTCTCAAAAAAAGTTAAGATGCCGAAATTTCCGAATTATGTGATTTCGTTTATCTTAGTAAGCTGACTGTACCCTCACCTGCCAATTGATAAAATGTGTTCTTTTCATCCTAAGAAGCTGAAACGTCAAATGAGGGTTGATAACAGAATTACCTTTTATTATATCATACTTATTGGAATCAGAATCACATTCTCACTATTTTGATGCGAAATTTTCTCTGCAATTTTCTTCTTTATTATGTAGCCCTATGAAATTCTCATCATCATGAATTTTATGAATGAATGATTAAAACTGTAAGTAGATTGTTGAGACCTGAGCTTCTTTTTTCCAGGAACGGCAATGCAACGGAACGCCAAGGCGAGCGCTTTAGCGAAATTGTAAGTTTCTTGGGGTGTCAGGAATAATCTCTTTGTAATTGAGTGCTGTATGTTGTGAGATATAATATTAGTATTGTTATTATATCAATATTTCTGTGTTGTGAGATATTATGGTGTTGATGTTTCTATAGTGTAGGTGTATACTGGAAAATATGTCACGTATTCATCGTAGCTCAATTATTTAGTTACATTTTAAGACATTAAGTAAAGTTGAGAATTTATATTGTTAATGCTGCTATTTTAGATTTTCGAAATCTACAAGGACTGGTGAGAAATGTTCCTAGCGTTTCAACGATGTTAATGTTTCAGTTCAGTGTGCTGGAGGTGTGCAGTCGGAAACCGAACCCGATCGGGTTTAGGTCGGGTTTGGGTTTGTTGAGAATTGTTCGGGTTCTTTCGGGTTACAAATGAAATGTGAAATTTCAGAACACACAAACCAGATGTTGGTGTCATACAGATACTAGCTAATCTGCTATGTTATAGTTCCCCTATTTGTTATACGCAAGTGCTGCTGTAAATTTGTCCTTACTGGTCGCTGACTCACATAATGTTCATTAGCAACCAACTGCCACCCTTAGAAATACCAACTTTAATCTATTATGAAGCTGCCTTAATTTTTTCGTATACCTACATTTCTACAGCACTAACGAAATTTTCATTAGTTTTTAGAAATCTTAGCTTGATGGGACATTTATTACGATAACATTTAAATGTTCTTTCTTGAAATATTGCTGACAACAAACGTAGACTTCTATGATAGTAAGATAATCGAAATGAGATGGTTAATCCAAGCGACTATAAATCAATGTATAGACATGGATATAAAACTCTTAGTAGTGTTCTGCATGATTATTATTGTCTGATCTTAGATGATAATGACAATTTGACATGCATAAGATGAACTCATGCAGTCCAAGTCATCCAATGACCCTCGCCTCTTTAAGCTAATTGCATGCCTGAGACGAGTATGATGGAATTAGCTCAAGTCTTAAACACCCAGACAATTCCTGAGCCTTGGGAACTCAGTATCCACTATTGAGAATTTATCTCCTCTCCATGTCTGTGTATTGATTCATAGTCGTTTGACTTAGCCATCTGATTTTGAAAATGATATTAATGATATGGATTGGAAGATGTCAGGATTTGCTGCATTTTGATTGTTACGTTTGTGCATTTTAAGTCCGGGTACTCTCCGGACGACTACCAATGATGCTTTCAGTTGGTCTCGAACCTTGAAAGCCATGGCGTTAAAACCATTAAACCAAAAATGGAAAATGATAGTAATGCAATATCCAATATGTATAGCAGGTTGATAGAGTTGATTAACCATCAACATCAATGAATCCTGATGGAAAGAGTAAATTTTAACTCAGCTTAGCCACATACACGAAGGACTGTCAATTACTTTCGAGACGAAACATTTTGATAAATCATAGTTGTAGTAAGCAACTTACGACTTTTCAGATAAGTGTTCTCATTCCAGCCCAAACCGATAAAGATTAAGTCAGCAACCTCAAATGACAGTCCGAAATATTGATTTGCAATATATTTATTATTGATAACATTGCTGATGTTTTTGACATAATGGAGATTGCGAAATTCCAATTTTCATTTCAGACACTCAATTGAAAGTTTCAACTGTACCGGCGTCGAAAAATCGTGATCTTAATGATGAAGTCGGCCAACTTGAGAGTAGTAGCCGCTGCGATGAAGTCCACTTTCCAATACGCAATGAAGCAGACACTCATTTTGTTATGATCTTCATTCAGTCACCATCGTAACTCCATCGTCTCGCTACAACATTGTAATAAACCTTTTGCGTTTCCAGGAATGGTGCGCACAGTGTTGATCGAAGAACTCAGCAGTGAAACAAATGGCAATATGATAATTGTATCATGAACATAATCGTGTTTCTCCCTTCTATTCACAGAATAAATCGTTCATTCAGAGCTGAATGTTTTCATTTTCAAAACAGAATGGAAACAATGAATAGTGATTTCAGATTGTGTTTATATTCATTACTAGACTTAGAGAAAATCGCTTAAGATCTATCAACTTTCATGTGTCAATCTCAGAGGAATTACAAGAGATGAAACAAATTCTGCGTAGTACATCAGATAACCATAGAAACCCTACCGGCTATACCTAAAAAAGCAGCGAACGTCAGTACATGAAAATTGTAGGTCAGTAATTAATGATAAGTCCTGTATTTGGCTACAGCAATGAGAACATGTTTCACTTGATTGCTCAACAATGCGCTGACAAACAGACACCACTTTTTCAGACGTGCATGTGTATCTTGCATGCCCAAGCCATAGAGGATTGCGGTAGCTCAGTCGCTTCGAGACATTGTGGTAGACCTCCGGAGCTTACAACTTCAAAAGTCTGGTGGTCAACATATTTGACTTAACTACTGGACAATCCGTTGACAAAGAGACTCCACTCTCTCAGACGTCGTCAAGCTTTGCCAAATTATACCTGATATCTTTTCTACACGCTCCAACATTAGAGGTTTACGGTAGATGAGTCGCTTCGAGACAAGTTATAGACCTCCGGAGCTTACACCTTCAAAAGTCCGGTGGTCAACATATTTGACTTGACAATTGGACAATCCGTTGACAAAGAGACTCCACTCTCTCAGACGTCAAGCTATTTCTAATGTCTATTCTGCACGCTCCAACATTAGAGGTTTACGGTAGATCATTCGCTTCGAGACAAGTTGGAGCTTACACCTTCAAAAGTCGGGTGGTCAACATATTTGACTTAACTACTGGACAATCCGTTGACAAACAGACTCCACTCTCTCAGACGTCGTCAAGCTTTGCCAAATTATACCTGATATCTTTTCTACACGCTCCAACATTAGAGGTTTACGGTAGATGAGTCGCTTCGAGACAAGTTATAGACCTCCGGAGCTTACAACTTCAAAAGTCTGGTGGTCAACATATTTGACTTAACTACTGGACAATCCGTTGACAAAGAGACTCCACTCTCTCAGACGTCGTCAAGCTATTTCTAATGTCTATTCTGCACGCTCCAACATTAGAGGTTTACGGTAGCTCAGTCGCTTCGAGACAAGTTGGAGCTTACACCTTCAAAAGCCTGGTGGTCAACATATTTGACTTGACAATTGGACAATCCGTTGACAAACAGACTCCACTCTCTCAGACGTCGTCAAGCTTTGTCAAATTATACCTGATATCTTTTCTACACGCTCCAACATTAGAGGTTTACGGTAGATGAGTCGCTTCGAGACAAGTTATAGACCTCCGGAGCTTACACCTTCAAAAGTCGGGTGGTCAACATATTTGACTTAACTACTGGACAATCCGTTGACAAACAGACTCCACTCTCTCAGACGTCAAGCTTTGCCAAATTATACCTGATATCTTTTCTACACGCTCCAACATTAGAGGTTTACGGTAGATGAGTCGCTTCGAGACAAGTTATAGACCTCCGGAGCTTACAACTTCAAAAGTCTGGTGGTCAACATATTTGACTTAACTACTGGACAATCCGTTGACAAAGAGACTCCACTCTCTCAGACGTCGTCAAGCTATTTCTAATGTCTATTCTGCACGCTCCAACATTAGAGGTTTACGGTAGATCATTCGCTTCGAGACAAGTTGGAGCTTACACCTTCAAAAGTCTGGTGGTCAACATATTTGACTTGACAATTGGACAATCCGTTGACAAACAGACTCCACTTTCTCAGACGTCGTCAAGCTTTGTCAAATTATACCTGATATCTTTTCTACACGCTCCAACATTAGAGGTTTACGGCAGCTCAGTCGCTTCGAGACAAGTTATAGACCTCCGGAGCTTACAACTTCAAAAGTCTGGTGGTCAACAAATTTGACTTAACTACTGGACAATCCGTTGACAAAGAGACTCCACTCTATCAGACGTCAAGCTATTTCTAATGTCTATTCTGCACGCTCCAACATTAGAGGTTTACGGTAGATCATTCGCTTCGAGACAAGTTGGAGCTTACACCTTCAAAAGTCTGGTGGTCAACATATTTGACTTGACAATTGGACAATCCGTTGACAAACAGACTCCACTCTCTCAGACGTCGTCAAGCTTTGTCAAATTATACCTGATATCTTTTCTACACGCTCCAACATTAGAGGTTTACGGTAGATGAGTCGCTTCGAGACAAGTTATAGACCTCCGGAGCTTACAACTTCAAAAGTCTGGTGGTCAACATATTTGACTTTACTACTGGACAATCCGTTGACAAAGAGACTCCACTCTCTCAGACGTCGTCAAGCTATTTCTAATGTCATTTCTACTCGCTCTAGCATTAGAGGTTTACGGTAGCTCAGTCGCTTCGAGACAAGTTGGAGCTTACACCTTCAAAAGTCTGGTGGTCAACATATTTGACTTGACAATTGGACAATCCGTTGACAAACAGACTCCACTCTCTCAGACGTCGTCAAGCTTTGTCAAATTATACCTGATATCTTTTCTACACGCTCCAACATTAGAGGTTTACGGTAAATGAGTCGCTTCGAGACAAGTTATAGACCTCCGGAGCTTACACCTTCAAAAGTCGGGTGGTCAACATATTTGACTTAACTACTGGACAATCCGTTGACAAACAGACTCCACTCTCTCAGATGTTGTCAAATTATATCTAATGTCTATTCTGCACGCTCCAACATTAGAGGTTTACGGTAGATCATTCGCTTCGAGACAAGTTATAGACCTCCGGAGCTTACAACTTCAAAAGTCTGGTGGTCAACAAATTTGACTTAACTACTGGACAATCCGTTGACAAAGAGACTCCACTCTCTCAGACGTCAAGCTTTGCCAAATTATACCTGATATCTTTTCTACACGCTCCAACATTAGAGGTTTACGGTAGATGAGTCGCTTCGAGACAAGTTATAGACCTCCGGAGCTTACAACTTCAAAAGTCGGGTGGTCAACATATTTGACTTAACTACTGGACAATCCGTTGACAAAGAGACTCCACTCTCTCAGACGTCGTCAAGCTATTTCTAATGTCTATTCTGCACGCTCCAACATTAGAGGTTTACGGTAGATCATTCGCTTCGAGACAAGTTGGAGCTTACACCTTCAAAAGTCTGGTGGTCAACATATTTGACTTGACAATTGGACAATCCGTTGACAAACAGACTCCACTCTCTCAGACGTCGTCAAGCTTTGTCAAATTATACCTGATATCTTTTCTACACGCTCCAACATTAGAGGTTTACGGCAGCTCAGTCGCTTCGAGACAAGTTATAGACCTCCGGAGCTTACAACTTCAAAAGTCTGGTGGTCAACAAATTTGACTTAACTACTGGACAATCCGTTGACAAAGAGACTCCACTCTATCAGACGTCAAGCTATTTCTAATGTCTATTCTGCACGCTCCAACATTAGAGGTTTACGGTAGATCATTCGCTTCGAGACAAGTTGGAGCTTACACCTTCAAAAGTCTGGTGGTCAACATATTTGACTTGACAATTGGACAATCCGTTGACAAACAGACTCCACTCTCTCAGACGTCGTCAAGCTTTGTCAAATTATACCTGATATCTTTTCTACACGCTCCAACATTAGAGGTTTACGGTAGATGAGTCGCTTCGAGACAAGTTATAGACCTCCGGAGCTTACAACTTCAAAAGTCTGGTGGTCAACATATTTGACTTAACTACTGGACAATCCGTTGACAAAGAGACTCCACTCTCTCAGATGTTGTCAAATTATATCTAATGTCTATTCTGCACGCTCCAACATTAGAGGTTTACGGTAGATCATTCGCTTCGAGACAAGTTGGAGCTTACACCTTCAAAAGTCGGGTGGTCAACATATTTGACTTAACTACTGGACAATCCGTTGACAAACAGACTCCACTCTCTCAGACGTCGTCAAGCTTTGCCAAATTATACCTGATATCTTTTCTACACGCTCCAACATTAGAGGTTTACGGTAGATGAGTCGCTTCGAGACAAGTTATAGACCTCCGGAGCTTACAACTTCAAAAGTCGGGTGGTCAACATATTTGACTTAACTACTGGACAATCCGTTGACTAACAGACTCCACTCCCTCAGACGTCGTCAAGCTATATCTAATGTCTATTCTGCACGCTCCAACATTAGAGGTTTACGGTAGATCATTCGCTTCGAGACAAGTTGGAGCTTACACCTTCAAAAGTCTGGTGGTCAACATATTTGACTTGACAATTGGACAATCCGTTGACAAACAGACTCCACTCTCTCAGACGTCGTCAAGCTTTGCCAAATTATACCTGATATCTTTTCTACACGCTCCAACATTAGAGGTTTACGGTAGATGAGTCGCTTCGAGACAAGTTATAGACCTCCGGAGCTTACAACTTCAAAAGTCGGGTGGTCAACATATTTGACTTAACTACTGGACAATCCGTTGACAAACAGACTCCACTCCCTCAGACGTCGTCAAGCTATTTCTAATGTCATTTCTACTCGCTCTAGCATTAGAGGTTTACGGTAGCTCAGTCGCTTCGAGACAAGTTGGAGCTTACACCTTCAAAAGTCTGGTGGTCATGCAACATATTTGACTTGACAATTGGACAATCCGTTGACAAACAGACTCCACTCTCTCAGACGTCGTCAAGCTTTGTCAAATTATACCTGATATCTTTTCTGCACGCTCCAACATTAGAGGTTTACGGTAGATCATTCGCTTCGAGACAAGTTGGAACTTACACCTTCAAAAGTCTGGTGGTCAACATATTTGACTTGACAATTGGACACTCCGTTGACAAACAGACTCCACTTTCTCAGACGTCGTCAAGCTATGTCTTGTCTTTCTTATACGTTTTTAGCCAGGAATGTGGTAGATTATGCACATCGAGACATAGTTATAGACCTCCGGAGCTTACAACTATTCTATATTAGGTTCAAGAAACTTGTGAGGCAAGTCTATAACAGTGAATGATGAGTTCATTTGAAAAATAATGCTATAGACTTACTGTTTGGGTGTGTTTCTTAGTTAGAATAGTAATTTGACATTTTTTCTGGATCTAGGGGTTTTCATTCAATGAAAAGTTGTGGAAGTACATTTCAGACCAATGCAATCATTTCCATCAATATAACTTCGATAATCAATAGATGGTTCTCTTCGGCTTTAGACTTACGGTCTGAGTGGTTCCGCTATAGACTTGTAGGATATACGATTATGTGTGCGGCCGTGATTCTTTCGGCCTTCGAAATGGCGGCCGAAAACTGTAAAAGGTTGCGCACCCCTGGTATAGACCTACCGTCCTTGACAGAGAAGGCAAGCCCAATTCGTTGTTTTAGGTTTTATAGCAGATAAAGTGCATGGATCGTGATTGTTTTATAGTTCTCTATAAGCAGTTTGCTTACTTTTCGAGAATCAATGTATATATGATTCAATGTTCATTACATTCCTCTGGAATCAACCACAGCAAACGATTGTTCTTTCGATGGAATCCTAATGACTGGTTCCAAAGTGGATCCCTGCGCTATAACTTGTAAGTCACCGGTATATTTGCGGTATCGGTAAAATCGAAACTGTATAGGCTACATACTATACACATTGGGGATTTAATTAATAATGAATTAAATGCTACCCTACCTAGCCTATGCTCTTCTATGGTGCGATTTGTGCAGCTTGTCCTTCGGAAAAGGCAAAGTTCTTGATTCAGTGCGGGGCATTCACCATCACTGGTTGACAAAATTGAGGGAAAATTGCAATAAATTTGCGCAATAAATTACGAGGAATATACCGATGAATTGCAATTTCTTACAATTTATTTTTTTATATTAATTTCAATTATTTCATATCACTTTCTATTACTTGCAATTGTTTTATATTTTTGGGTATGTTTATTGCAATTTCGATAAAGAAATGTTATATTTATTGCAATGCCAAAACAAAACAATCTTCATCGGATTTCTATTTATAATTAATTCACAAGATTTTTTGTTAAAAAAAGATTTTAGAATTCATAAAACTGCACAAAATTTCACATAAAATGGCTGAGGATCAAGGACACAGAAACATTTTACTGGAACATGATAAGTGGACAAAAATCCAATGTATGATATTGATTACCATAGAAATCGGATCTTAACGTTAGTTTTGGATAATGAGACTAGAATGGCATACAGCTGATTTTACTTGGTTAGCTCGGTTAGGTAGCCTACTAAGTACTTCAAAGTCAATATGATCACTGTTTTCCATGTTTTCAAATAACGACTGATTTATTCGTGGTCGTGGGACGAACACTGAATTGTGACACTCCGCTATATTCATCAAATAGAAGCAACCGTTTAATAGGTATAGCTACAGAATATCAACAGAGATGCGTGACCACGGCATTATTTATTTTGATGCAGATGTCCGTTCTAGTACATTAATATTATAGTGTCAGATTTCTATGATGATAAAACGTAACAACACCCATCCAAAATCTTAAAATCGGTTTCCAACTTTCATGTCGTAAGTTAGGAGGAAACTAATTATACTCAAAACAGAAGAGCAAGGCATTATCAATAAAATTGAGCTATCAATGCTCGAATCGAAATCCTTAACAACTACACAGGATCCAATATATAAGCAAAAGAAATACTGTCACATATATTGAAGTAAAATGCCAAGAAATACAAAGTCTGCTGGTTTACCATTTCGACATGTTCCGATACAAAGGGCAACTCCAGATTATTAAAACTGAACATTGGGACATATCGTCGTGTCAAATATTCAACATCAGCAGTAATTTCTCCATCAGAACGCCTCTCAAACTTAAAACTTTTTGCGAACTGTCCTTCAGCTGACTGTATTTCGTAAACAGTACTAAGACCTTTAGATTTCCTTCGGTACGCTTCTGAGTAGAAATGCTTGTCCTTCAGCTGACTGTATTTCGTAAACAGTACTAAGACCTTTAGATTTCCTTCGGTACGCTTCTGAGTAGAAATGCTTGTTTCTGTAAATAACATGACCTCGGTCCACGAAGACTGGTTCATTTCGAATGTTATCTTGAAGAGAAGTAATGCGCAATAAGTCATGCTTTTTATCATAATTGGCCCGTCTCAAAAATGTGCTGCCACGCTTAATCAGCATCACTTTCTCACAAATTTGTTTCAAAATTGCTGTGTAACCATGAATGAAAAGTTTGAAATTCCAAAATTGGTGTTCAAATGAGAACATGGATCCAAAAGGTAAAGCACCAAATTTTTCACACTGGTCGGCTAAGTGAATATTCTGGTCGGCTAAGTGAATATTCTGGTCGGCTAAGTGCATATTCATAGTACATATGTTCACATCGTACAATGTCTTTAACCTGGAGTGAAAATAATCGAAAATATCACGGATGCGAACAAGTCGAGACCTCGCCTCTGATGAGTAACAATATCTAGAAGCTATCACAAAAGCTAGAAAATGAAATGCATACTCCTTACATGATTTATGAAATAGAGACACATATATTTTATGAATAATATAATAAAACAGGTAACATAGAAAGTCACGTGCTTTCCAAAAACTAAGTTCATTTAAAGATCTTGGTCGCTGCAGGAATTGAGGTATGAGAATTCGATCATCTAATTTATCATAGTATGATACATGCCTTCCCAGAAAAAAAGCACATCGAAAGGATGACGAATCAACGACTTAGCAAAAAGAAGTTTAGACCAATTCTCGAATAGTAAATGTAACGGATCTAATAAGATGTGGGAAGGTATCTTTAGAAATGGCTGTAAACATGAAAGTCCTTTAACACCAAACACTGGCTCTCCGTTAGTTGAGCAATTTGACTGCATTCAGAATATGATGAATCTGATCTTAAATCAATAACTCCACCATACTTCCTGCTATAACCCCTTCCTATCTTGGTGACCGTACCTGGTGCACAACAAAATATGCATCCGAAACGTCCGTTGTACTGATGATGACTTAATACACTTGCGAGGGCTGGCAGATCGAAAAACTGCCGTGTGAATGATGACCTTAAAATCCACCATTGAATTTTGCACATTAAAAGTTGTTACTTGTGAAAGTAATGAATGTTTCAAATTTTCAGTCACGAAACGATTCCATCAGGTTTAGTGCTACTCAACCACAATCCAAACAGTAAGATATTTTCTTTTTTCGATCTGATGTACAGAGGAAGATCTAGAATGGTGGCATGGAGAGGGCCACAAGGACATCTTTTTGAACCGGAAAGGTTGCCTCCGTCGGTTGATAAGTGCAAATGCAAAGCAATCGGAATCTCGTAGATCTAAGTCATCGGATGAGCACAACACGTCACCATTTTCCAATTTCAGTATTTCGCGGTAGGTCATAAGGCTGTCGAAATGAACATCCAGCACACACTTTAATTGGGAGTGCAGATCGAATCAAGCCATTTCCCAATCAGGTTCAACCAGCAACTCAAAGCCGGGTCCATCTTCATGAAGTGCACGCTGTACCACCCGTTTCATAGATCTCCACGTGAGCCGTTCATGAACCATGTCCATAACCTGAAAAGCATACAAGAGTAGGAAATAAAGCTACAACATAGCAATTTTATACATCATAACAGATAAGTATATAGGCTCACTGCCCTTGTAATCTCGAAGCAGCGTGACAGTCATGGTTATACATGCACACCGGTATTCGCTATAAACCTACAACAACCAAGCATTTTCAAGCATCATGCCATACATCAAAATACTCGTATATGTACACATTCAAGAGAAGCTGAATTGACCTACTTTTCAGGTTTCCTATACAATATTGGTGACTTCAATTTTCTGATTGATACGACATAATGATCACTTGCATGTTCGCAACATTATCTATTGATTTCAGAAATTTTGTCTGTCATTTTAGACCAAATATGAAATGAACGGCAAGTGAACGGGATGAACTAAATCATGAACGTGAACTGATGATCGTGAACGTGATATTTAAGAAATTTTGAACTTGAACTGAACGGCGTTCAAAAATTTGGAGATGAACGTGAACTGAACCCCGATCGTATTTTTCTTGAACTTGTCACTCACTGCACGTTAGTATACATCTACGCACTTACATTGTACATGTGTATAGGTGCACATTGAAAAGATTCATCGACATAACGCTATAAAATCGACAACTGAATATCCTAATTATTATGATCAACACCAATATCGTTTGGTACGATCAGATTAATCTTTTCTTTCAAGTTTAAGTCACAAGATATAGAAAAACAGATTTGATCTGAACGCATCAGCATTTGAAGTTAATCCAGGATAATTAATATGTCACGGTCGTGGTGGATAAAATTTTTGATGCTGAGGGTATTCATCAGATTCGTAGTTTTTATTACTCGTTAAATGTGAACAGTCTTGTGCAGTCACCACCCCTCCTGTCTCGATAAGGACTTCTTTGATTCCGATAACTTCAGTCAAATTAAAGTAGATAGATTTCCGACAGCAACATTTTTTGGTTAAGTTAACAATATATGTAAATTGTGTTTTACTTTCGAAAACCTAAAACTAATACTCTGAAAGAATAGGACTATCATAGCATTATCATTCCGCAGCAAAGCTGATGTCTTCACTTTTAGTCATGTTGTTTCCCCTCCTACTACAGTTCCTGACCGATCAGATAGTTGCTTCTTACTTCAAAGGCATTTACAGATTGAACATCGAGAATTTATAGAATGATAGAGAATAATACTGATGTAATAAATTTGATCATTTTTCATTATAGTACATACATACGAGTATATACATACTCATAGAAGCACGCGCTACTTATTAAATGAATCCGTTTGTTTGCTCACCTCCAGAATAGAAAATACAGAATTGAGGCAGCTACAGATATGTTTTTGACGATCACCATTAACATGAGAGCAATATAAACAACTAGCACCTTGTCACCCTTAGGGGCAGCCTCACTTTCAGAATCAGAGTGTTCCATGTCCCAAAAATTCATGTTCCTCATCATTCCATTCCAAATCATCACAGTAGAATTCTCCTTCGATATCGTTATCATTGTCTTGTCAAAGGTCAACATAACTTCCCATATTTCCGTCAATACAGATGTCATTTCCTTCATCACTTTCGTTTACATTATTGTTAGACCTCAAAGATGTTGATGTTCCATCGGAATAACTGAATCTGAAATAAAAAGGGTAAAAATATTCTTACAAGTTCAACACAAATAAAATGAGTCACGTGAATCACATGACAAAATATGTTGTTCAACAAAAAATTTACAGATGGTTGATAATCTGATATTCAAAGACAGACAATACCCTTAATACTTATTATTGATATCGTCAAAAAATATTCATTCGTTATATTAATACGCTATTGAATGTAAAAAAATTAACTTCCTGGGATTCCAGAATCTCAGAGCATTTGCATCTTGAATATGATATAACTTTCAGTCTTCAAACCTTCCGTCTATCAGCGAAGAACAGATGCCGTACAATACTGATACTAAGGACATAAACCCTTACAATGCCCCATCAATATGAGAATAATGATAATATGAAAAATAGACGCAATATATAAATATTTTAAGTGTTATACACTCAATACACACTGCAACTTACATGGAGTGTGCATCATCAATCAGCTCAACCGAGTCCTGGATATGTTGAATGAATTCTTTCGAATAGGCCATCTGAAAGTATAACATTTAATAGTGAATTATCGGCGATACACGCAATTTCAAGATTAGTGGCATTATTGCGTAAGTAATACCAAATTCACACATTTGAATGGGTTCGACGGTAACCAAGTTAATGGAATACACGTTGACACCTCTCCCTTATATGACAAGTCACAGTAGTCGCTCATACATGGAAAATAATCGAAAGAAAACAACGAATTGTTGAAGCGATTTTCAATTTATAGCATCTTTAGGATCGATGAATAGCATTACTCAAAATTGTTGCACTTGATAGAATAACAAACAGCTGTTTAATAAAACAGTTATATAGAGAAAAAACATCGCCATATGAAATCAAATCAACTTAAAACAGGGAGATTATTAAAACTATGTAAAAAAGCACTCTATTAATATACCATACATGATGTAACTACGCGTACATATTACGCTATTAGCGCTATTACTGCTATACTAAAATTTGTGAAAATATCTGATGTTGATAAAAGGTTACAAAATTGAAATACTAATAAAATTTTTTCGATGAGTTTAAATGACAAAATTGTTACGATAAACTCCAGTTATTATATTGATGAGCCCTTTTCGAGTAGATTTTATCAAAATATATGAATGTGATTTTCTGTATTAATATGATAAATGAAGATGTTATGAACCTGCCCCTTTAAGGTGCTCACCACTGTAATGAAAAACATTTCTTTACTCGAATTGCCTTTGCCACAGATGAGTACATTGAACTGAATGAGTACATAGAGTTTATCCGTGTTTCGAATTCTAATCTTTCTGTTCCGATAACGCATGAATAAATGACTAACACTGTTAACGTCACAGACATTTATAAGCGTTAATATTTACATATATTTACACGGTTTTCGTTTTGAATGATCGATATACACTACTAGTTGTGCGACCAGAAATGTTTCCTGCTTACATAACAGATTTTCATAAGCACTAATATATTATCTCTACCCTGTTACAAAGATCTGGATTCTACGATAAGGATTTAGCATGGTTGTATATTTTCATGTACAGCTACAGCACGATACATAATATCACGTTTCATTAAGCGAGCCATCAGTGCTAACATTACATGGCGTCTATGGAAATTCTGAGTGTGGATGTAATTATGTTTGATTTTGTGTGGTAATTGTTTTGAATATGTGTTGTTTTGATCTCATTATATTTTGTATTTGTGATTAAATTGGATTTGATTATGTTTGATACTATTTTTTGATTTTGAATTTTTGATATTGATAAGTTAGTTTTTTGAATTTTATTTTTTTGAATTTTTTTGATATTGAGTTGCATTTGATTGTGTTTGGATTTGATAATTTTTTGATTCAGCCCGAAGCTACCACATTTTTCAGGAAAATTCACTGCCATACCACATGTCCAGAGCCGAACGACAAAGCTGTTATTTACTCCATATCGAATGGCTTTCTTGTCGTTTTGCCCTGTTTGGACACAGTATACGTGTGGCTAATTCCTTGATAGGGATATCGCTCTACGAGAGAAAGGTTACGAGCAAATACATTTGGTTTAGAGATCAGATATTGAGATGACAAACAAAATGATCCGTCAATGCCATTGAAGGTCTTATCCTGTTTTCGGTATATCTACGTCGCATTCCTCGCAAGTATCTGAGAGATCGTATTGAGCATTTCGGTCGAACTCGTCAACTAATGGGACTTGCAAGGTAGTTGTTTGCCCACGCATTTCCGCTTAATGAAGAAGGGTGTGGATGTCGATATCGAAGAGTTGCTTCTTCTTTGTGCGATCTGAGATATCATTGTAAAAAGACTTCCTCTTGTCGGCTCGGCTGAGACTTACATGAGATTTCATCCTTTAAAGGTGCGTTGTCAGTTTCGATTTCTCCTTTGTGAAAAATCTGACCTGGGATTCTAGGAGTTTCATCACATGGTGAAGCAGTACCACCACTGTCTGCAAGTGGATGTCATTCGCGAAATTCTGTCAGGATAGAGTTTTTTTCTTTTTCCATTTTAGCCAGTCACACCTTCCTATTTATGGGACCGTTTCCGCTCAGTTGCGCAAACGTTCTTGAGCTAGTTCTTCCAAAGGTAGCGGGAGTCAGACTTTCCTCATCTTCTCGAATTGTGCCTCTATGCTAAGACCATCTGCTGAGACCTCCTTTTTTTTCCATCAGCTTGAGTGGATAAGCACGGTTCCCATGTTCTTTATATTTGCTTTCTCTTTCCATTTGGTATATTTGTTATAATTGTGCGTTACTTAACTGAAAAAGTGTCTCAGAATAGGTGATTGTGAGTCACTATACCACAATCTCATGTGCGAAATTTTGAGATCATTGCGAACTGTACTACTTGTTTTCAATTTGAGATGTACGCTTTCTCTTTCGGCTAGTTGGTCCCCCCCCCCCCTCCCCCCCCCATCGAAAAGAGGTTATTAGTATATCACCTAAAATCCAGAAAGGACGATTTTGTTCGCAGATAAAGCACATGGCTCAATGATTCGTAAAAGCGGTATTCTCATTCAAGTCGGACTAGTTTACAGAGGCGCGGAGCGCGGTATAAGTTTATGAATACAAAAAAGGAATTCATTCTTTACTTCTAAGGGCATTGAGTCGTCAAGAACAAAAGACTTATTGACCAAATAAGAAATGTTTATGTTAATTGAGCATAATGTTGTGCTACCATGTTATGGTATGTTGGAATGTTGAGTACACAGTATTCTTTCGTCTGTATTCTCTGAATAAAATGAAACAGCCTTTCAATAATTTCGACCGTTATTCGCTTCAGGGTCTACTGCCACAGGCTAATGGGTAGGATAAGCAAAATTTCGCTGACTTCTCGCCGATTTTCGCGACTTTTCTCGCTCGTATTTCGCCGACTTTATTTATAGGCTACCCATTGAACTCCTGTTCTGAAATAAGAGCACTATTTTGATATAGAACTCGTGAAAAACTGCGATACATAATCATTAATAGAGATTCAATTATACATTGTAAAACCAATACGAATAACGGCGCATTTAGAGCAGCTGTTTGCATCCAATATCAGGATATCATCGCAGCTAAGCCTAGGCTCTTATTTCTCAAATCAGTGCAATCCAACATTTAATTATGCAGTTCATGCCCGGGAAACAATTCAGAGATGTCATTGAGGCATATTGTTATTCTCCAGCTTCAATCTGGTCACTAAAATGCTAGCATTTGATTTACCATCGGACAAGCTATCTAGAGTAATGGCCAGCTAATGCTTCGGTCGCAGATAATCTATGTATATATCTCGTAGAAAGAATAGCAATATGCCTAAATCTTTGGTGAAAATTGAATGGTGTTAAAACCATAAAATATAGAATAGTGTTTATGTATCCGCATTTCTCTACAAGTAACTGTAGTCATAACCTTAAACATGTAGTTGAGGTCCCATTGATCTCAAAATTCCTAATATGTTAGACAAGAATTGCTTTGCAAGACGTAAAGATAATGGACCACAAAAGTACAGAAGACCATTATCCTTTCAGTTTTTAGAACCTATGTGGTGGTAGGGACTTACACTTTGAGGGATTGATTAGTTGATGGGTCCATCGAAAATAGCTTGAAATGATGTTTGAGTGTACCTCGATTTTATAGTAAATGAAAAACTAGGCCGGTTTGGAGTTCTTTTTTGAATTTTTTTCAGCTTTTAAGCAGCAATCTCTCCTGTCTTAAGGGAAATCGACAGCGTCGTTTCCACGATTCAATTTATCACGGGTTGGGCCACTTATCTAGTTTCTCTATAATATAATGTGGCATCCGGATTCAAAAGTAGCAGGAAATCTTAACAGAGAAATCGGTATTTAAGTAAGGATTTACTACGTAGGTAAATAAGTGCATTGATTAATTATTGGTTTTATAATTTTGGAAGGCGATTCCATTGGAAGTAAGTACTTTATAATATGATGTTGTTTTGGAGTAGAGAAGTGACTCATGTTTTTCGAAGTAGACTATCATAGCATTTTTTCGAAGACCTTATTTTTGTATCATGTCATTTACAGTTCTACTCATCTTCATGTTCATAATACCGGGTTCGCCCTCGTAGCTAACTGAATTGGGATGAATTGTCAGATAGCTCGCTAAATTAGCTCTCTTACTAGTATGCACAGTAGAAAAATGTGTGGTTGCAGGACACTGATAATTTGCGAATGTCGCCGATTTAGAGTTATTTGGGGAGATTGTACATAATTCAAGTTAACATGTAGGGCGGGATTGTAGGATGGACTAAGCTGGAAGCCTTTAGGTACTCTTATAATTTTTTCCTCTTGTCGTAGGTTTTTACAAGTTGGGTGTTCATGTTGATGAGGCACACATTTCTAGCATTGTCAGTAGGCCCTTTACTATATTCAATAGTACGTTTAAGATAACTAAATACAAGCATATGTAAATTAATCTTCTGCATAAATAGTATATGTCTCCAGAGAAGAAACAAACCTGCCTTTTTTACTGAAGCTATCTTTGGCCTACATGTTTAGTGCGGTATTAAGTTTACGGTATACTCTTCTAGAGAAAATACATGGGGTACCTAACTTCTCGATTAGACTCGTTTACTTAATTCGCTCTAACTGATGCTTGAGTGAGACATAAATTATACATATGCTGATAGGCCCTGGGATGAAGTTACATCCCTCAGGAGCATGGGTGGGTTACGTCGTGGGTCGATACGTAGTTGATTAGCTGAGATTGGGCCTATTCTTCCCTATGTGTAATAGGTAATAATGAGATGCTAAAGGAATTAACAGTTTTTAACTTTTCTTCGCGTGCGTGAGTCGAACCATGAACCTCTCAAGATATACTTTCTAATAGACTCTTCGTTCTACCGAACTGAGTTTTGATTTTGATGGGACATGGCGAGGCGACTGTCGTGGCACCAGGTCTTCACTTTTCTTCTCCCTAAAAACTCGAGTTTTGATTTTGATGGGACAGTGGCGAGAGCGCAATGTCGAGCCACCAGGGTTTCACTTTTCTTTCTCCCTCAAACATATTCTTACCTATCCAATGCAATTTATTATATGAATAATACAGGTTATCTTAAAATGCGACTCTTACTGTTTCGAGTCTGAATTTCATAATAATTATTTAACATCAAGCATACATTGCTATTTCTACATTCTAATAGTGTACAACATAAACATTCTGAAATACATAATTCGAAGGGTTATTTCTCGGGGGTTATTTCAAAGAATGTTACATAAATAATTTACTATATGTTGAAATTTATGCGAACGTTGTAATATAATTTATGTCTTATTCAACCAAAACTTTAGTTCGGCTCAATTGGCTATCACGTAAAAATACGTTTACGACAGTCGTAGCTTCTGAGTTAATTTGATCCACAGAACAGGACGTAAGTTTTGCTAGTTCTCACTCGTCGAAAGACAGACAAATTTAATTTCAGTATCATTGAAAGCCGTCGGGCTCGTTTATTGCTCATTGCGTCTGATCATGAAATTAAGCCATAGTTACAAAGGGATGGCGCTGACTCATTCGTGATGATTAAGTTTGTACACTTGTGTTGAATGTTTCGATTCATTTCTGGATCTGAAGATCATTTAAATGTCCCTTATTTCACAATGGATTATACTAGATCTGTGATTTACGCTTCAAGCATAAGCTTTTCATTGCTCTAGAACTCGAAACACCCATTATATATACTGATTAAGTTGTGCTCGTTCAGTGGAAATCAATCCATCTACAAGAAAGTGGTTACAGTTTCTACAACGTTAAAATCAATCGAGAAATGATGATTGAGATGGAGCCACGTTGATGTCTCACAATCAACGCTTCTGTAGTTATATGCTTTAGAATGTTAATTGAATGCTGAATGAGAAATGAGACTTTGATGGTGTGGGTGATAGGGAGAATTAGATGAATCTTTAATGGCCTGAAGATAAGTGGGGGGGCGCGAATGGATTGGAGCACCCGTGAATGTCACTCATTGGTTAACTTGCTCACGTCATTGAGAGCTGACATTGAGATGTTACAGTTGCTATTGCAATGAATTCCATAAGACGTTTGTGAGTGATTTACAGCGCATTTTAAGGCAGTAAGAGCCTCTCTGAAAATTTTGTTTGCGCTTTTATAATACGGGCGGTAAAAGATGTCTCACACGCATCTACAGACAATCTGTGTTCATACATCAAATTAACCATATTCTAAGTCATTTGATCTCTTTGAGCGCCATCTACACTACTTTGGAAAATGTTTGCCTGGAATGTATGATTTTATGTGCAATATATATAACTTTCAGAAACTGCAATTTTTTCAGTTTATATATAAATTGTAATAGTTTTATATCATCAATTTATAAACTTGACTATTTTGTATTATCAATATTATATTGCAATTTTTCCGC